>JAHTLZ010000237.1:19223527-19246060 GCA_023846285.1 Phrynocephalus versicolor
TGCAGGCTACACATCCTTCCCAGCAAGTTGGGTACTCATTTTACCGACCTCGGAAGGATGGAAGGCTGAGGCAACCATGAGCCAGCTACGTGGGATCGAAACCCAAGTCGTGAGCACAGTTTTACCTGAAGTACAGCCATTTAACCACTGCGCCATGAGGCTCCACATTCATAAGTGGGAAGTTTTTTGGAGAACTGAATAATATTCAGGTAATCACAACCTTTCATCATACAAACCTATTTTCAATACTCTTGAGAAGTATACTCACAGGAAGTCTACCATGGACAGAATTGCAACATTTACCTTCCTTCTTGATCATGTTTTCTGAAAAATAACATATTTCACAGAAATGTTCCTAGGTAAATAATCTGCCAAATTGCATGAAGGTTGGCGCTCATAAGTTTCAATGGGTTTTTAAAAACTGAGGATTTTCTTTGTCTCTTCTATTTAATGAATACCTATATCCATCCCACAAATACTTAAATTAAGAAGAATCAGTGGGTACAATTACTGTCCAAAACGCAGTCTGGAGCATCCAGAAATGTCTGTCTCAAATTAATACCATGGTGTAAAACCAAAATTGCAGAATAGGAGAATGTGCTGATTCTGCAGCTAGAAACCAGAATGTCTACCAGCTCAAGTTTCTGGACTAAGGAAGGATTGTCCTGTTGCTAGATTCCAGCAACAGAATTGAAGGTGTGTTGGCACTTGTATCCCTCCCCCCCCCCCGTTGCTATTTCCCTTCTCCCATTGGCTGCTTTCAGAAATAGGTCAGAAACACCTCCGTATAATTGCTGTCCAGTGACTCTGGACCTGCAGTCTCTGTAACTCCTGGTTTCAAAAAATTAGGGCACACCTCCGTGGTCCCTATTGTTACACATTTCTTTATTCTCTTCATTTCATTTCATTCTAATAGTCCTCTTGCCCAGTGATTGCCAAGCCTTGAGAAATTAACTGACAACACTTCTGTGACTGGTCTGGAAGTTGAGTCATGATGACAAGTGGACTTCTTTTCTTGAGAGATCAAAATGTTTCACTACTCAGCCAATCGGCTTTTTCAGTTAGTGAAAGTTAGTGGCAAGCTCTCCAATTTATAGTTTATCTTGATTTCATATCACCTTGGTCTGAATAGGCTCCTTAGGTGAACAACGGCCTGAATATACTTGTTAGATGTACAATGACCTAGGGCAGGGATGATGAACCTATGGCACTCGTGCCAAATGTGGCACAGAAAGAGCTTTTGCCTGGCACGCGACATGCTCCTTGCCCCCCCTACCTCCACCTCCACTGGACCAGCCAGGAGGAATTTGTGGAGGGGGAAGTGGGGGGGCAGGGAGCATGTCGTGTGCCAGGCCAACCCTACCGTTGCCCTTGCCATCGCCGACCTTGCCTCCACTCCCTGCCACCCCTGACCCTGCCTCCTCCAACCCCACCGCCAAGATGAACCCCATCCCTGCCCCTCCCACCGCCACTGCCACCGCTAACCCTGACCCCATCACCCTTGCTGCCCTCGACCTCGCCCCACCCTTGACCCCCTGCTGCTGCCAATCCCAACCCCCCCACCGCCCCTGTCCCCATCACCATCACCCTTGCTGCCCCTGCCACCACCTCCCTGACCCCACCTCCGCCGCCATTACTGCTGCCATCCCTGCCCCTCCCACCACCGCCGACGATTACCCTGACCCCGCGCCCTCTGTCACTCTTCCCCCCCTTCCCCCCTGCTGCTGCCGATCTCGACCGCCGCTGCTGCCACCGCCGCCGCTGGCGGCGGGTTTGAGCACTCGATAGCAAAAAGGTTTGCCATCCCTGACCTAGGGTGTGTGAAAGTCCCACCTATGTAACTCTCCCCAACACCCATTAAGTGTGAATCATCAGATATGGCCTTGCTGGTGGAGGTGTGGACTGCTTCTGATTTGTCTGGGGATTGATGAAAGGGGAGCATGATAAATAGCAGATAGACTGTGCTTGAGCCCCCCACCTCTGTTGAGAGAGGGGTTTTCCAATACTCACATGAATGGCTTCCCTGACCCCTCTCTCAACCCACCTGTCTTCTCTTTCTAATATGTGTACATCAACATCTTTAGTAGAGGTGCACTGCTGTCTCTGGTCCTGAGCTGTTGCCCCTCCTGTGTTGGGCTGTCCTTCTGTTTAATGTCTGTTTGTTTTCTCCAGTGTAAAGGCATGCACACTCCTCACACCATTGGACCGCATATGCTATGTTGCTCCTCTTGTGTATTGGTGTCGGGTCCTTTGGGTGGACGAGTCTCTGCCTTAGTGTGTTTGTGGGTTTGAAGTAAACAGAGATGTGGTGTTTGCCAAAAATCCTTTTAAGGTTTTCAGACATGAACACCTTACTCCAGCCATGTAAGGAATGACCGGGTTCTTCTGTTGGCTCTGAGTCTCAGGGTGATCTGTTGTTCTTCTGGGTCAGGACAATGCTTTGTTGAAGGCCCACTAGAGATGGGCTTTTCATTTCAGAAGTGGTCAGCTTCCAAAATGAAACGCACTAGCCCTGCTGATGTTCGGAACCGGAGGAATGAAATCAGCCAGTCCCTAATCTTGTGGGACACAACTCCAACGAGAAAGAAGCCTCCGATGCATCATCCTTCCTTCTCCCTGGCACTGAACAATCAGAGTGGCGGGATGATGTATTTCTCTGCACAAAACTGAAGAATTCTGCTAGTATTTTTTAGATTTATACTCACAACCAGCTTAGTGCTTTGAGGAGACTCTGTGCAACTAATTCAGTCAGGAGGATCACAGCCAAACCTTTGAAGGCAAGGGAACATTCCTTAACAACTGAACAAATTCCTGCTTATTTTCACTGAGAAAAAGTAGTACACAGAGATTTAAAGGGCAAGGAGTTCTTACATTTGTGAAGAGCCTGTTGCCTTCATGTTCCATTTTGGGGCTTCTATGATGGGGATGTAATGCTGGACGAGATGGGCCTTTGATCTCATCCGGCAGAGCTTTTCTTTTGTATCCGGGACTCTTTGTATGCCTGCCAAGTCATGAAAGGAGTGCCACTATGTATTGGAATAGAACTGTTCACAGATTTGTTTTATTTTATTTTATTATTGTGCTGCCTTTATTCCAGATGAAAACGGACATCCTCTGGTTTTAAATACAAACTTGATGGCAAAGATGGAATTGTTGTTGAGGGCAGATGGATGATAAAATGTGTGACAGTTCTTTTGTATCTTCACTGACGAAGGAAGATGGGAGAGCTGGTAAATTGATTAATATTTCTAAAAATGAAAGAATGTATCATACTTGCATCTTGTTGCTGCTGGTACTCTTGCTGACACATTAACAGTACCAGAAACAGTGTTTTTGTTAGCTGAGTATGTATAGGACATTAAGAAGCTGAGCACAGGAGAATCAATGGGAAGCTGCTATCACTTTGTATCAGACTATGTTTTACATGTAGAAGGTCACCGGTTCAATCCTGGGCATCTCCAGCAGATAGTAAAAAGTGGGTGTCTACAGAGTTTGTCTGTCAAGTTGCTGCTAGTTAAATATTGGACTAGAGACAAGTAGTCTCTCCTAGTATTAGGCACTTTCTGGTATCCCTAGCATCTACAAGTATTATATATATTACAGATAACATGGATTCTATATAATTAAGATATACAGTGGTACCTTGTATAAAGGAATTAATTTGTTCCAAATGAAATTATGTTAAGCAAATTTTCCTTTATACAAATTTCCCATAGGAATGAATTGAAAACGGAGTAATTTTTATGTTGTACAGATTTGCCCCATAGACAATTCTGTTAAGAAAATTTTCCCTATCTCCAGAATGTTTTATGTTGTACAGATTTTATGTTATACAAACCATTTGTTATACAAAGGTCCACTGTATTACATACAAATCTTTTGTTGCTGTTTTTTAATTGGTCAAGCTGGGTGAACATGGACAATTGTATTATTTATCTTTGTCTAAGTATGTTTAGAAGATAAATTTTGGAGAAATATTCTTTCATATTAGCCCCAGCTCCTAAAGTGGCTGGCATGCTGCGTGGCACTGCTGGCACTATGTGGGCCTCCGGCTGCTGGGGTAGGGGGATAATAATTCTGGTAATCCTGGTGCCATACTCAAAATTTGGCACAAAGTGCTTCATGCCCATCTCTAGTTCGGGTGCAACTACACAGCATGAGAAATGTGGATTCAGGGAATGCAGGCTTCTCCAAGTCTTTCTACATTAACTGGTCCCACAGGGGGAAAAGAGGAAACCTTGCTTACACCTTACATAAGACCATAAGAAGAGCCATGCTGGATCAAGCCAAAGGCCCATCTAGTCCAGTTTCTTGTATCTAACAGTGGCCCCACCAAATGCCTCTGGGAGCGCACGAGACTAGATATCTGTCCCCTGACACCACTCCCCTGCATCTGGTCCTTGAAGACTGGAGATGACACATCTTCATCACGGTGTGTAACCTGTCGTGGACTTTTCCTCCAGGAATCTGTCCAATCATCTTTTTTGCAATATCCCACCCAGTGGCACAGTTGAAGCATTTCTGAGGCCTTCTCATTTTGTTAACTTTGCTGTAAACTGTTTAAAAAAGAAGAAGAAGCTGTGCCTTTATCTGTTATAAAAGTGGGGGAGAAAATGACAATCTTGTCATTCCCAGAATGTGTGTTCCCCTGCTCTCTCTCCACCCCCAACACAGAGAGGACTGTGATAAGTAAAGGGGCCACTAAGCTGATTTATATTTCCCTTTGCATTATGTAATCAGAGGGGGAAAACCCTGAAATTTACCTGCCCTGGGTTCTGTTCCCTCTTCTTTCAAACAACCATTTTGAAACTATTTTCTCTCTCTTCTGCACTACTTTGCCTTTTCCTCTGTCGCTTTCTTCTCTTCTTACTCTCCCCAGAAACAAATGATTTACTTCACTGACCTCTTGGACTCTCTGGATTATGGAATCCTATGCACTTGAGTCTGTTTCTGGTCTCATTCCTAGTTGAGGGGGTGGGGAGGCAACAGCCTGATCATTCTTGTTTTTGTTGTGCATGTTTTTTATCAGTGTTTCGTACATACACACAGTACTTTTCTGTGTCTAAGACTATATTTTGTCTTAAATTTTTAAGGCTAAAAATTGAGGGTCATTGTAGGTGTTTACCATACACCAGAGATGTCCAAACTTTTTGCAAGGAGGGCCAGATGTGGTGAAGTGAAAATGTGTGGGGGCCGACCATTCAGCTGCATTTGGCCCCCGACACGGACTTTGGACAAATCCCTATAACATGCAAGGAGGAAGGGAGGATGCTGCAGCAACAGAAATGGGGGTGGGTAGGCTGGGCAGGTGGCTGGGGGGCTGGACAGAGGCAGGGAGGGCAGGCAAACCATAAAACTGCAAGGTAACGCCTCCATCCGGTATGGGGAAGGGCCAGCTGGCAGGGATGTGTGACAGCTGAGCTGGTGGGGAGAAGAAGCTGTGGGCCACTCAGAATTTGCAAATGGGCTGCATTTGGCCCCCGGGCCTCACTTTGGATATGCCTGCCATACACAGCCCCCAGTCTTTTCATAGACCATTGTCCCGTACATGCCTTTCTTTTATTTTCGCTGCCACCATTAAATAACTGAGACCCAATCGAGTTGTAACGTGAATAAAATAAAATAACATTTATTGAATACAATAAGTGGTTTCAGTTACAAGCTTTCCTTGCACATACTTAATTGAAAGTTACTCCAAGCAGTCACACTCAAGTTCTGTCCTTTAGTTTCCTTAAACCTCTCTCCTCTGTCTCCTATTTTAACATTTCTCTTAACTTTTACCTCAGGCTGAGCCTTTTAAGCGCTTGGGCTCCGCCTCCACGTGCCTTATTTGGTCATAAGTATTAACCCTTTACACCCCCCACTTTAGTCATGAAAAGGGTAAATGCCACAGTCGTCTTATACCCAGACATAAGGCGAAGAGAGATCCACACAATTGTGAAACTATAGTTTTGGATTGGAAAAGTGAGGGTTGTTTTATACATGGGGATGTCTTATATATGGAAAAAATGCAGGTGTATTTTAACTTAGTCTGTAGCTGCTTATTTTATACATGTTTGAAGTCAACCTTCCACACATACATTTTAATTTTGTCTTTAGCTGCTTATTTTACACACTTCAGAGCCCCCCCCCCTTTATCATTTTACACGAGCCCCCTTCTTTCAGTTATATGAACAGGTTTACTGGTAGTGTGTGAGTCAATTAATTGCCTAATAGAGACTTTCAATTCCGCCAGAGGATTTTTAAAAAGTCACTAGGGTTTTCACTGTGTTTGGTGCTCCATTCAATGGCTTGGTGATTTCAGTGGATACGGCCACGGACATCCTGTCGCCTTGATATTATTTGGCTCACAGAAAGCTTAGCGTACAGCCATCTCCTCTCCTAGCCAATTTTACTTACTGTTTTAAAAGTAGGCGTAGCAGAAAACTGTACGTATGTAGATACCGTAGCCTGCTAGTGAGCTACTAATCCTGCTAATTACATCCAACATGTCAGCTTTTTTTTCTGTAAAAGGTTATTTTCTTATCTGCATATGTGCTATTCCATGGAAGGAACATGTTTTTAAAATCTCTGCATCTCAGTGCAGGACCCAAACCAAAGTGTGCAGGCTTCAGTAGCTGCTGGTGAGTCCCAGTTCTCAGGGTGTTGTAAATTTCATTTTGCATTCTGCCTCTACCCTTTGCATGAGCTGTCCAGAGTGCTGAAGCAGTCACCAGAATTGGTTCAGAACTTTAAATCACTCCTGCATGATGCAAACTAAATCCCAGAATGGATTCACAGCACTCTCAGAACTGGGTGTGACCAATTGACACAGGGGCCATTTTCTGAAATACTAAATTGTGAACCCCAATTAAATCTGTGATTAGTACACAATCCTCATGAGCCTGGAAGCTTATCCCTCCTAAGCCCCTGCTCTCCCTTTAGCCGCAATGGGTGACTTTGTTTCTGGATGGAGTTATTCTCACTGTATTTGTTTTTTGAGCATCCTCAGCAGATCTGACATCACAAGAGTGGAGTGTGACTCCCAGCGATCTACTAATCTGATGCCGAAACAGCCCCAGCCGACTAAGCAAAAGTCATCCAACGTTGCTTAATTTCAAGACATGTGCATTTAATCACCCCTGACTTTGCCTACAGCTGCATCTTATGGCACAGCTGA
Source organism: Phrynocephalus versicolor (assembly GCA_023846285.1). NCBI lineage: Eukaryota > Metazoa > Chordata > Lepidosauria > Squamata > Agamidae > Phrynocephalus > Phrynocephalus versicolor. The sequence continues at coordinate 19,230,687 of JAHTLZ010000237.1, forward strand.
AGTTATGTCTTGTGGCACAACCCAAGATCATGCATTAAGTGGGAAGGGGAAATTAGATTTGCATAATATAATTTTCTTGATTGGTTGCTGTTTTTATTGTCCTCATATGTTGCAGTTCCAGTAAATTGTATGACACAGATGGCAGCATTGCAGCGGTGTGAGAAATACGATCTGACACGTACATATATACAAGTAAATGACTGCACAAAGTTGAAACACTTATCACTCGGGCGCCTATTGATGTTTTGTAGCGAAGGAGCACATTTTGCACAGCATGAACTGGCAGAGAGTGTGGCGTTCTAGGTAGCTAATTGATCCAGAAGTTTACTGCATGCTCTTACAAATAAAAGCCCAGTGTACCCTTGACAAATTGGCCTAGTGGGGAGGTAAGAAAATAAATTAATACCAACAGGAAGGTCACCGCAGAGCTCTTAAGGTGACTAAACTTTAACAACCTCGATGTATTTATTTATACAACTTGGAACCTTGTTGGAAGCATTTGTTTTAACTGTGGGAGGCTCATGTGGCAACTTTATTGCATGCCTTCCAGTAGGGCCTGATTTGCAGCAATCCTACCAATTTGTAATTTTAACCAATTAAAATACTGTGCTGCTCAGTGATAAATAAATAAATAAATAAATAAATAAATAAATAAATAAATAAATAAATAAATAAATAAATAAATAAATAAATAAATAAATAAGCAAAGTGTTCTGCTTATATACTACCCCATACCACTTCAAGTAGTCTCTGGGCGGTTTACAGTTTAATTATGCAGGCTACACATTGCCCCCCCCCCAGCAGGCTGGCTACTCATTTTACCGACCTCGGAAGGATGGAAGGCTGAGTCAACCATGAGCCTGCTACTTGGGAATGAACAGGTTGTGAACACAGTTGTTCCTGCACTACAGGTATTTAACCACTGCACCACACACACATAAATAAGCATACACACACACACACACACACACACACACCCAAGAAAAAGGTTAGTTTATACCTATGGTAATACAACGTGTGCCACTGCTTGAGAAAAGGAGAAAAAAGTCCCATCTTCCCACCTACCCTACCTGTCTCCCTGGCCACCACTTTTCCCTTGCTTTCCAATACCCCTACCAAGCAGTAACTTCTACAGTGGAAGAGTTTGGAAAGGTAGTTGAAAGGAAAACCTCATTTTTAGAACCTTGAGAGATCCTCCAGGATGTTGTGTTTCAGAGCTGTACCAGTGGTTCCCAACTTTGGATCCCTACCACCTGTGTTGGTAGGGACTTGTGGGAGTTTCAGTCCAAGAATATCCAGGGATTTAAGGTTGAGAAAACTTGGCTATACCATGCGGACATTATTCTCGCTGTTGAAATTTGGTGGAAACTGGTGGCGGGGAAGTATGCAACACACAAACATTTGTAGAGAAACCAGTGTAACCTCCTAACCCCAAACAGCCATTCCTGCTATGCAAATCATTCTTAAAACATCTTCTAGATTCTCTCTGTCATTTGGCATATGGACAGGCTATCTGCATTATTTAACTAATAGTCTAAGCACTAAGGCTAAAATTAAAAATAAAATATTACTTTGTAAGTATCTCAGAACACAGTTCATTTAACAGGGCTCCAAATGACCACTTAAAATATTATTTTGGTGCATACTTCAGTGCACCCTGAAGCTCTTATCTTTCCTTAGATTTCCCTTAGATATATGGAAGAATTATGCTTTACAATAACCTTGGATGTCTGTTGGTATTCATGGAACAACCACCATGCAATAAAGAATTTTATCTGAGACACTAACCATGATTTATGACCTCTTTTCTTTTTCCAGTGTCAGTGGTTTTAAGCAATGATTTCAATAAAACGACACAGGGTGAATGTAGGAAGCTGTAATCAGCCAATACAGCAATTAACTATATGGTCCTAATTTAGCACTGGGTGTAAGTACAGAATAAAAGAAGAAAATCCAATGGTTTAGAATTAATCTAACGTTATTTTTAAAATGTGAAGTTTCTTGTTCACTTTTTCAGGAGAGAGAGAGATTTAGCAGTTAGGAAAATGAGGCAACTGCCTCAGGCTGTGGGCCTCATGAAGGATGCTTAATTTCCCTCTGGCACCTATGATGGGGGGAGAAATGTGTATGCCTCTCAAATTCTCAAGCACCTTAAACCAATTTACTAGGCTGGGGGAGCAGAGAATGCTCTCATTATCTTTGTGAAGATTCTCAGTCATCCAGGTGAGTTTATCCAGAAGTTGAGTCACGGCAACTGGACTTCTTTTCTTGAGAGATCAAAATGTCTCACTACTCATCCAAGAGGCTTCATCAGTCTGAGGAAAGTTAGTGGTGACTCCTCCATTTTATAGTTCACCTCCATTTCACATCATCCTGGTCAGAACAGGCCCATAAGACATTGAAGTGATGTTAAGGAATGGATTTAGCATTAAACAATGAGGAATAGTCCACTTTAAGTCCTTTCAGTGCTCTGCACAAAATATGAAATCAGTGGAGAGGTCACCAAAGCGGATCAGTTCTGACTTAAGACATACTAGTCTTACAATTTTCAGGAAGGGTTACTCATTAAATGGTATTATTGATTTATTTGTATTATCTGTATTACTTGTTTATTTATTCATATAATTTCTATTCTGCCTTTTCCTCATAACGTGACTCATGGTAGCTCACAGTACTGGCACCATTCCCAATTTAACTTTTTTTAAAAAAATTGTAAACCAGCATTTTTTCTTATTCCACTGAGTGGAACACTAGACTTTTACCATTCTGTCCTGCCCTGTTGTCACCACTGGGTTGTTTTGTGTGTGGTCCAGCCAAAACTAAACATTTATCCTGCCTTTTGAGCCCAGGAAAAAAAGTAATCCCTTTCCCATCTCTCTGGCACAATTGACACTTTGGCTTCGATTATACTTTCTGTGCTGTACCTTTCCTCACTTTTGCCTATATTTTCTTTTCCATTTTCCCTTTAAAGATCAATGGGGATTTATTCTCGTGTTCATGTCATCTTAAATTATTTTCAAGCTGAGAAACCTTTGTGCCTATCATGTTTGAATTCTGCACTTCTAAAGAGGCAGTTTTGCCATCTAAAATGTTGTGCATCTCTTCTGTATCTTTGCTTGCATGATTTAATCTTGGAAAGTAGCACTGACGGAAGATTTGTCTCTTCCTTTTGGAACTATTAGCTCCATTGCCTCCAAAATATAAATATTTTAACAAACATTGAAATGAAATGAAAAAAAAAAAAAACCCAGTGACTTTTAACAGCCAGAATCTCGCTGGGGATTCAAGCGTGTGCAAATTAAATTGTACAACTCTCCAGGGTGAGTGGCCACTAAAGAACAAGTTACCACTCGTTTTACTAAGTGCATGCCTGTAGTGCCGTCACTGCAGGGCTGGTGCCTCATTATTGAATGGCAATTTGCCATGGTGTGTTATGCAGTGCAAGTTTTGAATGGCTAAATCACCAAAATAATGACTGGCAGCTGTTTGGCAACATTAGGATGGATGGGCTCAATGTCTACTGTAAGTTGTCCAGATGTTTCTGTCGATGGAAGGCTAACTCCCCACCTGCCCAGGATAAATATATTCCAAAGGCATGAGAAATCAGTGAAAGCGGGGTGGGGGAGGGGGGCGCTCACACACATGTTGCTGCCATTGCTGTCTAATTCTATCTAGCAATGACAGTAACGGGGGCGGGGGGAACCTCACCATTTTTCCTTTCAAACAAGGCGAGTGTTTTCTGAATGCAAAAGTAGAACTGCACCTCTGGGAGGCTTCTAGAACTGAGATGCCACTGGCAAACAAGGCATACCAAAGGCATATGTATAAATAGAATTCTACTTTTGAAAACACTTGGGAGCACGAGTCCACTTGTAAACAGAGCTCATGGAAGCACAAACTTCGTGTTAAAGGAAGAGTGGTCTCCCCCCCCACACACACACACCATTACCTTATTCTTCTAGAGCAAGGTGGGAAAACTTTGGCCCTCCAGATGCTTTGGAGAACAACTCCCACTGCCCTTTGCCATTGGCAATTTAGGCTCAGAATTCCTTTCTCGGTGGCAATACAGGCTTGGAATTCTGGGAGTTGTAGTCCAAAACATCAGAAGGGTGAAACATTCCCCACCCCTGGTCTAGAGATAGTGGTTAGTTAGATGGATCAGGAATCTGACCTGGTTTGAAGTAATGGTATCACCTGTCACCTGATCCAAAGCTAGTGTCAGCAGCTGCTGGCTTCCAGTCATGGGACACCTTCCACCACAGCGGTGAAAGAAAAGTGCAACTGAGGAAGCATATCTCCCAAAAAATTGTACCCAGGTGGGACGATAGATGAGGCCTTGATCCTTGATTTCCCATGTGCTTACAAAAAGAGATTCACTTCATAATTGCTTGCTCAAACAGACATTCCCATTGTATTGGCTCTTCCAGATGTTTTAGACCACAACTTCCGCAATCCTTTCTCATTGGTAATACAGGCTTGGAATTCTGGGAGTTGTGGTCCAAAACATTTGGAGGGCCAAAGTTTGGACATCCCTGCCTTAGGCATATTTCACAGCTCTAAGTGTTTGGAGCTTCCCCATATTCAGAGCTGAGAGGGAAATACATGTATACGCATACCCCCTTATTGGGAGAAAGGCAGTGTACACATCAGACTGTTTATTTAGAAGGAATGGAGACATTTCTGCAATGCACGCTTAGGAGCAGCTATGCTGGGGCTGTTATTTGGAAACCTGTTCTATTAATTTTAGCAGTCTTGACTTCCATGTACTTTGTTTCAAGGTATAGATCAGATTGGGTTCCATAATTATGGATAGAACTGGATTGTGGAATTGGGCTGCATGTATTTTCCTCCTGTAGTGAAATCTGGTGTGCATAGCATGAATATTCCAGAAATGATGGCCAACTGTGTTTTCAGCATTTTTTTGTTGTTGAAGTCAGTTCATATATTTTCCTTTGGGGCAATATCCACTATAGAATTATCATATCTGAAGAAGAACACAAAAAGAATTCTGAGGGGAAACATAGGTAATTATACTCCCCCTTTGTAATTTATCTTGTAGAATATTACAACTGAAATGCACTTTGCTGGGGGGTTGTTCAAAGGGAGTGCTTAGCCATGTTATGCCATTAATCAAAATTTACGCCTCAAGCAACTTATTCTTGCCAAGAAGAGGTGTTTTTCTTTAATAGAAATGGTGCAAGAAGGGAAGGTGGAAAACATTCAGTGTAAAGTCTGTTCATTTGCTGATGCTTTGCATTCTTTGTGATAAACTTGAATGATTTATTCCAGCAACTGAAGTACACATTAACTGTTTCCCAGTGGCAACGGGACAATATTGAAAGCATTTGCTATCAGTGTCAGGTATTTAAGTGAACTATATAATTTAGCAAGGCTTAATTAGACTGTACTTGATGGGTATAGAGCAGACCCAGATGTTCTTGGACTGCAACTCCTAAAGGTTTTCACCACTCCCTATGCTGCACAGGAGTCTGAGAGCTATTGTCCAGGAACATCTGGGGACTCAAACTTGGTAACCACTGGTCTAGAGCATGCATGCCCAAACTTCAGCCCTCCAGATGTTTTGGACAGAAACTCCCACAGTCCTTTGCCATTGGCAATCTAAACTTAGAATTCTGGGAGTTGTGGTCCAAAACATCAGGAGGGCTGAAGTTTGGACATGCCTGGTCTAGAGAAAGATATTATTGACAATGGGGCCGTCACACATGATGTTAGGAGACTACAGACTAGCCCCTTCAGCACATAATACTCCACTGCTACACCACTGTTTACTAAACTTCTAAAAGCCAAGATAAGCATAGCAGGGTCCACATCCTTTGTCTTTGATCTCTGATTTACTGCGGATGTTTTAAACTTTGTTATAATGATTCTGTGCCACCTAGAGCAGAATGAAACCATCCCTTGTCCTTCTCCAACATTTCCTCCGAGTGCCTGAACCACCCTGTTGAGCTGAGAAATGGCACTCCAGGAAGTGTGGACTGAGGATCCTAGGATTCAGCCAGTCGTGGATCCAGAAAGGTAGTTCTGGCTATATAGATGTAAATGTAGCATATTTCTATGAAGCGATCATGACGTTGAGACTCAACCCACATGTCTCCGATCCCATTTGCAGCCCTCTTCTATGATCGTGGATCAAAAGACTTCTAAGGCAAGGATAGAGGCCTATCTGTATTTCTGTTCCAAACACCCTTACTAGCTATTCCTGTTTCATTCTGCTATGATGATGAGTTTCTTGCAGTTATTTTCGGTAGAAGGATTCTAAAAAGACTGTATTATGATTCTGGTGAGATACTACCCAGATGCTGGATTAGCTGGTGTTAGGGCATGAAAAATGCCTCAGCTACCTGTGAAAACGGCTTCCTATCAAAATGAAACTAGAAGCAATACAAAGGAGCAAAGCAAATGGATTTGCTGTTGTGCCTTCTGTCACCCTTTCTTTGACTCCAAATTTCTTTAAGGGTTCTCAATGGAAACACAGAAGTGCAGTGGAGATTAAATGCAGTATCTGGGTGTTAAAAAGCAGGGGGAACTATTCAGTGAAAAATGGGCATCATCTGAATAACAGAGTCCAAAAGCTGTATTAATATTTTTATTTATTTATTTTGAATATTTTTACCTCACCTTTCTTCTTGGAAAAGGCCACAAGGTGGCTTACAATAATGAGGGACAATATATAGCCTAGAACAATTAAGATCACAAACCATTGCAGTAGTGGTGAACCTTTGGCACTCCAGATGTTTTGGACCACCGCTCCCAGAATTCTGAGCCTAGATTGCCAATGACAAAGAACTGTGGGAGTTGTGGTCCAAAACATCTGGAGTGCTGAAGGTTCGCCACCACTGGTTTAGGGCTTTGTATGTTAACATTAGAACCTTGAAGTCAGTATTGGCAACCACTGTAGAGTGGCCAGAACAGGAGTAATATGCTGGAATCTTTTAGTTCCTGTAAATAACCTAGCCATTGTATTCTGCATCCACGGCAGCTTCAGTACAAAACCTCATAGGGAGCACCATGTAGAGTGCACTGCAGTAGTCTAATTTCAAGATTATGAGTGCATCAACCAGTGGGGTAAGAGCCCCAACATTAAGGAAGGCCCAGAGCGAAGCAGTCCGTTATAGATGGCACTGTGCTGATCAGACCACCAACGCCAGCTGGATTTCCATGGAGAGCATCAAGTCCAATTGGACACGCAAGCTATGGAGCTCATCCTTCATGAAGACAGTCACTCCCCCAATGGAGAAGAAGCTTCTCAAACCACAGACACTTGGGGGGGGTTATTTCCCACCCAAAGGACATAGCAAGGAAGGGCAGGAGGTGCAGCAAAAGGACTTGAGATTTGGACTTTGGACTTGAGATTCAAGCCCTAGACTTGGACTTGTTTTACGGGTCTCCTGTCTTGGGACTTCCTGTCTTGGGACCGAGACAGGAAAACTTGCCAACATTCCCTGGCTGATACCAAGAACAATAAGCAAAATGCCTGAAGCTGTTCTTAATCATCATCAACAATTACTCACAGAGTCATAAAATCTACCCCAGCTCAAATACCTCCAGCAGAAGACAAAACAGTCTTCTGAAACCCTCAACATTTAACAGGATAAATGCACAGTAGAGATAGGCACGACTCAGCAAAAATTTCGTTTTTGTTTTCATTTTTTTCATTTCGTTACGCAACAAAAACGAAAACGGATTTTTTTCAAAAACAAAACAGAAACAAAACAAAAAATTTTGCTGTGTTTTTCGTTTTCGTTGCGGCAAATGCATTGAACTGAAAAGAATGCTAACGAAACAGCAATTTTTCGTTTTCGTTTTTTCGTTTCATTATGAAACGAAAACGAAAATGAAAAATTTGCAAAAAAACCAACAAAAATGAAAACGAACCGAAACGGACCCCTAAACGACCAAACGACAAACGAAACACCATTTTTTGAGTCGTGCCCATCTGCAATGCACAGTAAACTAGCCAAGTAATCATTTCTGAAAAATCAGTCAGACCAGGAAAGTACCTTTCACCCACCACCTCATGCAGCACAAATGGCAAAATAAAAATGGCACAGTTCCTCTCCTCAAAAACAAGAAAGTAAATAATGGGGGGGGGGGAAATACAATGAAAACCCTACCTCAACCAACATTAATAGGATATGCGTAAATGTCTTCCACCACCATAACTTGATGGCTTCTTTGATTCCAGCACCAAGCAAGAGACAGGCCGAGCAACAAGGGAAATACCCCAAGGAAAGAGAGGCATCAAAAAAAGTAGAAAGTCACCCATGATGTTGTGGGAGGAATGTTAAAAAGAATTCTAAAGAGGTTTGCTGGCACTGGCAGGCTACCTGGCAGGAATAACAATAATCCAAAGAAAGTGGATACCCCCCTCAATACACATTTTTAAAGTTGAAAGAACGCAAAATAAAAGGCACAACAGACAGGCAGGTAGCAGTTGAAGATGGAAGGGACCAGGAATCCAGAATATTGTAATCTTTCTCATAAGGAATTACTTAAGCAAAGAATACTCCTTATTGGCCACTGGACCTTTTTAGAAATTCGAAAATTCCTGGTTCTTTCACCCTGGATGTGCTGTTTGGCTGCTAACAACAATGCTGAGAGAAGTACTATTGGATGAAAAAATTATCAGGCAATTTCACAGAGAAAGGGTGAAAGAAAGGACCTGAAAGGGGAACACAAAGGGAGGGACATGAAACAAGCACAAAACTTGAGTGTGCTCCCCTGTTTGGGAAAAACAAATAGTTTGTGTCAGAGAGATTCGGTTCAGAAATCATTGAAATAACATGAAATAAACAAAAGAGAGACTTTTAATATTTGGGGGTCTCCTCTTTAAATGTCAAAGGCCAATGCCAGCAAGCAAACTACTGCAACAGAATGGCCTTTTTCCTTGTGAGAAGAGCAATAGCTATTCAGGTTAAGCGGATACAGATGGATGGGAAGGAAAATCAATTCACTGGTTGTTGATGTTTCTGAACTTATCAAGATTTACAATTTTCCCCATCAGTTTGTTAAAAAGAACTTTAGATTCTAGAAACTAAAATGTGGAAGCTGGAAGAGACAGTCTGGTGATCCACAACACCCCTTCCCTTAGTACCCTTTGATTAAAAAATAAGCAGCCTGCTTTTGTTGTTTTAAGTTATAACGCCTTTTTAATAGTAAAGTTGTATTTTCCCCCCTTATTCCTCATATTGTGTCAGAATGCTTCTACTATCCTGCTTGTTTCCATATTAAATTCTGTTGCTATGGCTAAAGCTCACAAGTGCATTTTTACATTAGTGAAATTGATTGATCAGCCTAGTGTTTAGTTTATATAATAAATGGTGGGTGTGCTTGGGGAAGCTGAAGTCAGGCAAGTTCCTTTATGAACCCAAATTAATCTGAATTAAATGGAAGCACCAGAAATCTTACAATTGAAATTTTCTATTAATATATTTAATAACAGCGTTTCCCCCTTTTTATGCACGTATAATTAATGTGACTATAAATGTGTTGAAAATGAGACAGATGGAAATTCTAAAAGCATTCAAGCTGCCCTTTAGTGGAATCACATTAACATACATGAATGCTTTTATTGTTGCTCCATTCAAACTGGTTATCAAATCAATCAGGGTTGAATCTGCACTGCAAGGCAACAAAAATTAGAGTTACCATTCTTGTGCAATAACAATGCCGAATATTTCTTTTTCTTTTCTTTTCTTAATTCTCCACAAAGTATCCAGTCTGCTTATGATGCACTTGTTCCTTGTTTACATACCTGAAAAAAATATCTGATTGTGTGGAAACTGGGGGGGGGGGGAATCCCAGTACAAGCTTGGCAAGCTTTGAAAAACTTGTCTGTGTGGATAGGAACAAGGATTTGGGACCTGCCTCTGTTTGCTAAACAGGATTCTATGGCCGTGGTCTCACTAAAGTTTTCTGTGCATCTTAATTGGATGCGTAGGTTTTTTTCGGGTGGTCATGTGGTGTTTGATACGCAGTTAGTGTGCTGTCGACAGAGTAGTATTTTACTGCTCTGTGCCCGTCTCTACTTGCTTACTGTGCATCTTTTCCCTTTTTCCTGGGTCGTTTTTCTAAGTCTCCATTGCTGGACCCACAGGAATTGGCAGGAAAAGGGGTATGAATCTAATTACTGCATTTTTTCTGGGGTCGCATCTCATTAGAGTAGCAAAGAACTGTGTATCTTTAAGGGAAGTTTTTTAAACCAACCCCTAGCTGTGGATGAAAGTGCGCTTCCAGGGGCGTGGTCGGTCGGGGCAACAAATTACTTCCCTTCGTGGTTAGGATGTGATCTTTTGCTGCACAGTTCGCCACAGCAAAAAGGTGTAGAAAACATTGTGAGACTGCGGCCTTAAGGCTCTTCTTGGCACTTTTAATGGAATGCTTTCATTGGTGAGAGTATTTTGTGCCCAGAGTAATCTTGCCTATTTCTGCGCAAAAAATCCTGTACTCAGATCACTTGTCCAAGTTGTCCGAAACGGTCTAGTTTTTGCAACTTGAACCAATCAATCAGTGCTCGCATGTTCCAAGGATCTCTCCCCATGCCTGAAAGTAAACCAAGGCATTCACTAAACATTTTCTGGCTCTTTCATAGCACCCAAATCTCCTTGAGGTGACTTCTTTCTTATCCTAATGGTAGGCCCAGTTGGCTGTGAAAGGTGTGATATTAGCTAGTTGGCTGTGAAAGGTGAGGGGCAGTGGGCATGAAGAGATGACTAGCATGGTGTGTTTTGACTTCCATCCTTCCAGTCCTTCCTTACTGCCATAAAAAGTGTCACTCAGTACATAAGGACAGCCTTGCTGGAACAGGCCACAGCCCATCCAGTCCAGCATTCTGTCTCACACAGCGGCTCACCATTTGCTTCAGGTTATTCCCAAGCAAATATCTTCACCTGCTTACAGTTCCCCTGCAAATGGCATTGAAATGGCATCCTGCCTATCTCCTTAGGCATCCATTATGTAGCTCTTCAATCTACAAGTTACTGAAAAGCGAGTGGAAAAGAAGCAGCAGAAATAGCTCCATGCCTCTCATTACCTCAAGCCAATCCTTGGAAGGATAAACCATTGCAAGTAATTGGTCCTGACAAAAGACAAAAAGGATTTGCAGTTCTACCAATAGGCCCTTTTGTCATCAACCTAAAAGAGCAGGGCAAAACCTTCTCACTTAACCTGATGGTCCATTTTAAAGTCCTGCTGCTTCGTTTCAACAATTCTTCAGAGGAGTAAAATTAAACAAGCAGTCCCTTTGTCTAGCTGTAGATTAAGTGCAAACATAAACTAAATCAATGATTTATGTAGCATTTTATGTAGCTCAAGATGGATCACCTCTCTTCTACCCCAATGAGTCCTGACAACGGGCTTGCCAAGTAGACTAGAGTAGAATAAAACATTAGAGACTGTTTGTTGTAAGGCTATTCGGTGAATTGTACTGGTGTGGTAAATTAGACCTGAATCACCCAAGACTCAATCCAGGAGTCTAGCCATTGCACTCTTGCAGCACTGTCTCACTAAACTGAGAGCTTGGTATTGATTGAACTAAGACCATGTTTGGTTTGGAGGAGCCATGTTGACAGTCTGAATTCAGGCCTCACTCGTTTGTGAATTGTTCACAATTCCTTCATTTGAAGGCTGATCCAGTTGGTATCCAAATGGATATACTGTACAGAAATCCATACCTCTTGTTGATTTGAACTGGGATAGTAAAATGGCTTCCAATTTCTTGTGTGTGTGGATCTGCATGAAAATCTAGAGACATAATAGCCCCCTCAAAAGAAAAGTATTTCTGCCAAACCGCAGGCTGTTTTGTGCCAGAATTGTGTATGTGTTCACCTAATTACTGTACTTGAAAACTGGAAAAAACTGTAGTTCCTTCTGAGTCAGTTATTTCCAAGAAAATTTGTTTTGGCTGATGGGATCATCAGCCTTGTGTGGCAGAACGTACAGGAAGAGGATTTCAGCCAATCCCTCCTTGCAGTTATTGTGACTGGAAAGTGTTGATGACATTCTTCTATGAGACTGGTAGCTGGAGCTGTCACTCAGCAATGGCTACACCCTATCATACATACCACTCTTGCTTTTCTTTATAGTCATGATTTCCAGCATTTCAGAGACACAATGTCAGTCTTTCTTAGGTTTCTAAATCGTGAAATCAGTCTGAAGCAATCTGGATCCACTTTAGACCAAGTTCAGACCGGTCAAACTGACTTCAGACTCAAGCCGAATTCATCCGAATTGACACCGTTTGGTTTAGGATTCAGCCAAACTGGTGGCCGAGTCCTATGTCAAACCACATTGTGTAAGGTTATGTTCCTTTTTCTGCATCTCTTCTCTTTTGCTGCTTTTTTCACAGTCATATTGTTCCAAAATACCTTGGTGTTTGAGTTACATTTGATATTAAGTCTTTACAACCAGTTGTTTGGAGTTAATTTTTGCCACTTCAAACGTGTCAGCGATTAGACGCACTAATGAAAACACATGAACATAGAATTCTGAGGAAAACAGGCACATACAATTAGTGCATGCTTTATTCTTTTGAAATTGCTGTTTGTTATTTTAAATTACATAGGAGGCTGCTATCTTGATTGATTTATGAAGATGAAGTTTATGGAAGGCAGGGTTACATGCCTCCTGTGGGTTTTGCCATGTTATTTAAGGAAAAGCCTTAATTTTCATTCGTGCTCTTTGAAAGCTAAGTAACCTTCTGACGGGGTAAAATTATGTGTGTTTCTGAAGGTTTAGCACACACAAAAGGAACATTACCTCCAAACATATCAAACAGTGGCTTTACTCAAAACAAATGTTAACAAGCCTAGATCTGGTTATATGCCTCCCAAATGTTTTAGATTCTGGGTCCAATCAGCCAAGCCAACGTAGTGAATGACCACAGAAAATATGTTGGAAAACGTCCGGAGAGAGTCTGCTTGCCTACACCTTGTTTGACTATTGAGCGTCAAACAATGTAAATAGATTGTGTAGTTGTATTGACATGGGGGCTTCCCCACCATAAAGCCATTAACGTCTTTGAACCAAGCTGCACTGCAGAACATTTGTTCACCCTCTAGTCACTCTCTCTCTCTCTCCCCCTCTCTCACGCACACAGATATTCTTTCTTGTGACTAAGAAAAAGTCTGCTTTGAAACAAATGCTTTGAATAAATGCCTCAGATGAGTGTGACTAAGCTGACATCCAGAGTGTTTACATTCAAACACCAGATGAGTTTATCACAACTGTACAGTTGCAACTGGCTTCCATATTTCTCTGTTATGTAAAGTTCTTTCTAAATGGTTTAATTTAATTACTGGAGGAATGGCCGAAAGATATGTTGAAGAACACACAATTAAATTGCATTTGCATATCCTGGTCTCTTCCAAAATAAGAATGTATTGTGGGTACCAGGGTGAATGGAAATAATGAAATTCAGCTTGAAAGTCTGGCCCTATAAATAAATGAAGTCTCCACTTGTAAGTAGGAGATAAGTACTGTATATCCAAAGGAGGCCAGGAAACCCACAAGAAAGTAGGACATGGGCCTGCTTCTAATTGGTAGTCTCAAATGGCAAGTAGATCCATGACATTAACGAACCTGGCAAAAGTATTATTTGATTTAAAAGGATTCCGTTGATTAAGGGTTCCCTCTCTAGTTGGATCTAGCAATTGGATTTGGGTCATGTGATCTTTCCAATTTAATGAATTACTTAATATGGTGGATCACAGAACTGCAGACTTTTGGTTTTCTCCTCTGGCTGTACATCAGACATGTAAGGATTCAAAGAGCAGAATAGTTTCAAGTTCACCTGATGAATCCACCCCTTTTCTAATTAACTGGCAATCATAGTCTCAATAAATCACTCTGAGACATTGTAAGGAGAGAGAAAATGTGTCATTATTTGCAGCTCTCAACAAATCAAACAGCAACCAAACAAATATGGTTGATTTCAGCAACAGATTTGAACAGACTCAGAGAGAGCGGGAAAGCACTGAGCAGAGGCATGGCTATCTTGAAATTCATAGGTAGGGAGGGAGGAACAACAACTGGTTAGTGCTCGATTGACTGACAGTCACTGAGACCAGAAAGGTCCCTCCCAGCCAAACCCACTAAAGACAGCATGCAAGGTTGCAAAAAACTGTATCATTATGGGGAGTTGACAGATTCCTGGTGGATCTCAGGGATGGGGGCTGGATTGGGGGGTTGACACCCAGGGTTAAGACCCAATGGTGTATTTTCATAGCAAGGACTAATGAAATCAATAGTTCCTTACCTTTCATACCTGTTCCAGATAGATTTACCTGCTCTCTTTGACAGGATTTTAGAGTGTGCCTGGAACTGTAAGAGAGAAAAGGGATTGTTGATTCTGATGGAAATGATTTCCTGCATATGAATACTATTGGATGCTGGCTTTGATCTCTGCTCATGGCACCACTCCAACAGTCAGCTAGGATAAGAGGCTGCTTGCTCGCTATCAGTGCAGCCAGTGCTAACAATCGATAGGAAATAATACATTCTGCTCACTGACTCACAAGTGACAAAGCAACCTAAGGAGCCAAAGGGGATTTAGTTGTGCCAACAACATCAAGAATCTTAGAAATGCAGAGCTGGAAGGGACCTTATGGATCATCGATTCCTGCTTCTATCAGGGAGAAGCAGTAGATAAGCAAACTCCCAACCTCTGGCAGCCAGAGGTCAACATCACTGAGCAATCCAGCAGTTGTAAAGTGTCAGGCTCTCTACTAGAGATGGGCACGAAATGAACAATTTTTTGTTTCCGTTTTCATTTTTTTGTTTCGTTATGTAACGAAACGACAAACAAATTTTGTCTCTAAAATGAAACGAAACAAACAGAAACACCGGAAATTTTGTCGTGCGTTTCGTTTCCATTACTGCAATATGAGTGAATTGCTGAAAATCCTAAAAAAATCACAAAAAATGAAATAAATGGTAACGAAATGGTAATGAAACAAACGAAAATGAAAATGATTTTTTTGCAAAAATTCACGAAAAACAGAAACAAAACGAAACGGACCCTCCAAACGACAAACGACAAACAAAATGCCTTTTTTTAAATTAGTGCCCATCTCTACTCTCTACTGGTGGTGTAAGTGTGCAAGTTGCTCATCCTTGGAAATCCACACGTGCCATGAGACAATAGTTTACACCAATCCACCCAGGATGCAGAATAAGCTCCAGAGTCCTTTTGGTCAACATGCGACCCTCTAGTCTAGAGGTTGTAAGGCTGCATTTCTCATCCCCCTTGCTGGTTGTCCTAGTTAGATGGACGGGCATCGCGCTCCAGCAACCAATGGAAGTCCACAACTGCCCACCCCATAATTAAGCACAAATGAGTTGAATTTAAATCTCTC
>JAHTLZ010000237.1:19246070-19270747 GCA_023846285.1 Phrynocephalus versicolor
TTGTTGTCTCAGAATAGTGAGATGCTGCTTCATGGCTATACAGTACTTGGCTCTCATTATATGTCAGTCTGAGCTTAGGACATTCTGCTCTGCTCTGTTCTTTTCAAATGCAGTCTGAAAGACAAAGTGTTGACCTGATTTCTCCTTGGACAAATGTTCAGCCTCTGTGGACAGGACCCATTTTCTGACACAGGCCTGTTCCAACTTTCCCAAGGCCTCATGACCAGTGTTAGATCATTGAGCCTTAAAGTGTAATTTCACAGGCTTATGCTACACATTTGAAAAACCTAGAAAGGTTTTAACAGGTTTGCTCCTTAAATCAGAGACACAGTTTGGCAGAAGGTGCAGTTAATGCTTCTGAAATATCCCTACCTAGCAAACATGATTTTTAGTGCAGTGAATATACAAAACATAAACATATGTGTTGCTTATTTTATCTGGAAGTTGAGTCATGGCAACTGGACTTCTTTTCTTGTGAGATCAAAACATTTCACTACTCTTCCAAGCACCTTTGTCAGTCTGAGGAAAGTTATGGAATTTATGGCGTTCACCAAATACCTACTAATTTAGTGGGCCTATTCTAGATATAACTTACTTCTGAATTTCAGACAATTAAGGTGGGAGAAACAGAAAACAGATTTGTTCATCCAAGCCAAGACACTGAGTATTTAACTGTTTACAGATGGGATTGAATCCCTGTGTATTCAACTGAATTAGCGTGAAATTAGCATTTCCACCTTGGTTTTTACCTCAGAGATTCTTCGTCTTATATGACATACACAGTTTAGGCCTCTTCATGTCAGGTAAAAACTATTCCTATTGAATTCAGTCAGTACAAATTGGGGGGAGGGGAGATTTTTATTTGACATAATTTCATTTCATGTTTGAAGAAAATGCCAAACTGTCTTCACATTTGGGATAGAAATAACAAATTCAAGTTTAGGAGACAGTGAACCTGACAAATTACCTCTTTCTTACTTAAGATCTACAAGTATGTGACAGTCAGCTACAACATTCCTTAACTATTCCATGTCAATGTAGTACAAATATAATATTTATATTAGGAGATATAGCTCTCTTCTCACATATTTTTGTGAGAATACAAAGTTTCAAAAGTTTTCTTCTCCAGGGTGATACTATCAGAGTTTGGGGCCGTTTTTCATCCTTTGCAACTGGTTAGCTGGGAAAAATTATATTTTATACAGAAAACACTGTGCTTTGGGAAATGTAAGATACACAATAGAAAATACCAGAGATGGGTTTGTTTGTTTGTTTGTGTGTTTGTTTGTTTGTTTGTTTTGTGAAACAAAGCAGTTTTCTGGAAATACAGTTACAGATCAAAATATGATCACTCTTTTGTAAAAGCTCATAGCATTTTTAAAGGGGTATCTCAAATTGTCAACATAGCCTTTTTTCACTGAGGGTGAAAAATGTTCAAGTATTTGTTGCAGTTCATAATATGCTTGATTCTCACTCAAAGGTGTATTGAAATATTTAGAGTAGAGATGGGCACAACTTAGCGGTATTTTCGTTTTCGTTTTCGTTTTTCGTTTTCGTTACGTAACGAAACGAAAACGAAAAACGGTTCAAAAATGGACCGAAAACGGAAACGAAACGACTAATTTTGAGCCAATTTTCGTTTTTCGTTACTGGAAAAACACATAATGGAGCTAAATGGGGAGAAACGAAAAAATTTTCGTTTTCGTTTTCATTTTTTCGTTTTCATTACGTTACGAAACGAAAACGAAAAATTTTGAAATTAGCTCACGAAAACGGAAACGAAACGAAACGGACCCTAGCCGAAAACGAAAACGAAAACTTTTTTCTGAGTCATGCCCATCTCTAATTTAGAGTGTTTCTATTTGAGCAAGAGACCTGGCATTAGGTGTATGCTTAGTTCAAGGAATCTTGATCACCAGCAGACCACCATAGCTGTGGGTTCAAATATTATACATAGCATGTTATCTGCAGCCCTCTCGTGGCCACTGCTGATAATACATGTTAAAATATTTTTCTTAGGTATTGGTTATTATCTTCAGATGTCAGTATCTGTGTGGGAGGGGCTGCCTGCAACCAATTTCCCCATGGACACAGGGGTCCTACAACCATCTTATTTCGAATAGGAAAACCACAGCTATTTGGTGCAGAGAGATGTAGACCCATCCATCTTGTGGGCTTTCTTACATTCCACTTAAACATGCCTAAATAGAGACAGTTAAAGCATTTCTGGAAGTGGAGCTTGGCAGTAATTAGTAAAACAAAATCCAAGGTTTGCTTGGACCACAAACAAAGCTGAAACCTGACCTTCAGTAAAACATTCTGTAGCACATAAAGAACTGCCATGTATTATGATAAAATGTTCTGTGGACTAGAGTTGACTTCAGACTCAGAAATCCAAGGCATCGTGAACACCAGGGAAAAAATCTGGAAATTTAACATTTTCATCTCATTCAAAACAGCAATAATTACAGATAGCTCAATAATTAAAAATAGGCCAATAATTAAAAATACATACAAAAATGTATGACCAAGTAAAAATAGAACTCCAAGTGGTAATGCCTGTGCAAAGATCTACTGTGCAGAGTAATTTCAGGGAAATGGATATTGTTTGTTTACTCTGACATTAACTAGCTTCCTAAAATAAGAATGTTCTCTCTTCCCATCATTCTTTCTCAGCATCCCAAACAAAGAGCAGCTGCATTTTATACTTTCACTACCTCCTGCCATATGCTAACAGATATATTTGCAGTTGTGGGCAATGCTGCTACAGCCTACCCATACAGTTGGAAAAAATGCCTGAAGTCAATGTGATTTCCTGCCCTGTCAGGTCGTAATAGTCTGCTCTGGAGGCATAGCAGAAATGAAGGTGCACTTGCTGCTGGAAAATTGGATACTAAAAATGACTCCTGTTTAATATTTTGACTTGAGAAGACCGGTGGACAACTTTGGCCCACCAGATGTTTTGGGACCTTCAGAGCCTGCAGTCCTTCACCATTGGGTTGCTTGTACTTTGGCTAGGGCTGCTTTTGTAGAGCAAAACTATGTCGGGAACTACAGCTGTCAACATGGGTTCTTTCTGTGATGCAGGATCTAATAAAATCAAGCCATCAAAGGCTCATTTCTGTTCAGCATTCCATACTGTGTGAGAAGCATCCATGCTGAATTAATTGCTGACCACACAAGTGAACACCCTTAGTAATGTGTAAAGGTTACGGATGTACACACTGTGACACTATTCACCATTATTTTCCATGGTTCTCAGGAAGAACCCCCTATTTCTAATGAAAGTTTGCAAGGAGAGGTTGCAAGTAGGCATGGACCTTTTGTTTCAGAATGGGTCTGGTTCCGAAAGGCATCACGGCTGCACAGCTGTTGTTCGGAACTTGGACCCACCATCTGAAATGAAATCACCCATTGACTTGACTTGCCTTACCACACGCGGGGCTAAATTCCAACCAGGAAGCAGCCTCTCGTGCATCATTGTTCCTTCTCCCTGGTACTGGCCAGTCAAGAGCTGTGCAGGGACATGTGTCATCACACCTCCCTGTCTGATTGGCCAGTGCCAGAGAGAAGGAATGAGGACGCATCAGAGGCTACTTCTTCATTGGAGTTTAGCTCTGCGTGAGGTAAGGCAAGGAAAGTCTATGGGTAATTTCATTTCACATGGTGTGTCCAAGTTTTGAACGGCAGCTGTGCTGCTGTGATTCATTTTGGAACTGGACCCATTCTAAAACAAAAGGCCCATGCCTAGTTGCAATCTCTCCCCCCATCTCTAAATTAACTCCACCTTCTACCATTCCCCTGTAGCTTCCTTTCCCCATTCCAACACATGGCCATTTACTCTTCATGTACTTTCCGTCCCCTACAAACACACCATATCATATCCCCTACTCTCCAGCTTCTTGGGGGCATCAGTTTCTCCACACAGATTCATGAAAGTATAAATTCATTCAGCAGAATTTGAAAAGACACCCTTTTTGGACTACAACTTCAGGAATACCCTAACCAGCATGGCTAGTAAAAACCCTGGCTATGGAATTATGGAACTGATAGTCCAACAACAAGAAGGAAAGAAGGAAAATCCCTTCCCTGAAGGATGCAGTGGCAATAACAGAAGCCCACTAAGGCATGCTCCCTCCAATTGACAAGTCAGGACAGGTAAGGGTTGAAAGGGGAAGCCGCCAGACTATAATGTGACAGTGCCCTGGAGGTGTCAGCTATAGATACAGGCCCAAAGTCAGCCAAAGAAGGAGACCGAGGGAGTTCAGCACTCAGGATACTCGAGGAGAGGTTAGAATAACCAGATTGGCACAGATGGCCTCAAGTCTAGATTGGCACAGATGGCCTCAATTTTAGTTCTAAAAAAGGCTGCAAATGACTAACTAGTGAAATCACTAGGAGGAGGCCTATACTGTCCAGGTTTGGTGAGGTCTCGAACCACCCAGAACAACTCCACCTGGCAGTTCAAGCCCTCACCAATTCTCAGGAAGGCATAAGATATTTTGGCCTCCCTGACTGCACAACATAGGGCCTGGTCAGTACACGAACAGCAGCCCTATTGGATACCAACTGGTCCTTTCTCCGTCTACTCTTGATCCTTCTTCATTCTTGCTTCATCACTGTCAACTCAGCCATAAGCCATGGTGAGGAGAGAGCTCCACAGTGAAGAAGACGTTTGGGGGTGATCCGGTCAACAGACCAGGAGGTGTTCTCATACCACTTCTCCGCCAGGGCTTCTACCAGATCATCAGCCAGGCCACCTGGAAGATCCCTAAAGGCCTCCAGGAACCAGTCAGCATCCAGAGGCCGAGCCCAGAAAAGGGGTTAAGGCTCCTAATGAGGAGGTGCAGTGATCAACAGGTGAAAAAACAGCAGACAATGATCTGTCCATGACTTGGGTTGGGAAACAATATCCCCAACCCTCAGATTATGGTGAGCCGACGTGGAGGAAAAAAACAGGCCCAAGGTGTGCCCAGCTCTATGGGCGGGACAAGCAACATGCTGGGACAGATTCATGGAGGCCATGGACTCCACAAAATCCAAATCTGCTCCTGAAAGCCCATCCTTGTCATGCATGTTGAAGTCCCCTACCACCAGGAGGCGGGGGGACCTCGACAATGCCACCAAGATGAACTCAGTGAGCTCTGATAGGGATTGTGCAAGGTTGCGGGGAGCATGGTACCCCAACACAATGCCAAATCTGTCCCACTGACCCACCAGTAGATGAAGGCATTCTAACCCAGGACACACCATTGATGCGGATGTGCTGACAAAAAGATATTCCCTGTAAACAGTGGCCACCAACAACAACAACAACCCTCCCGGCCTGCCCACATGCTGGACCTGAAACCTGGGAGGGCACAGCTGGGAGAGATGCCCTACCCAGGTCTCCGTAAATGTCGGCCTGCCCATGAATGATGCCATCATACAGGATGGGGATTTTATTATGGACCAACCTAGAATTGACTAGAAGACAGAACAAGTCAGAGGCACTGACAGGATGGCTCCCTGACGCGTGGCAGTGAGCCTAGGGATTAGATCAGGGGACAGGCAGCAATTGCCTGGCCCTAGTTTTTCTTTCCCAACTAATCCCCCAGCTCCTAGCTTATCTCCCACGGCCGGACACCACTGTTAATAGTAGCCCCTGCAAACAAGGTGACCAGGGAAGGGAAAGAGGGGGGGGACCCACAGTAAGAAATATAAACAATATAACAAAATAACAATAAGAAATGAACCAATGACTATGACAATATTACAACAATCCAATATTACAAATATAAAGTATTAATTGATTAATTAATAATACAGTAATGATAAAAATATAACTACCAAACATATATGCCATTCCTCAACCCAGCAGGCTCAATATGTGCCAAATGATGATATGGTGGAGGAAGGGAACTGACCTCCTCCCAGACTAAAGTTAAGAGCAGTCTGAGAAGCCAGTCCAGCACAGTCCAGCTAATGCAGCGAGATGGCAGTTCATGTGGGGCGGCACAGGGCATCTCAGACCAGGCAATGATAGTACATGGCGAGCACCGTGGCCATCCAGTCATTAATAAAATGCCTCCAGTTGCAGGCAGATGCCCAGCCAGGATGCTTTCAGTCCTGCTCTCAGTCCTTCCAGAGCAAACCTTCTTCGGCACCATCATCCTCACCTCTGCCGCCGCTCCAATTCCATGGTCCCAAGGCACCACAGCCTTACCCTCACAAAGGCAAGGCTGTTAAAATCAATAGCAACAAATCCTGTTGCTTAGCATAGCAAATCATACTAGAGAAGGCCACTGAATCAACTGGGATTTAGTGAATAAATTGCAATTCGAGTGGACTCATTTGAATCGAGGGAACTTCAGATAAATGGACTAACCAGATCTTAATTGATTCAGTAGACCTACATTAGTGTTATTTACTGTGCCAAGCAACAGGATTTTGACTAGTGTATTGAGAAAGATTAAAGTAACTTTGTTGATTAAGATAATTTGTTGTTAAGACAAGGTGACGGTAAATGTTTTAAATAATGAATTTTAAAATAACTGTTTGATTTAAAAAACAAATTAAGAGAAACAAATTAAATTTTAATCGATTACTTCCAAAACATGAGGCTACTGTCCAGAATTTACTTTATTTATTTGTAAGAACCTATAGATATAGTATTTATACTCTCTGCCTTTTTTCTCATTACTTGTTAGTCATGATGAAGAACTTGTTTTTAGATCTGCAAGCTAAAGAAACATGATTTCATTAAACATTAATTTGACTTTAATTTGGCTTTAATTGGCTTCTTCTGTCTGTTGAATAAGCCAAATTACAATCCCAACCTTGTGGTAGAGGCTGCTATATCTGTATGTTGTTTTTGTCTCTGCTCCACAGCAAAGGAAAAAAAAACCTGTGTGTTTCAGAAGCAGGTAGGCTCATGGGTGGTTGAGGCCATCACAGAATAATTGGCAAACCCTTTGGTTTTAAGGGCAGAGCATAAAATTTCAATCATGCTTGGAACCACACACCCCAGATGTTTGCATCCTGAATCTAAAATGTACCTCTCCAAGCAGACATGGAGTCCTAGATATCTGCTATCAAATTTTTGGACTCTTTTTCTGCACTATCCATGAAGTGACAGTGCTTAGACTGATGACTCCAAGTAGTCAAATAAATAATATCGCCCGTTCTTACATTTGTTTTCAGATCTGTCCCTTTCCATTGCTTGAGTTTACCAATCCCTGCATTTGGTGTTGTAACTGTAGTTGAAAGTTCCTCCTGGTATATTTTCCTTCTGTAGACATGAACCAGATTTGGAAAACATTCTTTTCTGTAAATTAAACCAACTAGTATCTCCCTTGTCATTGTTGGCATGGGACACTGGCAGTTCCAGTCTAAAACAACAGTCCCTACCTATAAAACCATGACTTGCTAGGATTGTCCTCTAGTGCTCATTCTCTGGGCCATAAGGACAAAGTGAGTGCAATGGCCAACTCTGTACAATAAGGCTAATGTTGTTTCTGTTCTTTTATCAATTGCATTTATGTTCTAACAAGGAACTAGAGGCAACAGGCATGAACTAGCCGCATCTTAACAGGAGTCCTAGGATGAGAGCGGGGGACTCAAAGTTACTCACTGAGTTTCATGACTGATGGAAGATTTGAATCTGTCTTACTGATCCAGCATTCCAAACACTTTGCTACGCTGATTCATAGTTGGGTTATACAACTCTTCATCATATTGTGAGCTTTGGGCTAGAGGTTACATCCCCTCCATGCTGAAATCCCAGACATCATGATATATTGTCTAGTAATCTCTTATTCCTTATTCTGTGAAAATAATCAGGACTACAGTGTTCTTCCTTGGTGAAATTTCTACCAGATGCTCTTCCCATCTTACAAAACCAGCAGAACCAGAACATAATTATTACAACTATTTTTCACCTCATTCTGTTATTGCCTTTTACTGAATGAGCACTATCAATAGCCAGCATTTTCCTTTGGCTGATAAGCTAGTCTAGATAATAAAATCTATTTTGCTGTGTTTGTTCAGCTCAGTGAAAGTCCTAACAATACAAAGTTCTAATTGCTTACTCAATAATGATCATGATAAGTCAACAAGAAGATCTGTACAAATCATCGTGTTTCCCATGCTTCAAAAGCTTGCATTGACACCACCTTCCCATGCCATGAAACGACTGAGAATGATGATGGCACAAAGTGCCCACCTCTAGCAGTAAAATGTTTCTCCAGAAATTCTTCTCCTTGGTTCAGTGCCATGGTACTGCCATGAAATATAATGAGTGCCCATTAAATTCCTTTTTTCCTGTGAATTTAGACTATTCTAAGATACCTCTACAATAATTTCTAAAGCCTTTCAATATTCCAACCTCCAGTCAACAGGAAGGCAAAACTCTTTTTTGTCCCTCATGGTCTTCATAATTTGTGCAAAATAGTACCCTTTTTAATTAGCGCCACATCCGACCTCATTTTGGGCTGTTCACACAGTTTTGCACAAAAACGAGCAATACCACACAAGCTTTGTCATTTCATTCTGGAAACACTGCCCTGATCAATGTGAGTACTCTATTGAGACAGCCAGAAAATTTGTCACCATCCACACTGGCAGGAGTACTCTAGCATCATATCTTTCTGTGAAAAGAGCAGGCAAGCAAAGATTTGCATCCTTAGTATACAGTCAACCTGTTGCTATTTGTTCCATTTACAGTAAATTGGTCAAAAGGGGAATGAGAGATTCAAAGAAACATTGAACACTTAAAAAGTCACAGATGTTCTTAGGAATTGCTAGGAATTGGCATGATATACTTGCACTGGTGACATGGATGATGACTGATGTAATTATGAAATTAGAAGCAGTGTTGTCTATGTAGCAAGCAGATATCTTCATTTTTAATGTTTTGAAGAAATTACAAAAAAAAATGAATCCCACCTAGACTACTTTGCCTTACCAGTGCAGCATATATCACTGATTAAGACTCACTGGCCTTCATATAAAACTAATACTAGAATACCGGTTCTTGGATTGCTACGGGGGATGAGATTATCAGTTACTTCCTGCATTCATAGTTTCTTTAAAGTTCACATTCCTTCTATTTCAAGTACATATTAGGAAAATGCACATTTCAGTCAACCCTTTCTTGAACACAGAAGACCAACTTGAAACTACCTGCCACAGAGGATCTTCTTATAAAGTCCTGAGCCTAACTTAGCACAAACACATTTGGATACACAGGGGACTAAAATCAGACATCTAAAAGTGAAGCAGTCAAGACCTAGGTCTTAGGTAGATGAATCTGTCGAATTCAGATTTTCTTAGATTTGTTGATACTGATGCTGCTGTTTTCATCTCATGTTTTTTCAATTTAAAATGGATTAAATTCAGTAAAATGTAATTTTAAAAAAATGCCTCAGAGCTGAAATGAAATTCTCACTCGTTACCTATATTTTCTTGAGCTACAACCAGATAGGAGCCACCAAAGGATGTAAGATATATTTATACTAGATGGAAACTCACCCCATCATTTCTTACCTATGTACAGATTATCTTGGAATCCCAATAAGTAGAGACAAAACCCCTCAAAGGAATCCTATAATAATAAGCCTTATAATAAGGATCTTCTCTGTCATCACACAAGAAAGGGAGTTTTTTCCCTTCAAAAACTGGCCATCTTGACTCATGCCAAATGAATCTAAGGGGGATAAATATATTCAACAAAATGATGTAGAAAGATCCTTCACTCGATTCTTCCCTCCCACCTTTCTTTGTCAGATGTTCCTTTTTCATCTCCCTAGCTCTTGCCTCAGCTTGAACATGCCTTAATCCTGCCAGGGAGATGTCAGTAGGAGTTGGCATATCAAGATTTTATGAAGAGGGAAAGAGTATTTGAATTCAAGTTTCATTATGCAACAGGGTAGGATCTAAGCAGCTGATGAAAATTCTTAAGAACCATGCAACAAGGGGATGGACGCACACAGAGAGCCCTGTTGAAAAGCCACTGATATTGTTGAGAAAAGAAAAAGTAGTCTCACTTCTCTGCAAAACCAAAACCTAATACTATTTGAGCAGTAAAATTAAAAAAGAGACTTATGGATTTTTATTGAGGAATGAAAATTAAGATATTTAAATGGGACAGCTCATTTAGCTATGTTTGTTTACTTGAAATTAAACCTCATTGTTGAAATCCTGTTGCTTAGCACACATTAGTTTCACTAGAGTAGTTCCACTGAATCCATGTCAAATGGGTGAGCCGACGTCTCTGTAACTACTGTTAATTCAAATGGGCCTATTTTAGTAGTGATTGATGATGCTAAAGTAAGTTGCAAATCCTACACAACAGGATTTCTGCCAATGAGTTCATCAAGGAACATCTCTTGGAAGAGCAGACAGCATGGATGGCTTGTTGATAACACACTTCACATTTTTTTTCACTGACATCAAGAGTTCAAATGGAGAACTCTGGTCATAGCCTAACTATGGTGCACAGAGTTAGCGTCATTTTAGGAAGAAGCTACATTAAAGATAGTGGTGCCTACTAGCAAATAAACATACCAAATCATACCTCAAACCTACTAAATACTAAGAATATATTCTGAGACTCAATCCCCACTGAAAATAATATACGCCTGTTATCACGGTTAAATTAGGTTGCCTTAGTTCACTGTTGACTATTCACCACTCATTGTTTGAAATCTCTTTCCATAAATTGAAGAGTCACAGGACCCATAAACTCAAAAAGCTTAATCATTTTTTAATTTTTTTTTTATTTGTACCCCGCCATTCTCCTTGGAAAAGAACCCAAGGCAGCTTACCGTAAGGCGAGATTATATAGTCTGTTACAATTAAGACACAATCAGTTTGAGAAACAGGGAATTGAGGAGTATCTTACTTCATTATAAGGCAACATTAAAGCTAACAACTGATAACATAGTGTCAATGCAGTCACACAAGGAGGGATATACACACAAAGTTATAAGTGGTTATAAACACAAAGCTTGTGTAGCCATGTATGGTACCATATTTTTCGGTACTCTTTCCCCCCTCAACAGTAAGGAGAAATGTCTGTGCATCTTATGGGGCAAATGCATTCCCCACTTGCATCCTCCAGAGTGGCTGCTGTGGAGGTCTCTGGCCTCCGTGCAGGTCCCAGTCCCAGCTGCAACTCCCATGGAGGCTTCCCACCTGTATGTTTTTAGAAAATTACCTTGCATGATTGATTTGTTCCATATAATAGGAGACGGAGAGAAAGCAGCCCAATTGGAGACCATAGTGATAAGAAATGGGCTAAAGAGTAACCACCCATTTGTGATGACCATCGAGCTGCATCTCCATGGTCATCATGGTGGGTGGTTACTCTCTAGCTGCAGCTCTATAGTCCTGCAGGCAGGCAAAGCCTTTTCTCTTCAGGCAGTCTTTTCCTCAGTGAATGCTTTTTTAAAAAATGTGTTTTAATATGGATTTTAGTTACCATGTTAATATAGTATCTGGGAGTTGAGTCATAGCTACTGGACTTCTTTTTTCTTGAGAGACAGAAACGTTTCTCTGCTCATCTAAACAGCTTCATCAGGGGTGCTAAAACTGATGAAGCTGCTTGGATGAGCAGTGAAACATTTCTGTCACTCAAGAAAAAAGAAGTCCAGTAGCTATGACTCAACTTCCAACTCACCTGGATAACTGAGAATCTTCACAGACAATATAGTACTCACTAAATTATTTTTAAAATATTGCATACTTACTGTTTTTAGCTTTTAAAGACTGTTTTAGATTTCATAAGCTGCCTTGGGTCCTTTTGGGGAGAAAGACAGGATAGAAACATTTTTAAAATGAATGAATGAATGAATGAAATGGTAGCCCTGCACATATAGCTTGCTATCTTCTTGGGTAGGTTGCCAAGGCTTTCAATAGATCAGCTCCCAAATTAAGGAGTAGTTGTTCTTTGATAGATTCATAAATTATTTGCCTCGGCTTTCCCCTTAATTCTGAGAGTCCACTAACATCATAACAGTGGTGAGCAAAACAACAAAGTTTACTCTCTAACTGTGTAGCAGCTGTTCTGTTTGTAAGACAGAAAACATACATCTTCTCTCAAGCAAATGCCATGCCGTTACTTTTTCCCTGTGCTTAGGTTGCGGTATTTTGTCACAGGGATAATCCAGTGGCATTCCAGGTGAAGTAACCTTCCGTCCATTTCTTACTGATAGAATTGGTTCTATGTTGGGGAAACTGCATATTGTGATTTGATCGTCAGCATAATAATAATGATAATAATAAAAATATATGATGATGTCTGAAGAAAAGATAAAAGAATGGGATTGTTTTCATAAAACATATTGAAATGCTGGTCTTAAAAGAGCTGGTCTAACAGCTGTCACCATCCTTCATTTTCTGGAAGATGTGAAGCCTGTGCTTGCATTGATCCATGTTTTTGGGAATGCTTAAACGATTGGCTGCATATCACTTATAGTGCAAAATAATCAAGAAACACCCCATGAACTCTTATCATCCCTTTCAGCCTTTGGATCATTGCCTGGCCATTTATTTGCTCTCTATGACCTACAAACTTTATGAACACTTCCCTTAGGCAAAGACCAGAAAGCCAAACCAAATCTCTTGTGAGCTGTTGTCCTGGAAGGCAAATGCAAGCTTGTAGATAATTTTGTCACCCAGGTACATAACATGGTTTGCAAATAAGGTGTAGAAATTTTAAAGGGGACCCCCGTCTTGCTTTCTTTCTCCTTTTTCTTTTAGGTTATAAATTATGAACGTTTGTGTAGATGTACTGGCAATTTACACTTGTGTAAGAAGCATCATATAGATTTTGGTGAGAAAACTGTTTTTCATTAAAAAAAAGTACTGCACAAATAATTGGATAACTGGATGCAAAGAAGCTTCTCTTCTCCGGGTGTAAATCAATAGCTTTCTGAGTGGAGAGTTTGAAGAAAAATATGATACTTGAATGTTCTCTTAACTGAAGCGCATCTGTGGGGTGAGAGGGGGAATTTGTGAGGTTCATCAGATTAACTGTGCTCCTCAAGAGGCATTTGGCTCTTGACCTGTGAGAGGAATGCACAGGTACATGAATCATTCTGTGATATATGGATGCTGGGTCGGGTTGGGAATGGGAGGCCTGTCTGGGGCCTCCTACGCTTACCTTAGGCCTGGCGCTGCCCCGAACACGGCTTCCAGGGCCTGTTTCTGGTTTTCGAAAGCCATTTCAGGTTTGCCGGAAACCACTTCTGGGGCCTCTGATAGATCCAGAAAGCCTGGTGGAGACCCATTCAGGGCAATGCCAGGCTTGGGGTAAGAGCAGGAGGCCTCAAACAGGCCAACACAGCTTGCCCCGGGGGTGGGGGTGTGTGCCTTCATATACTGTGGTCCCGCGATATACTGGGACTGCAGTACAGTGGTACCTTGTATAAAGGAATTAATTCGTTCCAAATGAAATACACGTGGGATGTGAAAATGCAATTAGAACTGGGGTGTCTGGTGACCGGAACTCTTCAGAACCAAAGTAGACTGCAAGGCTTATGTTTTCTATATACAGCGGTACCTTGTATAAAGGAATTAATTTGTTCCAAATGAAATTCTGTTAAGCAGTTTTTCCTTTCTACAAATTTCCCATAGGAATGCATTGAAAACAGAGTGATCCCATTTTTATGTTGTACAGATTCACCCCACAGGCGATTATGTTAAGCAAATTTCCCCTATCTCCGGAATTTTTTATGTTGTACAAATTTTATGTTATACAAACTGTTTGTTATACAAGGGTCCACAGTATATGAACCGTGAAATGGCGGGGGACAACTGTACAGTAAATATATACAAATCAAATACAAAATAACAAAAATAATTGTAATCAATGTAATTATGATAAAAATAAACAAAACTAATAGTCAAGAAAACTGAAGACACATAAAAAGAGGTGGAGGGAGAAATTCCTAGATATTATAGGTTAGAAAGAATCAAGTTTCTGAGTAAAGTCATCCTTTCTCACTAAGTAGAGGCTTTGTCTTCCAAAGGACCTGTTTCCCATAGATATATACATTAACTGTAATATCTGGTTTAAAATGTTCAGAGAAAAAATAATTTACAAGGTCTACAAGATATATAAGAAGGCTCGCAACCTCCAAGAAAACACTTTGCAATCTCCTTGGGGGGTCTCAACACCCCACATTGGGAAACACTGCAATGAGAAATAGAGATAGACTCCTCTCTGTCTTCCCCACACAGTTCCTTCCATCCAGTAGTTCCTCTGTTTTTCTTTATTTGTTGAAAAATAATAATTCTATGGTAGGGCTGAAGACCTATTCTACCATCTTGCCCAGAAGCAAACCTTATTCACCCCCATAAGACTCATTAGTCTCCTGAAAATATTTTTGAACAATGGCTGTGGAATAATTCACTAAGCATATGCAGTCAATCTGTATAGCAACTGACCTGTGTAAAACAAGCATCTTTAACACCCCGCATTTTCTAAAGAAATACCATCTACAGTCACTCAGCCAAATACAACCATGATTCAAGAACCTGTATAATCTAGAGATGTGTGTGTTGTGTCGTTACAGTTGTGACCGACTCTTTGGACTCCATGTCCATGGAGTTTTCTTGGCAGGAATACTGGAGTGGTTTGCCATTTCCTACTCCAGGCACCTACAGCCGCTGGTATTCCCTGTTGGTCTCCCATCCAAGTACTAACCAGGGCCGACCCTGCTTAGCTTCCGAAATCAGGAGAGATTGGATGTGTTTAGGTCATCTAGGTAGCTAATCTAGAGATAGTTATATCATTTTGGAAGGGGTCCAGTTCTGAAATGAAACATGGCAGAACAGTTGCCATTTGGAATTGGGACCCACCCTCCAGAAGGAAACCAACCACTGACTTACCTTCCTTTGGGTCGCGGAAGGTGAAACTCCAACAATGAAGCAGTGTCCGACACATCATCTTTTCTTCTCCCTGCCACTGGCCAATCAGGAGCTTTCCAAGGACATGCATCATCCCACCTCCCTGTCTGATTGGCCAGCACCAGGGAGAAGGAAAGATGATGCATCGGAAGCTGCTTCCTCATTGGAGTTTTGCCCCTTGTGACCCAAAGGAAGGTAAGTCAGTGGTTAATTTTCTTCCGGAGGATGGTTCCCAGTACTGAAAGGCAGCTGTGCTGCCATGTTTCATTTCAGAACCGGACCCTTTCTGAAATGAAATGCCCATGTCTAGTATAATCTTTTGTTTGGATGCTCCTTCCCCTCAGTATTGGCTTATGGGGATGCAGCTTTGACTGATCACGCAGCATCAGAGGTCCAGCCTCTAATTTCTTTTCAGATCTTCTGGCTCTTCTGGGGAAAGAAGGTGCTCTCAATTTTATAAGAATCGAAGGGGGCTATAATTACATAAATATTAGCTTACAGCATGGAAAGCCATTACCCACAGTATCAGCATCCACTGATTCACTTATCCACAGTTTGAAAATATTAAAAAATATTAAAAGGGAAAAAAAAGAAAAATCTCCCTACTGTACTTGTAATCAAAGGAAGGAAGGAAGGTAGGTAGGTAGGTAGGTAGGTAGGTAAGGGATCTCCTGAGGTGTATTTGAAAAGACATCATAAGGCAAAACAAAACTGCTAAGGCTCATGAAGATGTCTTCTGCAAAATTGTTCATATGGTAGAACAGATAAATAAGTGCATAAGAATCTGTTTTAGCCTCTTCGGTAAGTAAAAGGAATTATGCTATTTATTTATAAACACATTTTTGTCCGTCCAGGTGATTGAAATATCTGTGTTCACTGCAGAGTTTAATGTTTACTGACTGTAGCAGATTGGTTCTGTCAAATTATAGCTGCACAATATTGCAACTGGTATTGTGCAGCTGAGCAAATCCACATTCTACAAGGCAATTCTAGAAGTAGGAGCAGGCCAATCAAAAGCCTGTAACATTAAAAACAGACTTCAGATCAGCATCAAATTTTGCACAGTTGTAAAAGACAGTCTGTGCCCTATTTGGGGATATGTGGTTAAATGGTTTTGAGTTATGATTTATAATAGTAAAACGGCTTCATCCCCAAGCAGAAACAAGGAACATCCCCAAATTTAAAACAGATCATATAAATTGAAAAGAGCAACCTTGCTTATCTTGAAAGATAATGGTTGACCCCCAACCTCTTCTCTCATTTGGAAAGAATCCAGGTTACAAGGGCTGAAATACTGATCTTCAAAAAAGGACTCACAAATGCAAGGAACATACTATGAACGCACTATGGCAAGATTGTGGCTGACGGAGGCAGAGGGTGTTTGCCTCTGCCGCTGGTCTTTGTTTTGTTTTACTTGTTTTACATTTTCTGTTTTAGTTTTAGTTTTAGTTTTGCAGCTTTCTTTTGTTGATGGCATTATACCAGACCCTTTTCCATTTGCCTTTAGCTCAGCTTGTTTGCCGTTCTTGGTCTTTGTGTTCTACCTTATCAACCAGTCTTCGTTCTTGACTTGTTGCCGCCTGGAATCGGGCTTGTGTGGAGGTTCAGGGGAGTTTTCCCTTCACTGGACCTTGCCGGAGGCTCTCCCTTTGTTGGACCCACCGCTGGACCCTTGCTGGACTATTCAAATCTGCTAAATTGCCCTTCCACTTACTTGGAACTGCCTTTACTTTGGGCTTCTGCCTCTCAGTTCTCAACCTGGCTGGCTGCAGTACAGGTGGTTTGGCTTCTGGTTGTTCCTGGCTGGATTCGCCTGTGCCTTGGGTCAGGGTGGGTGGTGGGTGGGGGCGCTGTGGCAGTGGTCCGTGGCAGTGTTGGTGGTGCTCATGGAGTCCATGGGGTGTGGTAATGGTGGCCACTGGCGTTCTCTTGGTGGGTGCTTTGGCCAGTGTCATCTGCCAGCACCAGTGGAGCTCCCCCCCCCTTCGAGCTCGGATCCTGCAGTGTTTTGGCTCAACAGTTTGACAGTAGCGTTGGTGGCCTCTGACAGTCACACTGGTGGTCACTTGGATGGTCACATGGACGGTCACACTGGCTTGGTCCTGCGGTGTCCCCCAGTGCTGTGGGTTGAGGAGCTCGGAGGCCCGGATTGGCAAAGTCCTTGACCGAGACATTGAACTGGCATCCTCCAGTGTGGAGGATGGGCAGGGGGAGTGCTGTGGTCCCTCTGCCTCTGAAGGTCTTCTTACCTTCCATTTTATCATCTACCTGCATGGGGTTTGGGGCCCCTGGGGTCTAGTCTCACACCTCTACTGCCATCAGGGGTGCTTTGGTGCCTGGATTGACTGTGGTGCGGGGAGACGAATGGGCCTAAACCACCTTTGGGAGAGTGGACCTATTAGATCCATCATGGCTGCTGGATGGGGTTGGTTATACTGCCTTCATATTATTGTTATATCCTTGTTTATATTGTTTATGTTTTTGATTAGTTGATTTACTTAGTGCTTGTCTGATAATTGTATGGTTTTTTTAGTATCTGTATTTGTATATTACTTAGTGATTAGGAGAAAAAGTGGTTAACTGCTGAAAAAAGGGGTCAGTTTCTGGGATTTTCTCTTGCTTGCTATCACTTGGTGAATGAGCACAAGAGGGTATCCTGTAGACCAGTGATTTCCATCCTTGGGTTGCCAGATGTTCTTGGACTGATACTCCCAGAAGCCGTCACTATCAAGGTTTCAGGGAGTTGTAGTCCAAAAACACCTGGGGACCAAAGGTTAGGAAGCACTGCTGCAGACCATTTTGACTGCTGCCATTGGTATTGTCCTCATCCACACTGACCTTTGCTTTATTAAGCTTGTCATTCTTTTTCGTGTTGGCAACACAAGCCTGGTATTGTGCAACAATAATGGGTCATTTCCAGGCTTTTTGAATCATGGATACAGAAGCACAGTAACATTTATGAAACCATTTTGTATGTGGGGTGTTTTTTTGTGTGTGTTTTGAGGAATTAAATATATGCACACAAGTGTATTTTCCTCTTAAGATGTTTTTCCTAACTGGATATCGCTTTTCTAAATTTAATATGTCATATTCTGTTTTTCTACTCTAGTACCTTGGAGCAGTTTCAGACATAATAATAGGCAAGGAAAAGAAGACTTAATATGGCGTTTGTCTTTTCCATAAGCTGTTGCCTTATTTGAATTTTGTGTATCTGCCCATTGGAGAACATGCATAAAATTGATTTCATTTTCAATAAAGATTAATACACCTGTAGAAAACAAAACAGATATCAGTTGCATATTCTTTTTCCATGCATCTTTACACCTCCTCTGAAATGCCACTCCATTATTAGCCACCTCTCTCTCTCTCTCTCTCCCCCACAATGTTTTCTATCATGTGCAAATGTTTTTCAGATCCTCCTGAAAATGCAGTTGCAGAGGCAACTTGTCTATTATTGAAACCAGGCATGCAGCAGAGATTTTTAAGAGTAACTATACCTTTAATTAAAAACTTCTTCCCTGAAGCTTCTTTGTTCCTAATCAAAATGGCTGCAATATTAGTGTTGAAAAAAACACAAGAGGGATTTGCTGTCCCTCTATTGGGCAGGCAAATGAGAAGCTGAAAGCAAGACTACACCATACAACACTATCTCATCATATGAAATGGATTTTAATGTTGCAGGACAGTTCGGGCAGGGCTGCTGCATGTGGTAACAGGAAATAGAAATAGGAAACCAGTCAATTTTACTTTCATTTTTAATTTTTTTTATTGTTTTCCAGTTTTACGTACTCAATTTGATAATGCGGTTATTTTTTCAGAAACAAACTATAACGACATTATGACCTCTCAATGCTGGGGAAATTGGTTTAGTCTTGCCATTATTTTAATGTCATTGGGCATTAAGTTGTACATTTTTTTTACAAGTTTTACAAGTTTTATGTAAAACATTTTTACAAGTTTTACATAAGTCTGACCATAGTTTTCTGCATATATAAATTTAATGCGTTTTTTTCGGGCGGTCACACGGTTTTAATGTGCAGTCAGTGTTGTCTCTTCTGTGTTGTATTTTCCTAGTCTGATTCTGTCTCTACCTGTCTACTTCGCATTTCCCCCTTCTTTCCGGCTCTACTTTCCAAGCCTCTGTGGTGTTTAACCTCAGGAAGCTGCCAAAAAAAGGGAACAACAGATTTTACTGCATATTTCCGGGGTCCTGTTGTGGTTACAGAAGCAAATAAGTGAGCAGTTTTGAGCGAAGTTTCTAAATCCAGCCCCTGGTGGTGGTTTAGGAAACTTCGCTGAAAATGCTGTTCCAGGAGGCGTGGTCGGGAAACTATGCAGAAAACACTGGTAGGGTGCTGGCCTTAGAGTTGCTGCCATGGAAAATATTTAAATCATATACTGAGCTGTGTACCTTCTGATTAAAAACAAAATAAAACCCTCTCCATTTGCTTTGCATTTTGGGTCCTCAACCCGCCACCTTGGAATTTGGATGTGTGTGTGTGTGTTACAGTTGTAACAATCTGATTTGTAATTAAAAACGGCAATCAGATTGCTTGGCTTTCTTTTAAAAGAAAAGAATCAGCATATGATTTGTGCAGCTCTATCTGCTGCCTAACATCTGAATTAGCAATGTGATGTGAACAAAGTCAATAGCATCATGTTGATAATCTTGCAGCTACAGCTTTGATGTTGCTCCGCTATCTGTACGTATTTACCAAGAAATGAACACAGAGAAACGGATTGATCTTACCGTGGTAAACTGTAAATACTAGGTTCTTCTTTCGAAATCAGAAGAAGCCTGCTTAATTATGTGAATGTGTGACTGATGAAGGGAATAAAAATAAAGTCCCATCAAAGGGCTGGAGAAAATCAGGCTTTAGATGTTGGAAATCATGAATATGCAAAATAGCTATTTGCTTTTCAAAAAGAGAAAGAAACAAACAAACCTGTAATTTTAAGCCTGATGATTCTGTTTTAGAATTTTTCTCTTCATATAACAGGGGGTTTAGCTTTCCTGTAGTGTTGTTTATGAGCTCGATCAGGTTTTTAGAATTTGACAATGCTAAGGCTACACAAACTGATACAGAAATTGAGGTCCTCGTTTTCTTCATCGTTGATCTCCGAGGTGGGGCATGAGCTACAAAGCTGGAAGAGATTTGTCATTTTCCTGACTGTCTTGTGATCTTCTTATTTACCGTGATACGCTTAGCTGATCATCGTTAGAGAGCCCCTCGAGTGAACCAGATAAATTAAACATAGAGCTAAGAAGCAAGTAATCCCAGGTTCAAATCTTGTCTAAGGCAGCAGGAGGTTTCACCAGCTGCTTGGTGAAGGGGCAGTATATCAGTAGTAGAGCACATTCTCTGCATGCAGATGATCCTGAGTTGGATCAGTCTCTGGCCTCTCCTGATAAAATGCTTAGAAGATACTGGAGAGGAGGTCCCTGGCTGAAACCTGGAGAGATCAGCTACCAATCAAACAGGACCTAGCTTGATTGGATGAATAAATAGTCTGAATGAATTTAAAGGAACTTCCAGCGATCTCTCAGGGTCAAGCCCTTCTCCTCCTATAACACTGTGGACAACTGGTAACCTATATACAGTCCCTTTTTAATGCCCCCTTGCCCCAAAATATGTTTCAGGTTAAGACACAGAGTAGAGATGGGCATGACTCAAAAAAATTATTTTTCGTTTTTCGTTTAGGGGGTCCGTTTCGGTTCGTTTTTGTTTTTCGGCGAATTTTTTGAACATTTTTCATTTCGTTTTCATTGCGAAACGAAATAAAAAACAAAACAAAAATGAAAATTTTTCATTTCGTTAGCATTCTTTTCAATGCAATGTGTCTGCCGTAACGAAAATGAAAAACACAGCAAAATTTTTCGTTTCGTTTCCGTTATCGTTTTGATTTTGAAAAAAAATTCATTTTCATTTTCGTTGCGAAACGGAACGAAAAAACGAAAATGAAACAAAAATTTCGCTGAGTCGTGCCCATCTCTAACACAGAGAGTTCATCTTTAAATCAAAAGGTGCAAATAATTTTATTTACTAAGACGTCAAGAGCCAGTGTGAGGTTTTTCTCTCTCTCCTAAAACCTGAAGTGGGCTTATGGTATATCTCATCTTTGTGGGAGAAGGTAGTACCACTGTAGTGGGTCCAAAAGGGGCAAAATCTTACCCTTTTAGCACTAGAGCTTTCAATAATACCCACCCACCCCTTGTTTTGTTAGGGGGGAAATACAATCTTGCATGCTTCTCATTCATCACTGGGTGTCTGTGAAGAGCATGCTCTGTATCTGCCACTAAACTTAGACCAACCTCCTCCCAGTATCTCCCAATCTTTGGGAGTACCCATTCCTTCTGTTGTTTCTTTTGTTAACTGCTTTTCTACCCTTTTCCATTGTCTGCTCTCTGAAGCTAGAGAGTGGAGATGTGTGAATAGACAGACAGACAGACAGATTGATCTCTGCTGTCATACAGAATATGCATATGAACTATTAACAAAGGGGGTTGTTTGTTTGTCTCTTTTATCTCAGACTGATCATATTTCCTTCTTCAAATAGACTGTGGAGATCACTCCACATTTTTCTATACATCAAAAAGTTACTAGCCAAATTCCACCACCTAATCCTAATACAACATTCTGTATACTGTTTTGCAGTTTGAGGGATTGTGAGCATGGGTCCTAAGTGTTCTTAGACTACCATCCCCAGAAGCCTTAGCCATCACACTCAATGGCCATGGCTTTTAAGAGTTGTAGTCCAAGAACAGCTGTGACGGACAGTCAGACACACACCATGTTGAATTCATAATTTCCTTATGCTCTGTTTCTGTGAACGAAATGTGTTCTTCTTTGGAGCAAATCTGCAAATGTCTAGTGCTGTACGTCTCCATACTCAAAGACACTTTGATTGCACCATCCGTTGTGCAGAACAGAGGGATATCTGGTTCTGAGTCACTCAAAAGATGTAAAGAACCTGTGGTTTTCCTGTCAAAGCAATGTGTCTGCAAACATTGCTGCATTATATTATGACTACTGTAACTATTACAGTAATAATTATGTGCCATCAAGTCAATTCTAATTTACAGCGACCCTTTCCAGGGATTTTAGGAACATAATACTTAGTCGTGCTTTATCTTATGAGGGCATCCTGGGAGTCTGGAGCTTGCCCAGGGTTCTACTCACAGGAGAGACACAGTGGGGAATTGAACACCCAGCTTCTGGCTCTGCAGCCAGGTGCTCCAACTACCTGAACTCTGCAGTCTAATCTTATATTTTGTTGCCATGTTTTCCCTTGTCAGAGCACTTGGAAGACTGTAGATGCCCTTTTCCTGCATAGGCCCACATAGCTTTTATTCTTAGAAGTAGAATTTGGAAAGTCAATTTCAAAAAGCAATTGGAATTTTAGCTGCTACCGTACAGTAGGACCCCCGTATCCACTGATTCAGTTATCCACTGATTCAGTTATCCACAGTTGGCAGAGGAAAAAAAATAAATAATTCAGCAGTCACAAAGCAAGCTGTAAAGCAAGCTGTTGTCACAAACAGCAGCTGTAAAGCAAGCTATTGTTACAAATAGCATCTGTAAAGCAAGCTACTGTCACAAACAGAGGCCATAAAGCAAGATACTGTCTCAAAACAGCAGTCATAAAACAAGCTACTGTCAGGAAACAGCAATTTGGGAGGGGGGCAGGAGTTTTCTCTTATCCATGGTTTTCGTTATCCACAGGAAGGCCTGGAACCAATCCCCAGCAGATGCCAGGGTCCTACTGTATTTAGTCTCCCTTTTTCACATTGCTGGTCCAATAAATTTCATATATTGCAGCATGTTCTGTCTCGGGGACACTTGAGAAAGTGGATGAGAGAGAGAGAGAGAGATTGAGAGATTATTTTCACAAGCATTACAAAAACTGGCCACTAGAGGGCAACAGGGACTGCACTGCGGATTTTTTGCTAACAGGTATTCATAACATGGTATCTAGTGCCTTCTATTGGCCAGTTTTTCTAATACATGCAAAAAAACATCTGGCTTTTTTCTTTTAATATTTTTAATGTTTTCAGACTATGGATGACTGAAACTGTTGATATTGATCCCGCTGCTACTGGGGTCCTGTTGTAACTGATTTGTCATCTTCCAATGACTTTAAATGACCACTTTTAAGAGCATCATTGTGACCATACCTTTTGCATGACCATATACCTATATTTTCCCACTCAGCCACTCTCACAGCTGTAGAAATATCTGGGAACTTGGCACTACAGTAATACCTTGGTTTATGAGCATACTTCATTCTGGAAACATGCTTGTAATCCAAAGCACTCATATATCAAAGCAAATCTCCCCATAAAAATAATGGTTAGTCAGATTATTTGTTCTGGGGCCTCATAGATCACATACTGTACACACAAAATGTCCACACCATGGTTTAGGTACCTGGCTGTGAAATCTGCTCTGCTTGGGATTAGCAACTGGATTTTACTCTGCGTTTTTAATGTGACAATAATAAAATGCAATTTGTAGCCATATACAGTACATACTTGACTAACTGACCCCTGACTAGAAATGGTTTGAAAAATAAGAAAGGATGTTGAAAGCAAATTAAATAAAATATAAAGATAAAGAAAAGTTAAAAATAAAACAAAACCCTAACCTGCTCTTATGGCTGGCGCAAGGAAGACCTCCATTCCTGTCTCTTCCCTTGATTTTTGGGACAGAACATTCCATACAATTACCCTCAGTTCAACAGGAAGGGGAGAGAGAACCACCATTGTCTTACTTGTAATCACATGACCTGCTCCAGTGCTTGTATTGCGAAACATTGGTCATTGATTAAGGCAAAATTTAGAAGAAATGTTTGCTCATCTTGCAGACTACTCATAGATCAAGTAACTCATAAACCAGTTACTGTATACAGTATGCATCTGAGGAAGAGGACTACAGTCCACAAAAGTGTATGTCACATCAAACGTGTCATCCCCCCCCCCCCCCTGCAACAACTTATCTGTTGCATTTCCTCTTCTAAGAGAGGACTCTTTCCCTTGGCCACATCTTCTCAGCAGGCACCTGATCTTGTATGATTTCCACCTGGAGAGGCTTAGAATGTTATTGGCTAAACATATCAATTGCTTCATTTAAAAAGATAACACAGCCCCCTTTGCAAAAGAAGGGAGAACGGAGGTGGATAAAGATAAAGATTATTACTGTACTTACAAAATGCCAAGGTCTTGAGCTATTTTCTTTTGCTTAGCAAGCATAACGAGTGATCTGGCATTTGACTCATGTCAACCAGGAGAGCAGAAAGATCAAAGGGATTTGGCCACACCAAGCACCACTTATTATTTGTGAATTGAGTCTTCGCCTGAACAGATGTCTTTTGGTGTATTTAGCAAGCAAGGTGGAACCTAGTGGTCCCCTCATACCCTGATTTTGCATCTGTGCAGTTTTCAATAAGAAAAATGAACATGATTTATTTGTTGGAGTCTGTTATTTACTGTCTCAATAAAGTCCTTGAGGAAAATGTACGGGGAGGGCAAGCTGAAGCAGGAGCATAAATAGTGCATGTTGTTATGGTAAAAAATTTAAATTAAGGCTGAAACAACTTTACATCAGTCACAACCAGATTCTTTCACTCCACTGGAATCTAATCTAGCTTCATATGGTATGTTGCTGCTGCTACTGTTGTTGTTGTTGTTGTTGTTGTTGTTGTTGTTGTTGTTGTTGTTGTTGTTGTTGTTGTTGTTGTTGATGATGATGATGATGATGATGATGATGATGATGATGATGATGATG
>JAHTLZ010000237.1:19270757-19294717 GCA_023846285.1 Phrynocephalus versicolor
TGATGATGATGATGATGATGATGATGATGATGATGATGATGATGATGATGATCCATAGTGCTAGATTCTCTGGCTGGCTTACAACATTAATGCGCAAACAATGTTTTGGCCCCTTCCCCAATGACCTGGATAATCATTTTACCAACTTTGGAAGGATAGAAGGCTGAGTCAGCCTTGAGCCACCTACCCGATTCCATCAGGATTGAAGTCAGGTCTTGAGCAGAGACTTGGCTTCAGTACTTGGCCAACTGTTGTGGTCAAGAGTGCATTTGCACAGTTGAAACTAGTGCGTCAGCTGCACCTCTTTCTGGAGAGGTCTGAGCTGGCCATGGTGACACATTCCTTCATTATGGTACATCCTAGCTGGATTACTGTAAGATGCTCTACATGGAGCTGCCCCTAGAAAGTATCCATAAACTTCAGT
Organism: Phrynocephalus versicolor; assembly: GCA_023846285.1. Classification (NCBI taxonomy): domain Eukaryota; kingdom Metazoa; phylum Chordata; class Lepidosauria; order Squamata; family Agamidae; genus Phrynocephalus; species Phrynocephalus versicolor. The sequence goes on from JAHTLZ010000237.1 coordinate 19,271,182, forward strand.
GGGCCCTCAGTGTGGCAGCCAAATTGAGGCCGGTCACAAGGGGATCACATAGCCACACACACACACCCCATTTATAGCAGCTCCACTGGGTCCTGATAGTTTCCAGGCACAATTCAAAATGCTGGTTCTTAAAGCCTTAAATGGCTTAGGTTCAAACGACCTCAAGGACCGCATGGCTCTTTATGAGCCTGCTCAGGGGTTAAGATCATGAGGAGAGGCCTTTCTCTTGGCCCCCACCACCTTGACAGGTACACTTGGGAGGGGGCATGGGGGGGCTTTCTCTGTGGCTGCTCCCAGACCCTGGAACTCCCTCCCACAGGAAGCCAGGCAGGCCCTTCTTTCCTGTTCTTCTGAGGCCCCATCCTGCTTGAAGACCTTTCTCTTCAGGCAAGCTTTTCCTTAGCAACTAACTACCCAAGTGGGGTTTTTAAAATGGATTGTTGTGCCCTGCTGCTTTGAATGCATTTTTGGTGTTACTTTTGATTACTGTCTTTTAGTATGGTATTTATTTTATCCATTTTGGTATATGTATTCTTCCCACTTTTAGCTTTAAATGTTGTCTTTTAGTGATATAAGGTGCCTTGGGTCATGTTTAAGGAGAAAGATGGGGCAAAATATTTTCAATACATACATACATACATACATACGTTTAACCACTGCACTGCAGGGCTCTTCTAAATATTGGGGACTTTGCCTTGAGTTTCAGGAGGACGAAGGAAAAGGGCCCATGTGGTCCTATAGTTTATTACACAGATGCAAGAAAAGGCCACTAAAGAATGAAATAAATTGCAAGCTTTCGTGGATAAAATCCACTTCCTCAGATTTTAAGCACAGCCCCATCATGGGTGGTGCAGAAAATGAGGTTAGCAGTCAGAACTGCACCAAGTGTTTTAAAAACTATAAATAAAGACTCAAATCAGAAGGAATGGGGAAAGTGGGAGAATTTGGCCCTCTGGGCATTTTGGACTATATTTCTCACTAGCTCCAATTTACATAGTTAGCATAAGGAATCATGGCAGATCAAATTCCTTCCACCATCCTCTTCCTACAGAAACAAGCTTCCTTTGCCACTTACCAGCTATATTCATAGAGAAAATATCATCTGCAACTTTTGGTCTTTTTTTCCTTGCAAGATCCCATGCAAAAATCCTTTTCTTTGCAAGATCCCATGCAAAAACCATATGAAACCAAGAGGATACAGTAAGATCCGGCTTCTTTTACTCATAAACCTCTTTTATTTAAATATGTGCCATAGCCACCAGTCAATCCTTTCTCTTTAAATTTAAATAAAGGAGGTTTATGGGTAAAAGAAGCCGGATCTTACCATATCCTCTTGATTTCATATCATTTTTTCATGGGATCTTTCCCAATCACCATCAAATCATCCTCCACACTGATATGCCTGGTGTCCCATCTCTTCCCAGACAGATAATTATATCTTACTGGTACTGAACATCATCAATTAGGTCCCACCTCTGTGCATATAGACTGCAATTTCTAACCTGCTGCCCTGACCTGAATTGTTCACAAAATTGGGTGTCTCTAGGACCCAGGGGAGCAGACCCATATAGTATTCATTTTATTTTGTTTCTTTCTTTTTTTTTTTGATAATGAAGCAAAATGAAACAAAGAAGGAACCATAACAAAACACTACTTTTTCTGTTTTGTTCCCATCTCTAATACACACATAATAATGGTTCCTGCCCCCAGCATTTTAAGGGTTGATTAATTGTTCTGTTTGGTTCTTCTGGGTTCTGCCCTGGAATCTCCCGAGTGAAAATACCACCTAGAAAAAGAAAATTATCTATGAAAACACTTGGCTTTCTCCTTTTGCATCCAGAACCTTAGCATCGCCTATTTGCAAAAGCACACACAGCATTCAGCAGAAGGATAGTTTGAAAACCACAATGTTTTATCTGTTGCTTGGGTTTCCTGGGCCTTAATGGATATTGGATTAGAGTTAGAGAACACAGAAGATATTATTCCTCCTGAACTATGGTCCTTGGGTGGTCAGAGGCAGACCAGGTCAGCATAATGACCTTAACTGTTCTGGCTGCATTGATGATCTTAACACTCTTCTTTCGGAAGAAATAGCTCCATAGCATCGCCCTCTCCGAGGCTCCTTTGTGTCCTTCTCAAAGGCAATTATCTTCTACGATCAGGCCTGGGTTCCCAGAAGGGCCAGTACAACAGTATTTTATTAATGATGCCCATCCCTAAAATGTGTATCGAATTGTGCTGTTTCATTAAATAGAAAACCCTCTCCATTAACAAGAGCTTACTGATCCTCAAGTGGCTTTTGCGTACCGTCTAATCTCTCTTCCTCTCTCCTCTCCTAGCCTCATTCTGACATCTTGGATTGCTGGGGGCGGAAATGCAATTCACACAAAGCTATGTTTTGTTTCTTTTATTTCTCTCCCATTTTTGACCTGTAAGCCTAATATTGGAAGCGTGCACTTAAGATTTAGTTTCCTGATCTAGGGATAAAACTGTGAGGATCACATTCCTTTCTTTATTTTTTTGCTTTTCTTTTTGTTTTTTTCAAGGTGTATGCATACAGGTATACACAAACCTCCCTCACTCAAATCTTATATATAATAATCCTACGACTGTAGATCTGGAAGGAACCTTATGGATCATCATCATCATCTCACCCCCCTTTTAGGAGGCACTCTGGGAAATAGAACTCCCAAACTCTAGCACTGCAGCCAGAGTCCAATACCACTGAGCCATCTAGTTCAGAGGTAACATAGGGCGCTTTTACACGACCCCTAAGATCCGCTGGTCACTTAAATTCAGACCAGAGATCTTAGGGGCTTGTCGCTCTTCCTGTGTCTCCCCCCCCCTCCGCACTTCCTGGCTGCTGGCTGCGTGAGGGGAGGGAGAAAACAAAGGAAGAAAGAACGTGGCTCACCTCGGTTCTGCCTCTCGCTCTTCTTAAGTAGCTCGTAAAGGGGCGGGAGCCAAAACAACAACAAACAGAAGCGAGGAGAGCCCCGCACTCACTATCGTTGCACCGCATCAAAGAATGTTCACCTCCAGAGAACAGGTACTTGAAAGGTGCGCTGGGACGCGCTAAAGTGGGTGTGGTCGCACTTAATTGCCCGTAAACTCCGGAGCTGGTGGGGAAACATTTTAAAGCTCCGGAGCTTGCAGCCATTTGCCGCGGAGTTTAGGGGTCGTGTATAAACGCCTATAAACATCATAAAACACAAACTTTCTTGAAAATGCACGTCTTGAGAAATAAAATGCATGCCAAAGTGCACATGGATATCTATATGGAAAGGGAGGTGGGGAGAGAGAGAATTCTCACAACCTAATACAGTAAACCCCCCCACACACACCTTTTGCGTGGGTTAGGGACCCACCCAACCTGCAATGACTGAAAATCTGTGATATGCGGATGTAGGTCGGAACAGCCGGAGCGAGCGGCGGTAAGGCATCTGATTGCCCACCGCTGCTCGCCCACGCTGCTCCGAGACTTCTCGGAGCAGCTCGGGTGAGTGATGTTGGGGGATATGATCCACCATCAAGTTGGAGCCCGGGGTTTAGAAAAGGGAGAAAAAGGTTTAAAAAGCCCGGGCTTTTTAAACCTTCCCCTCTTCCCCACACCCTGGGCTCCAGCTCATTGGCACTGGGGTTGGGAAATAAAGGTTTTTCTCCCCCACCCCAGCAATAATCAGCTGGAGCCCAAGCAGGTACTGCGGTCCCACGATATAGTGGGACCGTAGTACATGAACCACAAAATGGTGGGGGGTTACTGTATGGAATATTGACCAAGTCCTAGAAAATGCAACAAACCTGAGACTGATGGATTTCCGCATGGTGCCAGATCATAGAAAAGCCTAATGCATTCATGAGTACAAGTGCCTGTGTCCAGATGTAAATCATTATGGGCATAGATTTTTCACACAGCCAACAGATGATGATTCAGTTTTGAGGGGGGTGGGTGGGAATCTCACGATAAACTGTTTCTCTGTACCCTGCCCACAGCATGCACGTATGTGCCTGAGTGGCATTTGGGGAACCTGAACACTCATAGGCAGAATCAAGACTTGGATACTTTCTTCCTTTCCACTCCCTACACGGTAAGAGATATGGCATGCATAGGAATGGGGTACATATGTTGCTGCTTCTAATGACTACTGCTTCCTCGCAGCGAGCAGAGCAGCACTGAAGACCAGAATGCTATTCAAGTGCCATCACATTCAATACTTCACTTGATATGGGAAATCCCATTTGGGGATGTTCATGCTCTAGCATTCCTATATTGAAGAGAAGATTGCACACATAGTCATCATGATCTTGTCTTCTTCTGTGGCTTTGTGGGCCTTTTCACACGACCCCTAAGATCCGCTGGCCACTTAAATTCGGACCAGAGATCTTGGGGGTTCGTTGCTCTTCCTGCGTCCCCACCCCTCCGCACTTCCTTGATCCTATCTGCGTGAGGGGAGGGAGAAAAAAGGGGACAAAAGAATGCAGGCTCACCTCCGTTTGTCGGTCCAAGCCTCCCCAAGCCCCGTCACCGTCCTGATTCCTTCTCTTAAAGGGGCGGGAGGCAAAAACAAAGAAACAAACAAACAGAAGTGAGGAGAGCCAGGCACTCACTCCTTTACATCCGGATCTGGGATTTTTCACCCTCTAAGAGCAGGTACCTGAAAAGTGCGCTGGTACGCGCTTAGGTGGGCGTGGCCGCACTTAATTTTCTGTAAACTCCGGAGCTGGTGGGGAAACAATTTTAAGCTCCGGAGCTGGGAGCCATTTGCGGCGGAGTTTAGGGGTCGTGTACAAATACCCTGTGACACTCTTGCATAGGCTGCCAATGGAGACCAATACCAGACTGTGACCTCTTTCGGTCCCTGGGTGCATACAAGGTTTGCTAAGTGTTGGTCCTACACTTAGGCAGGGTGAGGTCCCCACTCTTGAGAGCAAATTTTGATTGTCATGAAGGAGCTGCAAACTACCAGCTCCTTAATTTGTTATTGATTTATTTTTACTACCTGGCAAAAGGGAGAAGAGATGTTTGTGGGATTTTCTGCCTCATGTACCAGAATAACTAGGACGGCTTTGAATTTTTACATCTTGTCCTGGTGAGAGGACTTTCATTGAATAATATCTCCATGTGGAACTCATGGGAATCCAAAGACAGTTGAAGTCATGGCTCCTAGTCCATTTCATTTTTAATTCCACAGAGGACCCATCTTCAACCTGCTGTATTTCATATGTATTCATATGTATATCTGGAGGATTGTAACTCCATTAGTTTCTTTAAAGCAGGCCTTCTTCTTCTTCTTCTTCTTCTTCTTCTTCTTCTTCTTCTTCTTCTTCTTCTTCTTCTTCTTCTTCTTCTTCTTCTTCTTCTTCTTCTGTGATGATGATGATGATGATGATGATGATGATGATGATGATGATGATGATGATGATGATGATGATGATGATGATGATTCAGAGAAAATCTGTCTTTTGACCCTTCTTCTGTGACCTTTCATTGCTCTAAGCCAGGGAAGAGGAACCTTTGGCCCTCCAAATGTTTTGGGCCCCATCACCGGCAATCCTTTATCACTGGCAATATAGGCTCAGAATTCTGGGAGTTGCAGCCCTAAACCTCTGGAGGGCCAAAGGTTCCCCAGCTCTGCTCTAAACCATCAAAATATCTCCCCCACCCACAAAGCTGCAACATCGTATCTGCTTTGCAGTGCTTTTGCTGGTAAGCCTGTTCCATGGATGCTTGGTGTGATAAGAAATCAGTTTCTTGCATTTGGAAAGCCTTTCCCCAAACTGTTTGGCACAGAACAAGAGCAAACTGTCTGCGACAACTTTGCCGAGCCAAAGCCCAGTTTCAAAGTTATAGTGTTTTGTTTGGGCTGACCCCATGCTTAGATCTGCCTTATCAAACGTTGATTTGCTCTGCCAGCACAGAATTATTACTGCACTCTCTTGTAACAGTAATGCACAGGAGCAAAGCTAGTGGTGCCCAAGATGGTGCTTGAAATCAAGCTTCTAGAAAATATTTGCTTTGCACTTTGTATTGTCTTCTCTTCTCCTCCCTGCTGTTCAAAATGGATATCTGTGTGGGGTTGAAAGTGATATTCAAACTTGACACTGAAAATGGCCCCCGGGCCATGTACACCACTTGTCCTACACTTGTCCTCTTCAACACTGAAAGATATGCATTGCATTTACTTCCCACCACTTAGAGAAATGTTGAGCAGCAGAATTTAAACTGACCAATCCTCTCTCTTTGCATGGCCAATTCATAATTAAATAGGCAACATTAGTATATGTGAGCCCCAACAGTGAAGCTGCTGTTCCTCCTTATGTAGGTAAAGTGATGAGACAGAACAGGGGTGTACCATCATGTGCTGTCTATTTTTCCTTCCTTCCTTCCTTCCTTCCTTCCTTCCTTCCTTGTTTTAAAGGGAACTGGGAGACAAATACAAAGCAAGTGTAGCCTGTGAAATATATTGAGAATACCAATACATCTGGGAGCGACCTAATTAGCTGGCTGGAGATGTTGCTGTATTAGTTGTATGCTCAGCATGTTCTGTGTACAGCAGGGATATTACATCAGCAGTGCAATCAAAGAACAGTGTACCCTTGCCACTGTTTAAGTTGTCTGTAAATTACAGGTTAAACCTGTCCCCTTGCTGGGGAATTGCTTATTGTATTACATGCTGAATTGTAACTTCAGGGACTGTAAGTTTATTTTGTTTTCCCCCTCCAAGAAAGAAGTTAAAATGCAGTAATTGTACTCATTCATCAGAGCCTTGGTACACAAGATGAACTTTTAAGTGCCTTCTGCTGGGGATTGTAAGCTTGGCATAAACCTGTGTGCAATCTCATCTACATTGGGTCTCATTTTGCATTTGTAAAGAAATCCCAGAGGTAAGAAGCTGAGATTATAATTTGCTGTCTCCCGCGTTAACTGTAAATGTATTTTTCAGCAGACTTCTGCTCTACTTTGTGTATAGCTACAGCCACTAGGTACTGAGAAATAGTAGTGCAAATAGAGAGGCATGCTTGGCAGATACTAGTTTGAAAAACAGCTTGTTTTATTCATGCATAAAAATATTATTTCATGATGACTTTGTCTTATTTTGATGTACTTTATTGTCGTTGTTTGGTTTATATTGCTTTGTTAGCCGCTTAGAGTACTACATGTAGTAGATAAGCGGGATATAAATACAAGAATAAATAAATAAATAAATAAATAAATAAAATACTAGGGAAGCCTAACAATAATGAGAGTTCCTGGCAGGGATATGAGGAGTACTGAAAAAATAATCTCTTGTTCTCAGTTCCCATTTTTCCCTGGTGCCATGATCCCAAGGCCTCCTGGCAATAATGATATATTTCCCAACCACCAGCAATAATTTCCATCTTCCTGTGATAAGAAGATTCCATTCTGATTTCTACCACTTTCCTCTCACCTCTCACCTCACATTTTCACCTGCTCCCTGCACAGGAAGTTTTCATGTTCTCTGCAATTCAATGTCATTTCTTGGGGGGTTCCGCACAAGATTCTGGGGGAAACCTGTGCAGGACATGTGCCATCCTGCACAGGAAATGTAGCAATTTGGCACAGATTTGTGTTTCTCCTGGGAACGGGGGGAGGGGGAGACTTTCACACGACCCCTAAAATCCGCTGCAGAATGCTCGCAGATGCGGGGCATTAAAAAAAAAGTACGACCACACCCACTTAAGCGCACCCCAGCACATTTTACAAGTACCTGGTCTCGAGGAGGTACATTTTTTCCCGATGCGGGTTTTAAAGCTGTGAATGCCTGGCTCTCCTTCACCTCCTGTTTGTTTTTGTTGTCCCACCCACCTTTAACAGACAGGAATCCCTAACAGGCTTCCTGTCCTACTACAACTAGCTGCTGCAGATGGCAAGCGGAGATGAGCCTGCATTTTTTCTCCCTCCCCTCACAGCAGACAGAAGCAATAGAATCAGAGTGCGGGAGGGTGGGAGGGTGGGAACACAGGAAGCAGAACAAAAACCACATGATCTCTGGTTGGGGGGATCCGAATTTAAGTTGCCAGTGGATTTTCGGAGTCATGTGAAAGCAGCCTTACAAAACAGCAGAGAAAACCTGCAAGATTTCCTGAGATTTTTTGGAGGGACAGTCTCACAGAGAAATATCTCATTTTAAGGAGAAAAGAGGGTATTCCGTCTGCCACAGTTTCTCACCAAGAATGAATGACTATTATCCCCTAGCTAATAGGAGGACTGAAAGAAAGTTAACCTCTGATCTCCTTGCCCAATTTCTTCTGTCACTCTTTCTTTTGAATATTCTTTCTAAACTGTGTCAAAACTGTGATATTCATATTTAACATCTAACACGGCACCTCACAAATTATTATTCAATTGTGTTTATCACAGCAGAGTTGGCAAATAAATTTGCCATATATTTGACGCCAGCCTTATGAATCTCACTGCCACTTGCTTCCTGAACAACTAAGGGGGGGATCTCTCCTCTCCCCACAGTAGGATTTCCCTCTGTCCAAGAAATCTCACAGCAAAATGATTGGAACTCTATGGAAGTTTCATGATCATTTTCTTCCTGGAAAAAAAAAATAGCAAGGTATATGGGATTGTTTCATTTCCTGCAAAGAATGGTACTTGTCCTTGTCAGGACTCAAACAGAAATGGTATTGAGCTCAGTGGCATAGCATGGGTTGGCAGCACCCAGGACAAGGCAAGTACTGGAACACCATCACCACCACCACCCTGTGGGCTCCCCTTCTTTATCCCAACAGCTTTGTCACTCTTGCAGGAGAGGGAGTTCGGTTCATTTTGTTTCATTCTAAATCCACACTGGGGTTCATTATTCATTTCGTTAAATAACAAAGCGAATAATGAAATGAACTAAAAGTTCGTTTTGTGCCCATCTCTAGTCCTAAACACGAGACCGAAGACAATCAAAATAATTCCATTCAGACACTATCTGGGACATAATCAGACAACTGGCAGACACATTCACTAGGGCAGGCCGATGCCTTTAAGTGATGTTAAAACAAAATAATTCTTGTTAGTGCCCCGTGGAAGTTTCATTGCATTGTTTTTGGGGTTTTTTTTTTGGGGGGGGGGTGGCTGTATAGTAACTTCCAAATAAGTCTTGGCTTCAGAGAGTGAGAGAGCCACCTCAGATGGCAGGTGTGGTGGGGTGCCTGGAATGAAAGCTTGTTAGTGAGATGAAGAGGGGTGTTTGTGGGTCTTTGGAGAGTGCTTTACTGACATGGAGGACATCGTTGTTGATGGCATGAGTCCTGAAGGAAAGACATAAACTATGCATTACATTTGTGAATGAGAAATCTGGGCTGGGACTCCCCAAAGCAGAGCTTCCTCCAGACTTCGCTGTTTGCTGGGGAAAGCACGGCATAATGTCACACAGCTGCAGCATTCTGATCTGCTCTGTAAACCACGGAACTGCCTCTAGTGCTGTGGCATACCTATGGGATTTATCTGCAGGCTAATGCCGCCTGCCATTTTCTAACTGAAATGCTACCTCCAGTTTTGTGTCTTACTCGCTGCCTCTTGTGGCACAGATTGGCAGTTTTTTCAGCAAGTGGGATCAGGTGGGAAACTCTTAAACTGCCACGTCCTCTGCTCTTTTATATTGTTTATCTTCTTGCAGAGATTTTCCTGTGGAAAACCAATCTTCCAACTTTCCCAGCTATGAGACTGTTTGCAGTCGTACTCTGTCCCCATGGCAACTACCAGCTCCTTGTAGAGAAAACAGATCCTCACATACATGCGCACACACACACATATTGGTTCCTTGTTCCTTAGAGCTGAGTTTATCACAGCTACTGCTTTGTCAGAGGGGTAACCAGCCATTTTAACAAGGTGGCAATGTTGGCCTATTGGATAAGCTTCGTCATGTGTCATATGACTGCCATGTGTGAGAAGAGGATAACAGAATGAGAAATGACTCTTAGATCTACTCCACGACATGCATTTTGGCCCCCACTAATTTTGGTTTTCCTTCTACCCAGCAAAGAGCACTGCAACTATATGCCTGCACAGTGTGGATAGGTTTGCAACCTTCCCACACAATATTTTTTTCTGTCCTCTAAATTTTGGATCCAAGCCCCAGTCATCCCACCTTAGTTCCATGCTCTGTATTTTAGCCTTTCCCCTTCTCATCAACAGTTAATCATAGTATTTGCTGTGGTTCTGAATTTTCAGCTTTTGTTCACAAAAATAAATTGTTTTACTGTCTGGCACTGGGGGATATTAGAAAGCTAGAGCTGGGAATCATTACACCACAAAGGTCATCTAGGCAACCAAATATCTTCTGTTTGAAATCACTTAAGGTGTGTCTATAGCAGTGGTTCTCAACCTGTGGGTCGCCAGATGTTCCTGGACTGCAACGCCCAGAAGTCTTCATCACTAGCTGAGCTGGCCAGGATTTATGGGAGTTGCACCCAGGAACATCTGGGGACCCACAGGTTGAGAACTACTGGTCTATAGTCTTCCAGGGCACTGTGTTCCAGTTTTGAAGTTTTTACCTCCAGGACAATTTTCCTAGTTTTAATTCATTTATTGTAATTTGGACTCATTTGCTCCCTAACAGCCAGAACAATAAAATAATAAAAATAAAATACACATTTACACACTCTGATAAGTAGCAGATAGACTATGCTTGAGGCCCCCATCTCTGGTGAGGGAGGTGGTTTCAATGCTCACGTGAATGGCTTCCCTGACTCCTCTCTGAAACCACCTATTTTCTCTGTCTAATATGTGTACATCGAATGAATGCCCTTTGTCCTTCAAATGGAGGTGTACTGCTGATTCTGGTCCTGAGCTGTTGCCCCTCCTGTGTTAGGCCATCTTTCTGTTTAATGGCTGTTTGAGAAACTAATCAGGGTGTACTTTCAACAATACCCAGCCAACGACCCATACTTTATAGGTTTCAGCACCTTCTTAGGCCATTGTTCACCTTAAGGTTATGGATAGTATTGTCTACCTAACAAGCCTATTCAGGCCATTGTTCATTTTATGAGCCTATTTCAGACCAGGGTGACAAGAGGTCAAAGCTGACTATAAAGTGGAGGACCCGCACTAGCTTTATTCGGACTGATGAAGCTGTTTGAACAAGCAGCAAAACGCTTCTATCTTTCAAGAAAAAGAAGTCCAGTTGCCATGACTCATCTTCCAGATAACTGAGATATATTTTCTGACTTAGGGATTTTTGTCTACTACTTGAGTTGAGTCTGTGTATATTTCTGAGCGTTTGTACCTATAACTTTGTCCATAGATGTAAGAAGGATTTTTGAAGCAACTTGCTTGTGGCTTCTCAAAACTGCATTTTTCTATAACTTTGAATTATATTTATGCATATGGAACATAGAAATAATGTAGATGAATAACACTTGTGAAAATAGACAAGCCAATATTGCCTGGATTCCTTTCTACAATGATATAGTGTATACTTTGAAAACCAAATGAATTTATATATGATTGAAAAGGTTATCTGATCTCACACTGGAATTAACCTTTACAGGGATAAATGTCAGCGGTAATAGACCACCACAGGCTTGAACTGACAGTGGGTGTTACAATCTCATAGTGCTCTGAGGACTTTGTTCAAGTGTCATATATTTGACCCTGACAGGTTGAAATGTCTGGCTCTAGAGTCAGGAATCATGAGTTTGAATCCATACTGGGAGAGGGACCAGCCAAGATTAGTGGATGTATGGGTGACCAGTGGGATTAAGTGCCATGTCATCTGTGTGGCCTTGGGCAAGCTTCATATCCCAGAAGGCCACTAGATGGAAGGACTGGCACATAGTTATTAGTAATTATTATGGTCTATCAGTGAGCTACTGGTATATCTAACAGTAGCTTGATTTAACACATTTTAGCTGCTTGTCAAGAAGTCCACCATGGAAATCATATTGGATGGTGTTCTGAAAGCAATTTCTGAAAGCAAGACATGCTAAAGTAATTTCATTATCTTTATATTTGTATGTTAATATTTAACCTAAAATATGTATCTGTGGGTCAGGGAATCAAGCATAACTAGTGTCAAGGAGGATAGACTTACGTGTGTAGCATATGGAAACATAATGATCTTTTACTAGGAGGTTAGAACATGTATTTCTTTTCTGGTCATTATTCTTACATGGCATGCATGTGATCAGTCCCTATGCTTTATCTGGAATATTTCAGCTAAGCCGTTTTTTATGCTAAAGAGAAGACTCCTTTTTAAAAATGTGTTTAATGATTTCTTACCAACCAATAATTACAAAATAAAATGTAGGGCCAGGTCTTCTATTGAGGGGATGTGTTTTTAAATTACCAAGCAGCTAAAAGAAGAGTGCAGTGGATAGACTTTGGATTGATTCTGATGCTGCTATGGGTAATCCAGTTAGTCTGGTGCAAGATCAATGCCTCTTTGCAAAATACTGAAAAAGCTTAAATGTCTAGCTAAGTGCTACAAATGTGTCTACAAGATGCTGGATCCTAAGGACCATTTGTCAGATAATTGCTGTGTTCAGGTTGATCACCCAGTGCCAACTGTAATTCGCAAAGTGTACTATCTATGCACTGATATGGTCGCTCAAAATGCTTGTATTTCATGTACCTTAGAGAACCCTAAATGTTCCTTAAATATGAGCTTCTTAAAGATTTAATGGAGGACCTCTAAAATAAAATGTTTGGCAATGCGCATATTACATCTTAAATAAAAATGACTAAACCGTGTCTCATCCTGTCTTCGCTCCTTCCTTTGCATACCCATATGGTTTAAATTTAAGTTGTAAATTTCTTGATCCAGATATTGGTCTTTCTTTCATAGTTGCCTTGGACATCAATTCATCATTGTTGGGGTCTGATTTGATTTACTGTCAGAGAACCTGAAAGGTAGACATGGGGGGTTACACTTGCACCCCAATACAGTGATAGCAAGTTGGCGTCTTTCTAATCTTATTAAGGTACTGTATGGCATACATATATGCCATACAGTACCTGCTTCTGCAACATATAAATATTAGAATATTGAGGAGGTGACTTTGAATTTCCTCAGCAGTCCTGGGCTCTAGTGTGAGGGAGTTCCAGAGCCTGGGCATAACAGCCGAGAAGGCCCTTCCATGTGTTCCCACAAGATGTACCTGTGAGGGTGGCAGGATGGAGAGAAGGGCCTCTCCTGATGACCTTAACACCTGAGCCATTTCATGCTGTGAGATTCAATCTTTGATCCTTGGGTAAAAAAAATATTTGGGGGTAAAAAAAAATCCTGTTGCTTTTTTACCCATGTGGAAGGCAAACAGCATAATGTGCAGTAGTTTCTAGCTGGCAGTCAATGAGCACTGCTGAGGTGCAAGACAAGACACATAGTATACCTGTCCCCAAGAATCCTGGAGATGACTTATTAATTGCCAATTATGAGTAAGTGCAGTGCCATTTGCCTTATTTATTTATGTATTTACTTACTTACTTACTTACGTACGTACTTACTTACTTACTTACTTATAGCACCTATTTTCCCATAGGGAACTCTGAGCGGTTTACAAACAGGGCAATGTGTGTGTGTGTGTGGTGTCGTTACAGTTGTGACCGACTCTTCGTGACCCCATGACCATGGAGTTTTCTTGGCAGGAATACTGGAGTGTTTTGCCAGTTCCTACTCCAGGCGCCTACAGCACCTGATATTCCCTGGTGGTCTCCCATCCAAGTACTAACCAGGGCCGACCCTGCTTAGCTTCCGAAATGGAGCAAGATCAGATGGGCTTAGGGCATCTAGGCAGCAAACAGGGTAATATAAACAATTAAAACCACCATAAGAAAGGGGAGGAAAAAGAAAAGAAAAGTGAAGAATCTGGCAAGAGGCGTACCAGAACTAACAATACCAATAAGTGACAAGGGAGACACAACAGACATTAGCGATTGCCATAAGCTTCCTGAAATAGCCAAGTTTTCAGTCCTTTCTTGAAGACTGTAAGGGAAGGAGCCAGGCGCAACTCGCTAGGCAGTTTGTTCCATAAGCAGGGGCCAACCACCAAGAAGGCCCGATCACAGGTCTTGATCTTATGGGCCTCCCTGCGGGTGGCCACCCAAAGCAAGAAGGCCAATGAGGCTCTGGTGGGTCTGGCCAGCTCTGACCTTGGGGAGATTCACTCTGTCAGATATTCAGGTCCCAGGCCATGGAGGGTTTTGTAAACCAAAACCAACACCTTGTACCTTGTTTGGGAGGCAACAGGCAGCCAATGCAGACAAGCCTGAATTGGGGTTATGCGGTCAAATCTGCCCGCAACAACCACCAATCTGGCCGCCGTATTCTGTACCCGCTGCAATCGCCAAACAAGGTACAAGGCTCCACATGCATAAGGGAGCAACAGGATTCCGGTCATTATGTGTAAGGCAATCTTTCTTTCTAAAGGCATTGTCAACCGATTAGACCAGGGTGGGGAACCTTCAGCCCTCCAGATGTTTAGGACCGCAACTCCCCAGTCCTTTATCATTAGCAAGATAGGTTCAGAATTCTAGAAGCTGCAAGGCAAAGGAGGGTGCATTCTTCTGTCCAAGCAGGTATATCACGCTTCACATTATTTATCAATATGTTTTGCAAGTTTCTTTTTCTGTACTGATCCATGTGTGTCTGAAAATAAAGGAGATGTTTAGGTACCCTGAACTGCAGGATCTAGCTTTTTTTTAAAAAAATAGAGTTGTAAATCTGTGGAGATTCTCAGTCATCCAGGTGAGGTTATTGGGGTGTCCATCTAACAAGCCTATTTAGAGCGGTGGAGGGGGCAAAACCAAGGTGAACTATAAATTGGAAGCCTCCCACCAACTTTTCTCAGACTGAAGAAGCTGCTTGGATGAGTAGTGAAATGTTTCAACCCCACAAGAAAAGAAGTCCAGTTGCCACAACTCGACTCCCAAATCAGAGTTGTGTACCAAACAGTAAGATCTTGAGATCTGTTTTGAATAAATAGAAACCACTTATCACACCTGAAATCCACATTTGAAAACATCAGAGGAAGCTATTCATCCTTCCAGTTTGCTAAACTGGCACCTTTTATTTTATTAGGAACTGTTTCCTATGTTTGTTTGTTTTCTGTCATGACCTGAATGCATGAGTTTTGATTGACATATGCTTTCTCACTTTGTAAATTCAACAAATTTTGACAGAGTCAAACTGCTGTACTGTTGTCTAGTGCTCATTCAAATGGAACCCATGTTCCATAGTGCTTTTGCCAATTGCTATCTTGTTTTGTTTTGTTTTGTTTTGTTTTTAAATATATTTTTTTAAAAATAACTTTTGTAAAGGGATCCAGACTTTGATCCTGGTGAGAGAACTGGCAGTCAATTTGAGTAAAGGTCAGGGCTGGCAACTTCTCATATCTTCCTCTATTTCAAATCTAGTTAAAAGTGCAGTATGTCAATAATAGATGAAGACTGCATTCTCAATGGTTATCCATAAATTCCTAGTATAGTCCTGAAATCATGACACACTAATAAGGAAATATTCTTTTACAGACCATGAGAGTTCCCTGTTGGCAATAAGTTAGGTGGTTACTTCACGTCCTTCTTTGTTCCGCAACTAGTTTTGTACTGTGACAGTGTTGGTCACGATCACATGGTTTTGTCCCTCTTTCAGTGTTCCCATGGTCGTGATAACTTGTCTCGTGACAAGTGTTACCTCACGGTCTTGTACCATGCCAATTGAATTTGTCTAGTTTCCTTTTGCCTTGGGGGGGGGGGCTTAAATTTTTTTTCGATATTTTGCTTCTGAAAAGAAAATCTTTGCAGTCAGGGAAGGAGTCTGCGGCTTGTCTGGCTAGCTTTCACTTTCTCCACATGGCTGCATTGGAATGCTCCGGGTGATAGCATTTGGGCTTTCTTTGTTCTTTATTCCTTTTTCTTGCTAATTAATTGTCTGTCTGGTGTCCCTCTTGCCTAGCTTTGAAGTTTGGTTTGTTTTATTAGTATTTAATGGAGGAGGGCAAGGGGCTGGGCGGGCACTTTGAACGTAACACCCAACCCAGTACCTGAGACACAGGTTTCTGAGAGAAATGAATGTTTTGTTGCATGACAGTCGTTACTACACAGTGTCTTGTCTCGGAACAGAAAGCGGGAACAAAGAGTGACAAGGGAAAACCCTACCGCAGAACTAGGTACAGGATTGTCTCGCTTAACACCCATGCCGGGGGCATGGTCGAGACAAATTTCAGTAGTTGCGTGACGGATGTGAAGTAACTTTTTTTGTACCGCTTCTAAGCGCAACAGCTACGGAGAAAAAAATGGATGTGAAGTAACCGCCTTACTATGTGCAAAGAAGAAACTGAGCATCTATCTATTTATCTGTCTGTCTCTCTGTCATCTTCCACATAGTTCAATGTCCTTACTCCTAATTATATCTGACAGTTCCCAGAATGCCACAAGCAGAATGACCAGTGGTTCAGAGAGTGAGTACGTGTATGAATTTAATCCTAGGAGAGGTCATGCAATAAGTACAAGTTCTGAGCTATCAAATGTCAAGATCTCTGGCTTGGCAGACTATGTAAGTCTGGTCTCGAGCTCCATTCATTAGTCTTTCCGTTATTGATTTGGGGACTTAATTTGTTTCTTGTTAATTTGTTTCCAAGAAGAGTGCAGCTAGTTGGGTAGAAGAGAGAGAGAGACCCAAGAAGGATATGAACATCTGGTCTGTTCCATTTCTGGTGTATTTCTCAGGAGTTCACTAGCATTCTTATTGTGTCCCAGCTCGGTTTCAGATTGACAACATTTTTGTTTCCTCCTGTGAAATACTTGCATGGTTATTGGCATGAATCCTCACTAGGCTTATTCATATGCATTTTCCTTGCTATATGTATTTTTATCCATCATCTAACTGACAAATGTGTTTATATGCATAAGAACATAAGAACAGCCTTGCTGGAACAGGCCACAGCCCATCCAGTCCAGCATTCTGTCTCACACAGCAGCTCACCATTTGCTTCAGGGTATTCCCAAACAGATGTCTTCACTTACGATTCCCGGCAAATGGCATTGAGAGATATCCTGCCAATCTCTCCAACCTGGATCCTGGGTTGCATGGTCAAAACCCCAGGATTTTCTGATGAGCTGACACTGTGACATCATACACAAGCCTCCTTGGGCTTCCATGCTATCTCAGACTTATGCTGCAATCCTCAAAGCAACCAGAAGAGAAATGAGTTTTTCCCAGGAATAGCAGGTGGTTGTAAGTTAATTTGTTGTAAGTTTACTAACTGTAATGCAAAGGGGTGAGTCTTGCTTGGTTTCATGTGGTAAGTGAAGGTCCATGAACTTGACCAAATACCTGTTCCTCGCTTGCTTGTGAGAATTCCAGCTGCCTGCATTTTTAGACTCTCCTGGTGGGGAGGCTGTGAAGATGGCCACAATGAGCGCAGGGACTTCTACATTTACCACTACACCACTGCTAAGAGCAATAACCAGACGAATTTTTCATGCATAGCATGGCGTACACCTGCTCTGGCTTCTTTTTCATTCCTTCCACAAATGTTCACCTCTTTTGCTCCAAGAACCTGATGTTTTAGGTGCAGCTGTTCCAAACGAAGTACAGTTTTGTAACAGCCAAAAGACATTTTGTTTGCTGCGACCCACTTAAAAATTGTCAGGAAAGAAGAACGTGTTGGAACAGCACACTGCAGCAAATGTTGCTACTGCACATGGTACAAGCGCCACTCCAGTTTTAAAATGGCCACCCCAGGATGGGGGTGGGGGGTGGGGCAGCTCCACCGCCTCAGTTTTCATCATATATAAAGTGGGTTAGAAGTCTCTTTTCTTCATCCCAGTCCTGTCAGCATCTGGGAAGCCTCCCATCACTAGCTGTTTGGCAAGGGAATATCTACCGCAGTTTTTAAAAATGTGTGAAATGTTTAAACTGCTGTAGAGATGCTGTCGCCAGCCACGATGCCTTCCCGCTACCGACAGCACCAGGTTGGGGCAACTAAGGCCACGGTCATACCAGCGTTCTCTGCGTATATAAATTTCATGCATTTTTTTTTCTGGCAGTCACGTGGTTTTTAATGTGCAGTTAATGTCCTCTCTTCTGTGTCGTATTTTCCTATTCTGGTTCCATCTCTACCTGTCTACCTCACATTTTTCCATGGGAAGCTGCCGAAAAAGGGAACAACTGATTTTACTGCGTATTTTCGGTGTCCTGTCATGGTTACAGAAGCAAATAAGTAAGCATTTTCGAGCGAAGTTTCTAAATCCAGCCCCTGGCGGTGGTTATTGAAACATCGCTGAAACTGCTGTTCAAGGGGCGTGGTCAGTCAGGACCGAATTTACTTCTCTTCGCGGTTAGGACGCGATCTTTTTGTGCACAGTTAGCCGAAGGGAAACTATGGAGAAAACGCAGGTATGACCACGGCCCAAGTCCTTATCTTCTCAATATGTGTTGAAAAGGAAAATACTGGAGCTGCCCCTACCTCAGGCAAAAACAGTATTGCCAGCTGGCTGGAGCTCAGAGGCTTCCTGGCTAACTCAGTTCTGGCCAACAGACGACATTATTCTTGCTGGGGGAGGCAGCTTCAGGAACTCCAATATTTATTTATTTATTTATTTATTTATTTATTTATTTATTTATTTCCACCAAACCTGCCTCCCTGACAAAAACAACACTGCCAGCTGGCAAGTTGCTGCCCTGACCCTGGCACTGTTAGGAGCTGGGAAGGCTTCCAGCAGTGGCAGGGCAGCAGCTGCTCCACATGCCCTGCTTTAATGCAAAGCGTCACATTACAACAGGATGTGTGCCATTTTGTGCCTGTTGGCAGACGATGCACTAAAAAGCTTGCTGTGAGTTATGTGCAAATGTGTATTTATTTCTAAGGTTAACAAATGGGGATTTGTCCTCTTTGGGGTGAGAGGCATTCAAAAGTGCAAGTGAGTTGTGTTCATTTTAATTAGAATTTTGTAAATACTTAACACACACCTAAATATTTCTGGCTGTGTTGGAGATGACTTCATAAGACCTCTGATTCCTTTGGTGCAGTTTGTTAATGCATTGCACTGTGCCTTCATCTAGACATCCAGTATCTCAGTTACAGATGTGTATGGCTAATCGTCATCATCATTATAATCAATGCAGGTATTCATTTATTTTTTTTAAATTTTATTAATAACAAATATGAAACAAAACAAACATAACAAAACATTTAAAAACCTTAAAAAACTTTATAACACAACATCAACACAGCTGTATCCAAAGGTGGAGATATAACCAATTCTCCATTCATGGAGTCTCGTACAGTGATCCCCCGCATATTGTGAGGGTTAGGGGCCTGACCTGACCCGCAATAATTGAAAATCCATGATATGCGGATGCAGATTGAGTCAGGCCTGAGGGGGCCTAGCTGGGGGCTCTTATACTTACCCCACCCTGGCCCGACCTCGAACTGGCCTGTGAGAGCCTTCCAGGGCCTTCTGGAGACCCCAAAAGGGCCTCCCTGTGAAGCGGAAGTCACTTCCGCTAAACCAGAAATCATTTCTGAGGCCTCTGACAGGTCTAGAAAGGCTCTCGGAAGCCTCAGAAATTATTTTCAGCGATCCGGAAGTCACTTCCATTTCGCAGGGAGGCCTTTTTGGGGCCTACAGAAGGCCCAGGAAAGCCCTCACAGGTCTGTTCAGGGCAGCTCAAGTCCTGGGGTAAGTATGGGAGACTTGAAACAGGACTTTTCCCCCTTACCCCAGCAGGCCTTTTTTCATATTCTGCGGTCCCGCGATATAGCAGGACCGCAGTATATTAATTGCAAAAGGGCGGGGGACAACTGTAGTCCCATTCTGTGGCAGGATCCTTCCTCCAAGTCTCCCTCTACTGGAGTTCCATGATTGATATGTCCTCCTTACTGTCAAGTAGGGGAATCCTTGGCAGGCATCCTAGTCATAAACTCAACCCACTGAGCTCCCAATGAGTTATGCTTTACTCTCCTTCTCTAGGCTGCTACCACCCCCTTAGTCACAGTAAAGCCATAGTGCCAAAGAATTCTACAGTCAAGCTTTGGCAAAAGTATATGGAATTTAGATAAATGAAGGTTTCTCTGAAGAAAAATGTCTACCAGACTTAGGAGTCCAACTAAAAACTTTGTTAAAAGAGAATAAAAATTAAAAGGACAAAATGGAAAGGGGATGCACTGGGGGTTGCAAACAGACCAAAGAAAATTACAAAAGAAATAGGGAAATATGAAAAACATATTACTTGCCCGAAACAAATACATTAACTGCCTTGAGAATCTTACAGTTCCCTTCAAGCCTTACGTTCCTTGGTATGCTTACTTGCAGAGGGGCAGGGTGGCTCAGCGGACTAGAGTGCTGAAACTCGTCGGCTGCAAAGTCGGCAGCTCAGCAGTTCGAATCCCGGGTGCCACGCAGCGGAGTGAGCTCCCTCTGTTAACCTCAGCTCCTGCCAACCTAGCAGTTCGAAAGCATTTCAATGCAAGTAAAAAGTGGGAAGGTAGAAACAGTGTTTCCTTGCAGCCCTGCCGGCCACATGGCCACTGACTTGCACAACACTGGCTCTTCGGCTTGAAAACGGAGATGAGCACCGCCCCTAGAGTCGGACACGACTAGCATGCATGTGCACGGGGACCTTTTCCTTTACTTTTTAATACTTGCACACCATTCGCCCCACACCACCCAACTTCTTCCATCGTGTTCTTGACTTCTTTTTTCTCTCCCTTCCTCAAGTCACCCCATGAAACCTTTTGTTCGGAGGATCAAAGAGTCTTCAGGTGTGAACAGACAAACACACAGCGGGGCTGGAAAGTCCTTTGAACTGCAAGAACTTCCCCTCAGGCCCTTTGTAGAGCCTTTCCTCTCCAATTGTTTATTGGGGCCAAAACAAGATTAACATTATCACAGGAATGGGGCAAAGCAGATTCCCTGGGGCTTCTTCAACCTTGCAGGCTTTGCATCACCTCTTCCCAGGAAAAGCCAAAGGTTATTTTCAGCTCAAGCTGCCTAGATGCCCTCTTAAGCACATCTGATCTCGCCTGATTTCAGAAGCTAAGCAGGGTCGGCCCTTGGATGGGAGACTACCAGGGAATACCAGGTGCTGTGGGCGCCTGGAGTAGGAACTGGCAAACCACTCCAGTATTTCCTGCCAAGAAAACTCCATGGACAAGAGTTGGTCATGACTCTAACAACACAATACACACAACATGTTTTCAGGTCTCTGCCATTTCTACAAGAATCAATCTCAAGACATTTCTCGTGTTGTGACACTTTCCCCTTCCAAAAATGTAATGACTCTTGAAAAGGTATGCTTCCCTTCCCTTTTATTAGTACACAAATCAACAAATTCTTGCCAAATATATTTTAAAATATACTTTTAAAACAATTGTTTCTTTGCTTTTTTAATACCACACATGTTTGTCCTCAATAGTTATATTCCATACTTCTTTATACCATTCATTTAACTGAATAATATTGAAGGGTCAGGAGTCATGATTCTTGTAAAAGCATAATAAACCAAAGTGAAGCCATGTTGGTTTTGTTGAAATGTTTATGCTCTGAAATGCTTATGCCTGCACAAAGGAGAAAGGCAAGTCGATAGTTGGGCCAAGGACATTGATAAGCGAAAGGACTGGGGAGGATCCGTGGTGAGAATGACCCCCAGTTAAGTTGCAAACCTGATATGGAATGTTATGAGTGGTGAAAGTATCAAACATGTGCAGAACAAAGATGGGGCATGATTCCCCTCTCCTGCATGTGGGGTAGAGATGTGAAGGCCCGGGAAAAAATTGAAATATTTGGGGAGGGAGATGGGGGGTTTTCGGGGTTTTTCCCTGAAGCCTTTTTTTTCCTGAAAAATTAGAAAAATTGAAAAAAGAAAAAATGATTATGGAATGTTTTTTAACATGATGAATAAAATATTTTAAGACAGAATGTTCAAATAATTCCCAAATCATTTCTAAAACATATTATTGAAACTTAGTGCCACTCCCTTCTATACATTCGCCCCCTCTTCTGTTCTTTTTATGAGAATGAGGTTTTTATTTTATTTTTATTTAATACTGTGAAGAGGAAATATGAATAATTGTTAATTTTGGATTTTTAAGCATTGTTTTGTACAGGGTTTTTTTTTTTGTTCCACATAAACTAGCAAACAGTTTAGAAGATTGTTACTCCATGTGTTACTTACAGTTACAAATAAATATCATTTATATGTAAAATCTGTTTCTAATAATTGTTTGGATAAATTATATTTTAATATGCTAGTTCTGATAATTGTCCATAGTCATATTTTATGTTCCTAAGGCAACAGAATTACTTTCAAGCTGTAAAAGGGAGGAGGAAGTGCTAATGTAGCATTTAAAAAAAAATCCCAAAAAAATCCAATTTTTAGTTTGTGGAGGCGTGTCAGCTGTTGGAGACATTTTTTTTCATCAAGTTTTATGCCGCATTTTGGGATTTTTCAAACTTTTTGGGTGCATTTCTCAAGCAGTGGGAAGGTAGGGAACTGAGGTTTGCCTTTTGCATGCTTTTTTCCTGAGCATTTTCAGTTGCTTTGCATTGCATTGCATTGCGGCGGAGGGGGGGGGGGTGTTGTTTCCATGCTTTTTTCTGAGCATTTGCATTGTGTGTTTGTGTGTGTGGGAGGGGGTGTTTCCTACTCTTCATGTTCAGTTTGTAAAAATATTATGATTTCCAATTTCAGATTTTAAAAATGAAATAAATTCATCCACCGTAACTCAGGACGTTTCCAAGTCTGATTGAATCTCTTATTTATTTTGCCATGCTAATGCTGATTTGGGATTGCCATCTGTTTTTTTCCCCTTGAAGATTTGTCACGCTTATATAACAGGTAGACGTTACTGGGTTCTGTCCAATGGCCATGCCAGGAATAGTAGGATGTGTTGACTGAAATCCTGTTGCTTGCAAAATATATTACTCCCGCTGAATCAGTGGGGATTTGGTAAATCAACTCTTCTATAAATCAATCAATAAAAGCGATGGGATTTGGGGACTAAATTAGGCTCCCCACCCACCCCGTCCCCATAATTCTCCATTGTGAGAATTCATCCTAAAAGTCAGACACCTTGCAGGCACTTAACTGGTTGCTTGGGGAAAAGGCTCAGGTGCAAGGTTTTAACCCTGAATGAAGCCTAGCTTCACCGACCTTCTTGTTCAGAAAGAAAGCTCCCAGCTAGCACTGGGACAAGAATAGGAAGTTTTGGTGGAGCTAGGCCTAACATTTCAGCTGAGGCCTCTCTCCTGGTTCAGCCACACGCAGAAGTTTATCAAGGGTCTCTCAGGTAGAACTCCCATAATGGAGAACTGTGGGATTTGTAAATTCAAAAACGTGCTTCTGGGGCAAGCTGTGTGGGCCTGTTTGGGGCCACCTGCACTTACCCCAGGCCTGGTGCTGCCTAGAGCGGACCATCAATGGACTTCCGGGGCCTGTCAGAGGCCCCAGAAGTGGTTTCCGGTGAACCGGAAGTGACTTCCAAAAAAACGAAATTGCCTTCCGGATCGCCCAAAAACAATTCTGGGGCCTCCAACAGGCTTCTTGGGCCTGTCAGAGGCCCCAGAAGTGGTTTC
>JAHTLZ010000237.1:19298816-19310559 GCA_023846285.1 Phrynocephalus versicolor
AGAGAGAGAGAGAGAGAGAGAGAGAGAGAGAGAGAGAGAGAGAGAGAGAGAGAGAGAGCAAGCAGCAAATCTAGTTCCACTGGATAATCTCAGTGGAAGTTGAATGTCAGCGGACAGATTGCAGCTTCAAGTGTTGCCTGGTTCGCTTCATGGCAGCTGAAGCATGTGTGAGGAAAACTGATCAAAGACTGCGATCAACTAGGGAATCTAGGGTGTTTTATTCTGGTTTCCATCAAGTTAATGTATGAACTGTGAGGTGTCAGAGAGGAGGGTTGGGGTGGTAACGAGACTTTTAAGATTCCCAGCAAGATTCAAAGGCTTGCTGTTCTTGACTTTCTCTCAATCTCTCTCTCAATCTCTGTCTCTCTCATTGCACGTACACATACACCTCTATCTATACTATGATTATTATTTCTCTCACTAGCTGAATCTCTCTCTCTTACCACTGGAATGGATTTGATTTAGATCGAATCAATTTAATTTTTTTTTGAGAAACATAAAATTCAGGTTTTTTTAATGATTTAAATTGAAGATTGGGTGTTTATTTAATTAAATCATGATTTAAATCATTTGATTTTTTAAAAAAAATCATTGATTTTTATCCACCCTGCTTACCACAGATCTGTGCGTTAGTAAGGAGAGCCAGTGTGATGTAGCCGATAGAGTGAGGGACAAGGATTCAGGAGGTCTGGATTCAAATCTCAAGGGTGGAATGTCATGGGTGACAATAGTAAGAACTACATATGTTGAAGCTCTGTTAGGATTGCCGTAAGTTGGAGGCCACTTGATAGCCCAGAACAACAACAAGGAGTAAATTAATGATATATTGAAAGTAATGGGAAGGGACCAAAGATCCAGGAAACTCATTTAACCTAGACCAGAGCAACCTAGGGGCTTTTTGTTTCTTGAATACTAGTGGCCTATGGCATAATTCCAGAAAACACTTCAAAAGCAGTATAGTGGTACCTCTACTTACAAGTGGCTCTACTTAAGAGCAATTCAACTTAAGAGCAGAAAACCATTAGCGTTTTAACTGCTGCCTTACATTAACTGCTGCCTTACAAATGTTAGGTGCTATATGCTCTACTTACAATTTGTTTTATTTTTTCCCAATTTATTTATTTGTTTATTTATCTGATTTTTTTCGATAGGGCTGCTCTACTTACCAGTGGTTCAACTTATGAGCATGCATTCAGAACAGATCAAACTCACAAGTAGAGGTACCACTGTATATGACTTCAGTTAAGGAGCTCTGATATTCTAAAGGGGAAAGAGAATGCTTTTTCTGGGCATCACAACTTCAGGAATCTCAAGAATGATTCCCAAGTAGTTCCGAAAGCCAATTAAGCTTTCAGTTGCATGCATTAAAACTTGCTCAAGTACTTGGTTTTTAATTATGTTCTTAACCAGACTTTAATTGTAAGAGGGGGTGTTGGTTTCTTCCAATGAGAAATCTAGTGGTAGTGATTACATTTCCAACCAATTGTGTGTGCTAAACACTGGCATGAATTTTCATCAGACCTAGCTGATATATAAAAGGTAATAGAGTGTCCTGATGTCCTATTGCTTTATAATTAACACTGTCTACTTACTTTCTGAATGCCTTTACTTTCATTTTGTTTTGTATAATATTTGCTGCAAACTGTCCTTGAATGAGAGGGTTCTCTTGAGAAGGTAATTTGATAAACATCAGCAAGAAGAACATACAGTTGTAGTACTAGAGCAGTGATGGTGAACCTATGGCACGGGTGCCAAAGGTGGCACTCGGAGCCCTTTCTATGGGCACCCAACATCACCCCTTCATAGCCACCTGTATACTGGTTAAATTACTGTATTGGCACTTTGCAAAAAAAATTAGTGGGCTTTGAATTGCAATTTGGGCACTCGGTCTCTAAAAGGTTTGCCATCACTGTACTAGAGCACCTCCGCTAGACTTCCTGTATGTCACAGATGGCTCTCTACATAAGAAGAGCCATGCTGGATCAGGCCAAAGGCCCATCTAGTCCAGCTTCCTGTATCTCACAGTGGCCCCACCAGATGCGTCTGGGAGTGCACGAGACTAGATATCTGTCTCCTGATACCACTCCCCTGCATCTGGTCCTTGAAGTACCCTGGTTTTAAGCCTGGAGATGATACATCTCTATCATGGTTTGTAACATCTAGATCCCTTTCACTGGCTCCATGTCATTTCCTCTGAGATAAACCAATCTTGCCCCCGCCCCGGAACCAAAGTGGTACTGACAACCAGGCCAATGGTAGTGGAGATCATCAACCCAAATAAAATCAGAGAAGGCATTGAACTGAGAAGCCTGGGGTTGGAGAACTATTTGGAAGTTTCAAGACATGAGACTCAGAGTGATTCAGAGGAAGTGCAGGCAATTACAGGAATAGTGGGGCAGGGAGCAAGGAACTGAAGACAACTGGTGGCAAATAATGGAAGAAGTAGAGGAGGAGGAGGAGGAAGGGGAGAGAGGACTGGGTACTAGCAGAGGTGTGGCCTAAACCCACACCTTCAAAGGAAGTCCTGTAAATGTCCATGATGTAATGAATTTAATTTAAGAAGTAATATTTGATGAATTTAAAACAAAATATCCTTTTAAAGTAATAATTAATTCCAGGTGGGTAGTGGTGGGTGTTTATGGCTTAACACCTAGGAAGTTTATTCAGATGAAAACAAAATAATAAAGATACAATGGATATTATCTATTTTCCCAAGTACATTCATATTTATTCGGCTGCAGAAATATTGAATGGGTAAGGACATTTTACTCAGAGGGCTATGGAGCACTACACTCTATGTATTCAATTTATAGCCCACCTTTCTCCCAAATCAGACATAAAAACCCTTGATTTTCGAAGGGCAAACTTCCCTCAGATGAGGAAACTAGTTAGAGAGAAATTGAAGGGGAGGGTTAGAAGAATCCAATCTCTTCAGAGTGCATGGAGCCTGTTTAAAACAACAATAATAGAGGCCCAGCACAAGTGCATACCACAAAGAAAGAAGAGCTCATTTAAGTCCAAGAGGACACCGGCATGGTTAACGAGTGGAGTTAGAGAGGCTCTAAAGCACAAGGAGACGTCCTTCTGTAAATGGAAATCCTCCCCAAATGAGGAAAATAAAAAGGAACACAAACTCTGGCAAAAGAAATGTAAGAAGATGATAAGGGAGGCAAAGAAAGACTTTGAGGAACGGATGGCTAGCAATATAAAGGGTAATAATAAAAGCTTCTTTAAATATGTTAGAAGTAGAAAACCTGCCAGAGAACCAGTTGGGCCTCTGGATGGTAAGGGAGGAAAAGGGGAGGTTAAGGAGGACTTGGACATTGCAGAGAAATTGAACGAGTTCTTTGCGTCTGTCTTCACGACAGAGGACCTTGAGCGGATTCCGCTGCCTCAGCCGCCCCTCTTGACTAAAGAATTAAATCAAATGCAGGTTAAAAGAGAGGAGGTTTTAGGACTAATTGATAAATTGAGGATTAACAAGTCACCGGGCCCAGATGGCATCCACCCAAGGGTTATTAGGGAACTGAGAAATGAAATTACAGATCTCTTAATGGTTATATGCAACTTGTCTCTTAAAACGGCCACAGTGCCGGAGGACTGGAGGATAGCAGATGTCACACCAATTTTTAAAAAAGGAAGGAGGGGGACCCGGGAAACTACAGGCCGGTTAGCCTTACATCTGTCCCAGGGAAGATGGTGGAAAGCCTCATCCAAGAGAAAATCTTAAAACACATAAAAGAACAAACCTTGCTGAGAGAAAATCAGCATGGCTTCTGTAAGGGTAAATCTTGTCTTAGAAACCTTTTAGAATTTTTTGAAAAGGTCAACAGGCACGTGGATTTGGGTGAACCGGTGGATATAGTCTATCTGGATTTTCAAAAGGCTTTTGACACAGTCCCTCACCAAAGGCTGCTGAGAAAATTGCACAGTCAGGGGATAAGAGGGCAGGTCCTCTTATGGATTGAGAACTGGTTGAGATCCCGGAAACAAAGAGTAGGTGTCAATGGGAAATTTTCACAATGGAGAGAAGTGAAAAGCGGTGTGCCCCAGGGCTCTGTCATGGGACCGGTGCTTTTCAATCTGTTCATAAATGACCTGGAGACAGGGATAAACAGTGAGGTGGCCAAGTTTGCAGATGACACAAAACTTTTCCATGTGGTAAAAACCAGAGAAGATTGTGAAGAGCTCCAGAAGGATTTCTCCAAACTGGGGGAATGGGCTGATAAATGGCAAATGCATTTTAATGTAGCCAAATGTAAAGTAATGCATATTGGGGCAAAAAATCCAAACTTCATCTATCAACTCACGGGCTCTGAGTTATCCGTAACGGATCAGGAAAGAGATCTTGGTGTGTTGGTGGACAGCTCCATGAAGGTGTCTCCCCAATGTGTAGCAGCGGTGAAGAAGGCCAATTCCATGCTAGGGATTATCAAAAAGGGGATTGAAAATAAAACAGCCAACATGATAATAAGGCCCCGCCTGGAGTATTGTGTACAATTCTGGTCACTGCACCTCAAGAAAGACATAGTGGAACTGGAAAAGGTGCAGAAGAGAGCGACTAAAATGATTACTGGGCTGGGGCACCTCCCTTATGAAGAAAGGCTAAAACATTTGGGCCTCTTTAGTCTGGAAAAAAGGTGCTTGAGGGGGGATATGATTGAGACATACAAAATAATGCAGGGTAGGAGTAAAGTGGATAGAGGGAATCTCTTCTCCCTCTCCCAAAATACCAGAGCTAGGGGACATACACTCAAATTGAGTACTGGGAGAGTAAGAACTGACAAAAGAAAATATTTTTTCACCCAGCACGTTGTAAGTCTATGGAACTCCCTGCCACAGGATGTGGTGATGGCATCTGACCTGGATGCCTTCAAAAGGGGATTGGACAGATTCCTAGAGGAAAAGTCCATCACGGGTTACAAACCATGATGGAGATGTGTAATCTCTAGGCTTTAAACCAGGGTGCTTCAAGGGCCAGATGCAGGGGAATGGTATAAGGAGACAGATATCTAGTCTCATGCGCTCCCAAACGCATCTGGTGGGGCCACTGTGAGATACAGGAAGCTGCACTAGATGGGCCTTGGCCTGATCCAGCATGGCTCTTCTTATGTTCTTATGTTCTTATGAACGGGTAAGGACATTTTACTCAGAGGGCTATGGAGCACTACACTGTATGTATTCAATTTATAGCCCACCTTTCTCCCAATACCAGGGATCACCACCAGGGTCAGTCTTCTGATGAGCTGTTCATCATACAGTAATTCTACTTAATTTACTACAGATATGGTTAATTATGATTCTATCTGCAAATACTAGCTCAAATTAGTTATGTAATTCAGAAGCAAAAAAGGTCCTCTGTTATAAAATGGTGAACCTTGCCTGCTGTTTCTTCCCTTCTGGCCATGCTCCCCTCCTCTTTGGGCGCTTTTACACAACTCCTAAAATCCGAGGCATAGGGCTCCCAGATGCGGAGCTTAAAATTGTTTTCCTACCAGCTGCGCACTTT
This sequence comes from Phrynocephalus versicolor, assembly GCA_023846285.1. NCBI lineage: Eukaryota > Metazoa > Chordata > Lepidosauria > Squamata > Agamidae > Phrynocephalus > Phrynocephalus versicolor. Next base: position 19,304,326 of record JAHTLZ010000237.1, read on the forward strand.
TAAAAAATTAAGTACGATCACGCGCACCTAAGCGCGCCCCAGCGCATTTTAAAAGTACCTGGTCTCCGGAGGTAAAAAAAAATTCTGATGCAGATTGTAAAGCAGTGAATGCTGGGCTGTCCTCGTCTTCTGTTTGGTTTTTTTGCCCCCACCCCTTTAAGAGACTGGAATGCTTCTGAGACTGCTCCAGACTGAGCCTGCATTCTTTTCTCCCTTTTTTTCCTCCCTCCCCTCACGCAGACAGGAGCAATGGCGTGCGGAGGGGTGGGAACACAGCAAGAGGAGCAAACCCCCAAGATCTCTGGTCCGAATTTAAGTTGCCAGCAGATCTTAGGGGTCGTGTAAAAGCGCCCTTTGACAATGTTCTAGTCCAGTGATGGCGAACCTTTTAGAGACTGAGTGCCCAAAATGCAATTCAAAACCCACTAATTTCCCCCAAAATGCCAATATGGCCATTTAATCTGAATACAGGTGGCTGTGAAGGGACAATGTCGGGTGCTCACAGAAAGGGCTCCGAGTACCATCTTTGGCACCCGTGCCATAGGTTTGCGACCACCGTTCTAGTCCCATCCATGCTCAAGTTCCAATGAAAAGCTCCTGGTGTAGAGTTTATAAGCCTTCCTGATCCATCCCAATGCTGCTCTTTCACCCATTGGAGGAGGCAGCCTTTTGTAGCTAACACCCTGAGCACATGATGACAACAGAAGTCTGCATCAGTAGAAAGAATATACTGTACAGTATAACAGTTCTACTTTTTGTTGTTTCTTCGAGATATCTTAAGGCAGGCAGATAGCTTTAGGTGCCTATTTTTACAAGTTGCAGGATGAAGCACTTTGTGTCTCTGGTTGCTACTGGATCTTACAAACAATGCAGCAGCATGAAAGATTCTCTTGCAATTTCTCAGCGTTGCAAGCATCTCCCTCATGCAAATCAATACAACTTAGTTGTGGAGCAGCATCGCCATCTACCCATTCACCCATAAATGTGTCATTTCTCCCTCTCTCCAATTTAAATTTTGATAATAAGTATATTTTCCATCTTGAAGCAACCCTCCCCCTGCTTAAAAATAAAGAAAGGCGATGTGCTCCCACATGCCTTTGTGAAGCTGGCTTTGGCATGAGTTCCCGGTCTAAAAGCCGAGCATTAAGATGGGAGCAGCTGTCTCTAAAACAGAATTTCTGTCACAGACGAAGGTCCAAGACAGATTATGGCAGTAGCAACATCTTGGCTGTGACAATGGAAAGATTCTGGAAGAATGGATTAGCCTGCTTGATTCCCGCATGTTTAAAATGATTTACCATAATGCAATATTAAACATAGATCCCACGGGATGACACTTGGCATCTTTAGACGCTCTGTAATTTGTCATTATTTTAATATCGTACAAGACTCGCTTCCGTTTTCAAAGCACCAAAAAAAGAAAAAAAGAACTGTGCTGAACTGCTGGTGCAGAAATGCATTCAGGTAGATTTCTTCCCTCAATTTGTTTACTTGGAAGCTGTCTGTTTATTCTTCCACTGTTCGGGACTCAGCTGGTCTACCTTCACTTTTCAGTGCCCCAGTCTAATCCCTAAAGGCAAAACACCATTCATGCCTTGATCAAAAGCCCTGCTTTCTGAAGGTGCCTTAAAGGAAACGGGCTTGGAATTCCAGGTGGGAAGCCTGCCTTTGTATATAACGGCACTATCCCATGACTGATAATATCTGGATCTAACTGACAGAAAAACCGCTTCCAAAAATTGTGCCCTCACGAACAGCGGGCTTTTTATTAAAAAAAAACAAAACCAAAAAACTCCTGAAACGCCCGCTTAAGCGCGTCCCAGAAAGTTTTCCATGAGTCAAGCCGGAGGGTGGGTATTTCTTGCCTCACTTCGCATGCTGCTGCTGCTGCTGCTGCTGCAGAGCCAAATAAGGTCCTCTTCTAATTCAAAGGGAGCACCAGGTGATAGCAGCCTCACCTGTCCCTGCAGCAGCAGCAGCAGCAGCAGCATGAGAAGCGAAGCTCCGGCTTGGGTCTTTGAAAACTCGCTTCCCTCTCCCCACTTCCTGTTGGTACGAGAGGGAGAAAAGTGCAGAGATGCTCAAACCAGCTGAGGGCAGAGATCAGAGAGAGGGGGAGGGAGGGAGGGAGGGAGGGAGATTTCCTTTGCTACCCACCTGGTTATTTTCTCTCTCCAGTCATTTCTCCCCACACCCCCTACCCAGCAGGAAACATAAGAGGCATTACTTTGTGAGGACACAGGAAGTGCCTCTTCAACCACATCACCGTTACCAAGGAAAAGCCGGCTAATTCTTTTGAATGGTTTTTCCAGCTGTGAGTAGACATGGGCACGACTCGGCGAAATCCTCGTTTCCGTTCTCGTTCTTCGTGTTCGTTACGTAACGAGGAACGAGAACGACAATTACTCCACTGCAACTTGAACCCGAAACGATAAAGATAAATTGGGTCTGATTTGTCGTTGTCGTGCATGGCATTGCGGCGCCGGCGATCGCGCAATGCCAAGCGGCGCAGCACAAAAAAAAAGTTTTAAAAATTAAAAAAAAAACTGATTCCCGCCGGCCATAAAAGCAGGCGAAAATATGCCTGCCTCAGTGAGGGCACCTACCAGAGAGGGGTGGTTTCTGGGGGGGTCCCCGGCCTTCCCCCCCTCTCCTGTCCTTGGCTGCTGGTACCAGGCTGGGGGGGGCATCCTCGCTGTCTCTCTCCATTTGCCATGCGGTGGGGGGGGATCCAAAATGGCGACCGCAATATTTATTTTTAAATCGTGGTCCAAAAACCCACCAAAGCACCACAGAAACATTTGAAAATTAGGTATTTTAAATGCCTGACTTTTTATAGTAGCAGCAGTGGGTTTTTCTTTCAACAAAACATCTCCATTGATTTTATTTTATTTTATTTTTATTTTTTTACTCCTGTGCACGCGCAATGATGGGCTGGCCATGGGATGGGACCATGCAAATTTTTGGAGCCATTCCACCAATCGCATGGCCAGGTTTTGCTGAGACTTCTGGATGTGCCAGAGACGGCATAAAAAGCCCACCAACCCTAAGCCTAAGCCCAAGCCTAACCTTCACCCTAACCCATACACCAGTACACTGTCTTCTTAGTGGGTCAGAGGCACCCAGAGGTGCAGCCCACTAACTCACCCTAACCTTAACCGTTACCCTAAGCCTAGCCCTTACCCTAACCCCAACTCTAAGCCAGATTCGTACGCAAGTACGCAAGTGTACGCAAGTACACTTCCCTTCTTAGTGAGTCAGAATGGTGCATCGAAAGGTGCCTCCAACTCCAGATCCACTTCCTCCCTTGTAACCCGTACGCCAGTATGCTTTCCTTCTTAGTGAGTCAGAGTCAGCACCGAGAGAGGTGCCTCTGACACACTACCCCCAACCCTGGCTAATATGGCTAAGCTAAGCTGGCTATAATGTTCTTAGTGAGGCAGCGAAGTGCCGAAGAGGTTTCCTGTCACAGTAACAACCCAACAGAATTGGCAGTGGCTACTGGCTACGCGTTACGCTTCCCTTCCCTTCTGGGTCAACTCAGAGGGAGGCACACAGAGAGGTGCCTCCCAGAGCCCACCCCCCTAAACCTGTACAAACGACAGACGGCAAACGGAACAACAAATTTTTGAAAATTTTCGCGAAGAACAGAAACAACCCGAAATGGGCCCTTCCCGACAAACGACAACTCGAAACGTAATTTTTTCTGGTCGTGCCCATCTCTAGGTGTGAGATAGCAGCCAAAGTGATATTCAACTAGACTAGTTCAAAACACTCAAACTGGAATCCAAAATGTCCTTCAGACTCCTCATAATTTTGCCATAATTCATTTTATTCATTAGCTGTATTTATACACCACCTCACTCCAAATTGACATAAGTAGGTCTTTTCCTCATCTTACATCCTCATGACGAACTTCTGAACCAGATCCAGATGACAAAGAGTGGCTGTTCCAAAGTCATCCATTACATTTCATGGGTCACTCGGGTTGGTACTAGAACCCTTTTCTTCCAAGTCATCATCCAAGTCCTACTCAAACCATTGTATCCTACTCCCCTTTTGCCCCATAGTCCACATGTCTAATCATAACCACTATTGCCTTTCTGTGCTGTCATCCTCATTTATTGGGGTTTAAAAGGGTAAAAAGGTAAAGGTTCCCCCCGCACATGCGTGCTAGTCATGTCCGACTCTAGGGGCGGTGCTCATATCCGTATTCAAGCCGAAGTGCCAGTGTTGTGTAAGTCCATGGCCATGTGGCCGACATGGCTGCAAGGAAACACTGTTTTACCTTCCCGCTTTTTATGGTGGTACCTATTTATCTACCTGCATTTACATGCTTTTGAACTGCTAGGTTGGCAGGAGCTGGGGTTATCGTGGCGCAGTGGTTAAATGCCTGTACTGCAGGTAAAACTGCGCTCACGACCTGGGTTCAATCCCCGGTAGCAGGCTCAAGGTTCACTCAGCCTTCCATCCTTCCGAGGTCGGTAAAATGAGTACCCAGCTTGCTGGGGGGGGGGCAATGTGTAGCCTGCACACTGTAATTAAACATTGTAAACCGCCCAGAGACCACTTGTAGTGGTATGGGGCGGTATATAAGCAGAACACTTTGCTTTTTATCAGCGGGAGCTCACTCAGTTGCGTGGCACCCAGGATTCGAACCACCGAGCTGCTGACTTTTCAGCCGACAGTTTTCAGAGTCTTAGTCTACTGAGCCACCACACCCCTTTATTGGGGTTACTTAGGGTGAATTCTGCTACACTTTCTGTTGCAATATTGTTTCTTTTTTTAAAAAACACGAAAATCCATTTTAAAAAGTAAAAAAAAAAACCCATAGTCTGACATGTGCAAGAAATGTATGAATTGCTGCAACCAGAGGTCTCCTCTAGTTTCTTAACTGCAAGGCTGTTATATTAATTGGAAGGATTCCTAAACTTACTAGACAATAATCCCTTGGTTTAAACCTACAACCTTGGGAATTAACTTCAAAACACAAGTGTCACAAACAGCCACACAGTCTTAGCGTGTGTAGCAAAACTGGAGCAAACAATTAGCTAGAAATGTCTTTGTAAACCATTGAAGGCAACTGTCAGTGATGGTGAATGTAATACCAGCAGTATACTGTATTACTCTTTCAAATGACGCTTCTACTGTTTGCCCAGAGGCACGTTATTAACTCAGTGTGCCAGTCCCACTTATATATTAATAGTGCAGTCCTATGGATGTCTACTCAGGAAAACTCAGCTTTCTGTAATAGCCTGTAGACCCCAAATTTGGATCATTACCACAGCAGAGGGAGATATGATGGTTTAACGATTTACCCCACTGCTGCAGTCCTGCTTGAGACACCCTGAAAGCTGGCATTTACACTGGAAGGAAATGTCATTGAATGGCAATTTCTGTCCCAACCCCCATCACCACACACATGGGGAGATGTGCTGTACACAAATGAGAGCAAGTGGCCGAAGGAAGAACGGCCCATTTCCTGTTACACAATTGTAAAAAAAAAAATTATGCAGCTAACATGGTAAACAGTTGTGGCACCCCCAAGATGAAACACTGTTTGTATGTGAGTTTTCATGGACAAGTCCACTTCCTTAGACATAAGTAATAACAGCAGGATTACACAGCAAATTTTTATACATTTATACGTGGCCACAAAACAAAGATGTTGTTTATTTCCTGAGCATAAGTTGTGGAAAATGCAGCCTTGTCAATGGTGTCTTCTTGTCTGGATTTGTCCACAAATACAAATAGACAAAGGAAGAGATTTTTTGTAATGTAGCTTTAATTTAGTAGCAGTAAGGCTGTCCTGTGTTGATTTTAATGAAGGGCCAACCTTCTATGGCTTGTGGTAGCATATATTAGGTGTTATACAAAAGTAGTAACTTCCTGGTTGATTTCCTTGGTTACTGCTGCATATTCACTGCCAGACACGGGGAGATCTGTTGGGTAGGTTTTTTACCCCTCATGCGCCAATCTAATATTCTTCACTGTACCTAATGATAAGGACAACATTTTTGGTCCTAATGGTAGGTAAAAAGGTAAAGGTTCCGCCCGTACATGCATGCTAGTTATTTCTATATTCAAGCCAGAGAGCCAGTGTTGTGCAAGTCCGCAGCCATGTGGCCGGCATGGTTGCACGGAAACACTGTTTCACCTTCCCGCTTCCAGCGGTACCTATTTATCTACTTGCATTTTACATGCTTTCAAACTGCGAGGTTGGCAGGAGCTGGG
>JAHTLZ010000237.1:19310569-19373404 GCA_023846285.1 Phrynocephalus versicolor
TGTGTGTGTGTGTGTGTGTGTGTGTGTGTGTGTGTGTGTGTTTTCTCTCCACTTTCCAAGTCAACGTGTGTTGCCACAACGTATCAATATCTCTACATATTGAGTGTATTCATTATCAGTTTTTTCTTAGTTGTATGAAATGTTGCTATGTTGCTCCTTTCCTCAGGTAATCATGGTTGTGCATCAGTAAAAGATACAAATCTATTCGGCTGTAATTATGTGATCTCGTTAGGCATTTCACTCTAAGATAGGAAATCAGTGATTAAATTTCCATTCAGCATCTTTCTTCATCAGTCACAAAACAAGCCTGGTGATTATCCCATAGCAATTGTGAAGAGCATGCCTTCATTATTATGCTGCTAATTGTTTTCAGTTGAGGAGTTCAGGGAATTTCAGTTTTTATAGATAGTTCAACTAACTCTTTGAGATAGGATGATTTTCCCATTGTGCTTCATGAAGCAAATACATCTTCTGGGTTATTTGAAAAGACAATAAATTTGGTTTTTTTCTGTAATACTATTACAACAACTCACATTTGCTCTTTTGAAGCATATTTAAACAACTAGTTCCTCCCCCTCAATCCTAAATAACTGATTTAGATATTAGCAAAAGCAGTTACATTTATAGTAACTGTCCGTGTATAAGACTATATTTTTGCCTAAAATTGTTTTGCCTAAAAATTAAGGGTTGTCTTATACAAGGAAGGAAGCCAAGAGAGAACCACACACTTGTGAAACTGTAATTTTGGGTTGGGAAAGTGAGGCTCATCTTCTACATGGGGGCATCTTACAGACAGAAAAATACATTCATTCTTTCAGTCAGTCAGTCAGTCAGTCAGTCAGTCATTATTTATTTATTTATTTATTTATTTATTTATTTATTTGGAAGTTGACATTTAACGAATACTTAAACGGATCATTTCTACACATTTTCTCTTAATTTCCCATATCTATTCACACATTTGGCTCTTTTAAAGAAACAAAATATTAAGTACTTTCAGAATATTCAAGAAACATGAATGTCAGTGCACCACTACATTCCAGTCTTCATGTTTATTTGGGAAATGTGGGTCAAGTGAATTCAAAACACAATTCACAAAGACAGTTCACCAAATGGTATCTCAATTTTTCAACATAGATTTTTATTCTTATCTAAAACACTCAGGCTTGATGCGTTTTGGCTGCGGCCTTCTTCAGGAGCTAAGCATAAAACCAAAAAAAATATTCATTTTAAAAAAACTGGCTAGCTGGGGTGTATCTAGGGGGGCATCTGCCCCAGGCGCAGCAATCTGGGGGTGCCTGGAGGGGGAGCAGGAGGAGGAGGCTGTGCACCCCCCCCCGCCGCCCAGCAGTCCTCCTTTCTCCTAAGGCATGGTGACAGCACACCCTCTGCCATCGTGCGCCAGGTTAGCGGCGAAGCAGGCAGGCAGGCAGGCAGGCAGGAGCGCGGTGGTCGTGGCGCCCTCTCCCCTTCCTCGCCTTGGTGGGAGATGTATAAGGCACGCGTACGCGCCCACCCCACAGGGTTCGCCCCCCCGTTGCTGGGTGGGTGGGATGTGGGGGGGCAGCAGGAAGGGCGCAAAAATGAACTTTGTCCCCAGCTGCTCCTAATCCTGACTCTGCCTCTGCTGGCTAGGGACAGTTATAGCTCACTTTTCTCATATCTGTATAGTTAACAGTACAAATGATGAGTGAATATGCACATCATAAGATCAATAAATGCCTAGTATATATAAATGACAGTATGAGGGGCCCATATTGAGAAGGGAAATCAGCTGGATACTCAGGTTAAACACAGTATCACCTTTTGGTCCAAATAGATTTCTTGGCCTTGTTATATGGAACAGCTCCCATCGTGTCCCTAGCCAGTTGTTTTAGCCAGTTGCCATCAGTGAATGTACCAGTTCCCTCTGCTGTGATCTCTGTTTTTCACCACAGTCTGCATAATTTTGAATTATTTGTTTTGCCGCAACAATTCATGACATTAATGACTGGCTCTATCTTGTTTGTGGACTTAGAGAGATTGATAGAGGAGGCCCATCAGATCTTTCATTCTGCACCTGGTGAAAACTTATGACAATTGCTTTGATACATCATAAAGGCTACTCTTATAGCAGAATTCAAAACAGATGAAATCGTTTCAGATAGGACAATCAATTTCTGGACTATTCCCTCTCACGTTACCATTTCGTGGCCACACCAAGCAAACTATGGATGGAACTTCCAGTCATAACTTAGAAATAGAATAAGCCTGTAGAATTAATGGGGATTTTGTGAGTCAATTTCTCTCCAAGTTCCACCGATTCAATTGGCCTACTCTATTTGTGACTTAGTTGTGGATTGCAGCCAGAGTTTTTGTTGTGGCTGTTGTTCCTCTTAGTCTGGGCTGTAACATCTTGATTCATAGTAGCATCTAAGCTGCCTCGTCTCTTACATGACGGATAAAAAACAGAAAGGAGTTGTGTTCTAAGAAGAGCTACAGACCAGTGTGTCTTTCTAACACGTTGTCTTTCCTACCTGTTTACCTGTCTCAGGGAAGGCACCCTTTGGTGTCACTTGAAGACTGCTCTAGAGTTGATGGGGCTCTGAAGGTTTGGCACGTCTCAGTTTGCTAGTGATGGATGGAAGCAATCAACCTCCTGCTGTTCCCAAGTCATGCATCTCAGTAACAGGTGTTAAGTCTTTTCAAGACTTAATTTCTCACTTCTGGTTATGATGCCACAGTGAAAAAAATGATGGGTCGTTATAGCTGGCTTCTCAAAATGAAGTGTGTGTGAGGTGGAGTATCTGAAAGGGTTCGTGCAAGGACCTATGGCAGCTTTGGTGGCCCAAAGGCAACTACTACTACCAAGCCTATGACAGTTTTGGTGGCCCAAAGGCAACTACCACTACCAACTCCTCATCTGTAAAGGCTTTCTTTGGACCTGTGTTGGCCTCTCTGGCCATAACACGATTGAGCATAGGGATGTTTTCTGTCCACCCACTTTTGCATGTGCTGACATAGTCTGTCTCATGCTTCTAATGGTCTGATATAACTGCACAATATTGTTTCTGTGTTGCCAACAGGAAAAGGGATGCCCAACTTTACATAGCAAAGATCAAATTCCTCTAGCATCCTAACTTAAAGCTGCAATCATATCCTACTCTTTCTGAAATCAGTAGACCGTATAGACACCTGATACTGCCAATGGATTTATTCAGATTAGTTTCACTCCTTGTTTGGGACCTGAGAATGCTCCTGTATGTCAGGTTTGACATTACCAAGTCAGACAGTTTTCAATGTAAGAAAAAGATAATACACTGTGATCTGAACCTGAAAGGCTGGTTACGAAGCATTGCTGAAAAACCTGCTTTTTAACCTTCTCCTGATGGAGAAGTATGATCAAAACTTGTTTCCTTGCTAGAGCAGCTTACAGCATCTTCAAAACAGGGGTGGAGCTGGTTTTGAATGAGAGATGGGCATAAACCCACCCAATTCATTGCCAGACTTGCACAGGTGTTGTGCGGGTATGGCTCGCTTCCTCCACCTGCCTCCCCTGCATGCTCACCCATTCCTTAATGACATCTGCTTCCATCCCCTGCCTCTTCCATGAGCCATCCAGTCAGAGGAGGAGGTAGGGTAGGGATTCCTGCAAAAAGTGAGTGAGTAGTCCCACCGAGGAGGTGAGGAGGGAAGCACATGTCAACCGAGGAATAGGCAAGCATGCAAGGCAGGGAGAGAGTGCCATATCTGCACAACATCTGTGCAAGTGTGGCGACAGATTGGGGTGGCCTTCTGAATCAAGGTTCTTGCCCATCGCTAGTCTGGATCAGAGAGAATCCAGGACATACTATAGTACTGACGGATGAGAATGGTGACAACTAGATATGGGCTTTTTGTTTTGGAAGTGGTCAGCTTCTGAAACAAACCAATGCGGGAGCCCAGTTGACGTTGAGAACCGGAGGAATGAAATTAACCAATCCCTTAACTTGTGCTGGGCTCGCGTGGGGTTAAACTCCAGCAACACGTCATCTTTCCTTCTCCCTGACACTGGCCAATCAGACAGGGAGGCGTGATGATGCATTTCCCTGCACAGCTCCTAATTGGCCAGCGCCAGGGAAAAAGAACAATGATGCATCAGGGGCTTCTTCCTTGTTGGAGTTTAACCCCACACAAACCCAGTGCAATGTAAGGGATTGGTTGATTTCATTCCTCCGGTTCCAAACGTCAGCTGGACTCCCACAGTTAATTTCGGAAGCTGACCACTTCCGAAATGAAAAGCGCATCTCTAGTGACAACCAAATTCTTGAACTCCAATTGAATGTATAATTCTATATACTCAATGTCTAAATATTAGAGATGGGCACGACCAGGAAAAAATTTTTTTCGAGTTGTCTTTTTTCGGGACGGGTCCGTTTCGGCTCGTTTCCGTTTTTCGTGAAATTTTTCAAAAAATTGTCGTTTCGTTTGTCATTTTTTTGTCTGTTGTTAGTACTGGTTTAGGGGGGTAGCGGGCTCCTGGAGGCACCTCTGTGGGGTGGGTGCCTCCTCTGGCCCGCTATGAAGGGAAAGCGGGCTCCTGGAGGCACCCGTGGCTGCCTCCTCTCCTCACCTGCTACAAAATAGCATGCATAGCCATATGGATATGCATACTAAGTTGCAGACTTGCTTAGTGGACAGTGACACTGGACTGGCAGAGGCACCCCTCTTTGGGGTGCCTTCTCTGCATCAGTTGGTGAGAGAGAATGCGGGCTCTCACTGTGTCTCACTAAGAAGGGAAGCGTACTTGCGTGTAGTGCAATGCGAGTACACAGATCTGGCTTTAGGGTTAAGGTTAGCGCAAGGGCTAGGCTTAGGGTTACACGTAAGGTTAGCATGAGTATTGGGGTGCACCTCTGGGTGCCTCTCTGACCCACTTAGAAGGACAGTGTACTGGCGTATGGGTTAGGCTTAGGGTTCGGGTTCGGGTTCGGGCTAGGGTTAGTGGGCTTTTTATGCCCGATTGGCACATCCCAGAAGTCTCTGTGGTCAAAACCTGGCCAAGTGGCCATGCGATTGGTGGAATGGCTCCAAAAATTTGCATGGTCCACTCCCATGGCCAGCCCATCATTGCGCAGGTGTAAAAAAATAAAAAAAAATAAAAAAAAATCAATGGAGAGGAGGACAGGAGACATTTTGTTGCAAGAAAAACCCACTGCTACTGTAAAAAATCTGGCAGTTTTAAAATAGCAATTTTCGCATGTTTCTGTGGTGCTTTGGTGTGTTTTTGGACCACGATTTCAAAAAAAAGATTGCAGTCGCCCGCCCCATTTTGGATCCCCCGCCCGCACCGCATGGCAGGCGAGTTGGCGAGACAACGAGGATGCCCCACCAGAGCAGCCCAGGACAGGAGGGGGGAAGGCCGGGGACCCCCCCCCCGAAACCACCCCTCTGGTAGGTGCACTCTCAGGCAGGCAGAGCCAGGCATATTTTCGCCTGCTTTTTTGGCCGGGAATCGGGGTTTTTAAAACTTTTTTTCTGTGCCACTTGAATGGCGGCAGTGAGGCGGCGGCGTTGGCGGGACGACGAGGATGCCCGCCGCCAGCCTCCACTCCGCCAGAGCAGCCCAGGAAGGACAGGAGGAGAGGGGGGAGGCCGGGGACCCCCCCCCCGAAACCACCCCTCTGGTAGGTGCCCTCACTCAGGCAGGCATATTTCCGCCTGCTTTTTTGACCAGGAATCGGTGTTTTTTTTAACTTTTAAAAACTTTTTTTCTGTGCCGCTTGGCATCGCGCGATCACAGCGATGCCAGGATCGGCAACGACAAATCAGACCCAATTTTTCTTTAGTTGGTTCGAGTTCGAGTTCTGGCGGAGTAATTGTTGTTTCCTTTTCCGTTACGTAACGGAAACGAGGAACGGAAACGGAAATGGGAATTTCGCTAAGTCGTGGCCATGTCCACTAAATATATATGACTAAGGGTGCCTAGGCGGCTCAGTGTGGTGTAGTGGACAGATTGATGGACCACACCTTGAATATCTCACTTACTTCAAAAGCTCTATTAGGTTGCTAATCTGACTGGATAGCACAGGTTGCCAGTGGATGCTGGCGGGCAACCTCATAGTGTAATTGAACTGAAAAACAACATCAGTATCGTCATAGTATTAGGATTAGAGATTGACACAAAATGAACTTTTAGTTTGTTTCGTTATTCGTTTCGTTACGTAAGTGCCTCAAAAAGCCCCTGCTGCAGGGGCCAGGAGCCGCCGCTGCTGAGGAGCCGCCGCTGCCAGTAAGAACCGAACCTGAACTGGTTTGGGTTCAAATGATTTTTTTAAATAATTCATTCAAACCCAAACCCGAATGGAACCAAAGGTGGGCCCAAAACAGACGAACACAAACCATGGGTTTTCTGGTTCAGGCCCATCTCTAATTAGGATATACAGGTTATGAAAGCTGTGCTTTCTATGACATCAGCTTTGGCTATCTTAGAAATTTTTCGTGACAACTCAGCAAATGTGATACCCCATGTCCACTGAGAACATTCTTAACCCGTCATTTTGTTTTCAGAGATTTATTTTATTTTTTGCATTCCTATACAGTGGCACCAAATGTCTGGGACACTTGTCACAAAAACGGAAATGCAGTGTTTGCAAAATTTGACCCTGATTGTTGTTGTTGTTGCGTATCGCTTGGACATAATCCGCCAAAAGTGGTTTCATTATTTTCAGTGTTGCTGCTTGTTTCTTTGATTGACTGATATAAAATTTTGCAAACTAGATATTATTGTCTCCTTTCAAAAGTATGGTTATCTCTCTAAGCAATAAACCAGAGGTTTGAATCATCGCTGTGCATCAAAGGAATCCGTGGCTTGCTTAATTGTGAGCCATATGAAGTCTGCCATAACTTTTCTTTTCTTGACTGCGGTGACATTAGTTTCAACTCATTGCCTGATTGCTACACAGAATTTATTGCTAAATGCAAATGAAACAAGAATGCTTTAATGGAAAAGGTGTTTGGCAGTAGAACTTACAATATTTTCTGTGTATAAGACACCCTCATAAATCAGATGACTCCCACTTTACTAGCCAAAAATTAAGAAAACAGTATTTTAAACATAAAACAGAGTTTGCCCAGCCCTAGTGCCCCAACCCTCCCTGACAAAGATCGTCCAGACCAGGGTGATATACACGGCCACAGCCAATAGTTTCTCTCACGTGCTTTATTTTTATCACACACACACGCTTTATATCTCTACACCCATTGGACAAAAAAGTGTGTACACCACTGAAACAGACTGACATACGAATCTTTAGCCACCACCTGGATGCTCCTTTAAGATGTCTTCTGGGGCTCAAACCCAAGTCTTATTTCTCAACACCATAAGAATCTGGGCGTAACAGCTGGGGTGTGGAGAGCAAGTAGGATATCTGCAAGGGGGCCAGGACCAGAGTGTTCCCAAGAGCTATGTTGTCAGGCAGTCCAAGTTCAAGATTCAAAAAGAGGGTCATCAGCCAGTCGAAATGCAGGATTCACAGAGAGGGTCATCAGCAAGTCCAAGTTCAGGATTCACACAAACACAGTCTGACAGGGAGGGGAATGCTAAACAGGCAGACTTATAGGGTAGCAGAGTTCCAGGAAGGATCAAGGTAACAGGGCCGAAGCTTCAGGAGTCCAAGGTCTTGCATTGCTGAACCCACCAGCTGTTACCTCAGCCTGAGTGGGGCCTGATTCTGCTAAGAGGCAGAGCCATGTGGCCCTGATCCTGACACTGGAGACCAAGAGTAATGGTGGCATCACTGCCAAAGCCGTACAGTGAATGACTAGCACACCCTCAGGAAGGAGAGGAAAGAAAGAATCAAAGTGGGGAAAGGTAAGAGGTTGAAAGTGAGAGCCTGTGCCATGGAGATGGAAGAGGGAGGGGAGGGTGAGGGTAAAATCAAATAAAAGGGGAGACAAGATCCTCTTATCGGAGAAAGACCAAAGTCACCTGTTTCAGGAAGAAAACAATAGGAGGGGATCACCGGGGTAAGTGGGAGGGCAGGAGCATGGGAGGATGGCAGAGCAATGTGGAACTGCTGGAGGAAAACATTGAGGCGGGGGGGGGGAGATCCCTTGCCCAGATGGAGCATCCCTACATCACATACACACACACCTTTTCCCTCTCTCCAGCCTTCATTCTATTGGGGCTGGGAAAGCCATTGCCAGCCAGTTATCCAGAAGTCCCACTGCCAGGCTGGGGCCAGGAGATTTACAGTATACCTGCACCTCAGTACATGACATGGGGCTTTCCTCCTTTCCATGTTGGGTGGGAGGGGTGTCTAGACAATAGAAAACAAGAGCCTTGTACAAAGATGTGCAAGTGCAGTGGCGGACGAGGCGACAAGAGAAGCAGCTTGTGTGCTCTGCCTGCGGGGTGCCCGCACTTTGCAAGCCCTCCCTGTTGGCGCGGAGGTGCTGCTTGTTTTCCCAGGTGCGCCCTGTGGGGTCCTCTCCTCCGCTTGCTTTTGTATATAAAATGATCCTCAGTTTTTAGTCTAGCAATTTAAAAAATATTGTCTTATGTGGTATATTGAACCTAAAATATAATTGATATCGATCTCTGGTACTTTCATAACTCAGCTGGAAAAAAAATCTGGTACCTGATCAGATTCTGAATGTTTGCCTTTTCCTATTGTCTTATGGGCAAACACTAAAACACTGGTTTAGTTTTTGTTGTTGTTTTGATATGTTTTTCAAGCACGACTTTTGTTAGGAATTTTGTTGACTTTCAGGCCTTCTGCAGTTTTGTGGGAATTCTTCTTTTCCAACCCAGCTATAGAGTTTCCCACTGAGATTTTTTTAATAAGAGGCACATAAAACAAATAACTTGGATGAATGTTATAAGCTGTTCAATTAGTGCAACAAAACCGTTACGCACACTTAATATGTACTTTTGGCATCATTGCTCTATTTACAATGTAATAAAATAAACTGACTTTGTAATGGAAGAGCAACCGAGTACTGTGTCTTGAGTTACTTTCACTTCTAAGAGGCCCAGGAACATTGGCAGTACTGTACTGTACATCCAAAGTACAGGGTGTTCTGCTAGAGATGCTATTGACTTTTCAGTCTCACCTTTCTTCCAACATAGATGGCCCTTCTCCTTGTTTTTATCCTCACTGTAACCTTGTAAGGCAGGTTAGGTTGGGAGATGCCAACCTGCAGACCATGGCCATACATTAGTTCACACCTGGAGGCCACAGGGAAAGGGAGGAGCTGTTTTCATATGCAGGCATTTTGATAACCTAATAACGATCAAGGCAAACAGCCAACGGTATGCCTACAATTGGAATTCTTTGACAACATAAAAAGAAACAGGAGATAAATGTTGAGAGTCCAAGACACTCATTAAATTTCACCTTTTCTCATGTTATCTTTCCTTAATTATATAATGTAGATTGCTGGCAGGTGGTTTTGCATTGTGGCAAGTGATTAATGCTAGGGAGGGACTGATGGCATTTACTTTCTAAACTTCTTGTTATCTGTCATAATTAGGTATCACAACGCCCAGACTTCCTTCCAAGACTTTCTCCCTATATGAGCAAGAATCCCTGGCCATTTATTTATTTAACCTGTTCTGCACAAGAAACGCCCAAAATCTATGCAAGGTTATGCCCTTTCTGTGAATTCTACATAGGAAAGATGCTGCACAGCCTGGCATTTACAGCCTGGAATTCTGTATGGTCTCTGGGGGACAAACCTTTTGCAAGAATTGTAATCATTCCGTGCAGCTTTGCATTTCTTCCACAAAATGGAGTGAGAGCAAGGGAGGGAGACCACTAAAACCCACAGCAAACTTTAATCCAGATCACCCCCCCCCAAAGTGGTCATGTGGTTGATGTTGCGGATCAGATGTTCCCATGGTCTTGTTTTAAAGATCTGTCTGCAACCGTTCTGATCCCACGACTGAGAACCACAGCAAAGACACCATAATGGGGGCGAAAAGGTTTTGGTGCGGGTGTTCCATGTTCCCACGGACTTGAGTAATGGTTTAAAATCCACATTGGAACAGCGACAAGGATTTTACCACCTTGAGACCAGGGACTTGTAAAATGTGCTGGGTCACGCTTAAGTGGGTGTGGTCACATTTTTAAGTCCGCATCTGCGAGCACTTTGCAGCGGATTTTAGTGGCCGTGTGAAAGCAGCCAGAGAGAGAGAGATTGTGCCTGAGAAATCAGCTGTGATTTCCTGCAAGATTTTGAAAGGCGAATATATTTTTTTCATGCAGAAAATCTCACAGTGTGTGTGTGGGAAGTGTGGGGTTCTTTTTTCCAATTTTTTTCCTCCCCTCTCCCCTTGGCTCAATTTCTCTCCAAGAATGACACATTGTGAGATCATGTTGTGTTTTTTTTACCACTTTTTTTTTCTCTTCTCTCCCTCCATTTTATCAATCTCTTGCTATTTTTCTTCATTTTAGCTTCATTTTAGTTTTTAGTTGTTGATTCATGTATACTTTATTTTATTATGTACCTTGTATTTTGGTTTTTAAAATGTATTCCTTTGTTTAATTGTTATGTTATCACAGGTTGTAAACTGCCCAGAGTAGCCCTAGGTCTAGACAGGCGGTATAAAAGTCAAATAAATAAATAAATAAATAAATAAATAAATAAATAAATAAATAAATAAATTAAAAGGCAGGGCATTCCATTTCCGATTTACAATTGTAGCCTTCTGTGCCATGCCTCAATCTGTTCCAGAGGGTCTGAAGTCCTCAGAAGCCCATTTGGGGGGTAAAACCAGATAACGAATTCCACAGGGAAGCTAGTGAAAAAATTTGCAAATGGCAGGGAAAATAGCATGGCTACTGGCTTTGCCACGTGTTAGCATCTCAGCCAGTAAGGCCAATCTAAGCACTATGAGTAGAATGAGGTGATCAAATACTGACCTGGGAAAGAGAATGGGAAAAGTTACTACTTGATTTTCTACAATACAAAATAAAGGTGGCCTCCATCCTTCCACACATAGTATACTGTACTATGGTTGGCATCTTCCTACACTGCTCTAGATCTTTTTTGTTTGTTTGTTTGTTTCCTTTTTACCCACAGGCCAAAAAGAGGCTTGTGCAATCATGAGCAGCTCTTCCTGAATTCAGGACTGTTCCTGACGGGAAATTCTCTAGTGTTTTGTCCATGATTCAGGCACTATAAATGATTCAGGCACTGAGTAATAAGCAGAGGTCCAGATTTTATATTCCCTCATGTCTCAAAATGAAGAGATTCAGCCCCATCCAGGGAGAATGAGACATGTCTCTGCTGTTCATTAAGGTAGCCTTAGTTTGGCACCTGCAGCTGTTAGTTAACCATCACAGCAGTTACAAATACAGCATAGGAAGGACATGTTGTGGTCTGCTTTGTGGGACACTTGCTGCCAACAATTACTTTGCTAGCTGTAAGTACCATATTTGCTTTTTTTTGCCATAGTATGACAAAGGATTGCATTTTAAGAGACAGCTCTCGTGGCTGGATTGGATGTGTATCATTAGGCCTTCAACACAGGACTGGCCAGGCTGCAAAACAAACAAACAAACAAATGAAAACGACAACGAAAACGACAACGACAACGACAACAATAAACCCTTAAAATGTGTGTGCGGGTAGGGTGGCAATGGCAATGGGAGTAGTGGGAAGGGGTGGGGTGGGGAGACATATTATTTTAGGCAGCCCAATGGCTGGCTTTAAAAAATACAATATTTTAATGTAAAACGCTATAGTTTTATCTAAAATTATGTGACTAAAAATTGAGGATCATCTTATACACAGAAGTGAGCTGAGGAGAGAACCGTATGGTTGTGAAACTATAATTGGGGGTTGGAAAAGTGGGAGCCTCTTATATATGAGAAAATGGGGTAACCAGAGCCAATGAACTGGTTTTTCTGTGTCAATGTTTGCTTTTGCTTTGATTCATAGTTTTGTTCCTTACCACATCTTGTGGGGGGGGGGGATTAATAAACGGTTAATGGGAAATAAATACAGGTAGTGAAATGTGTTTTCTCTGTGAATATGCCGAATAGAAGTAGTAGAAGAAGTAGTAGAAGCAGAAGCAGCTGCACTGCTAACAATGGATTTCCCAAAGCAGGGACTTTGTATTTGGATAAGGACTAGAAAGACAAGAAAACGCTCCACAAACCCTTGTTTTTTTGGTGGGCACTTTATTGTTGGCAAGTATTTTGATCAAAGTGAAAGGAAGACCTCAGCCTATTCTACAGAAATGGCTCTGGGCACAGCGAGCATTCCAATATGCACCTCATACATGTGTTCTTAGCTGCCCTCTTTGACAGCCTGTGTCCCTGTTTTTAAAAAGCAAGCTTAACCTGAAAAACTGAAATATAAAGGTGTCGACCGTCGAGCCCTGTAGACAGAACTCAAGACCAACTTCTTAAATTAAAAACATAAGGATCTGCTGAGGTGTTCTGTTCTTCTAAGAGCATCCTGGTCAAGCAATAGCTTTTAACTGTTTGTTTGTTTGTGTGTGTGTTTTAAAAAATAATCCTGCCATTTTAAATAGATCTCTGACAACAGCATGATCAAATAATATGATGTTTGCAAGCTCCTGGATTTTAGATATCGTTGACTGTGTTTCACTGAAACATTGTGCTTTGTTGTTGACTTGCAGGATGTGTTTTAAGCAGCTACCGTGCGGTGCCATGAAAGCGTCTATCGTCCATGACACACTGGGATTATCATGATTGCTTACTTCTTTTTGACTTTAACCACTGGCCAAGACGTTTGCATGGTTGGCAGCAAGGACTGGAATTTTAAAGAGAGCATAACAGGTAGGACTCATGAAATCTGTTGGCTTCCTGACATCTTTATGAGGCTTTAAAAAGGCACATCAGCTATTGATTCTACTACATATTGCTTCACAGTCTCTTTCCTTTAATAGGTACAGCAGATGGCTTCCCATAAAAGTTGCCTTTTACTGTGAAATCTCAGACAAGTATGTACAGTTTAATGGATCGTTCTCTTCTTGAGATGCTCAAAGGTTAAAAAGAAAACATACATTAAAAGGGATAATAAAATTAGTCACACAGGGCTGAATGGCAGAATGGAACACACAGATTGTTCAGACATGATATTTATTTTGACAACAAGGTAAATACTCATTTGGCTATTTAAAAAAGATTCAACTTGTTACAATACTTGCAGAAGCAATCATATTTGTATTACTTTTATATCGCCCATCAAATCCCTTTTGTAGAAACACAGGTGCGAAGAGCACATCTCAATTTCAAAATTACATAAACAAAAACCTTTCTTCCTTGGAAAACTGAAACATGAGCATCTCACTTTTGTCAATTCACCTAGTTTCTTTCATTCCTTTTCCTCAAATTCCAACAACAACAACAACAACAACAACAACAACAACAACAACAACAACAACAACAACAACAACAACATGTTCAGGTATATGCCTTAGTGAAAACCTCAGAGACAAACATATTCAGTTATAAATCAAAGAACAGACATGATAGATCATCGTCGTCGTCGTCGTCGTCATCATCATCATCGTCATCGTCATCATCATTATTTACAGTCTTAGACCAAAGTACTACATATACAATCTAAAATCAGGGGTAATACGAATAATACATATGAGCAGTAATCTGGTTTACAATCAGGTTTGTATTTTTGAGTAGTTATTGTTTAACGTCCCTTGAAGCACTGCTATATTGCAATTGGGGAGGAAAGAAACCTTGGGATTTGCAAGATTGGTAAAAGTAATATATTTGTTTACCCAGGGGCACCCAGAAGGTGGTGTCTGGAGAAACACCAAGCTGAATATCTGTACCAGAAGCTGGGTATCCTCACATCATCTCTGAGGGGTTGATTCGGTAGCAGGATATCCTGTGATCTACCTACATTTCTAGAACTTCAAGTACACTTGTGTCACCTAGGTAAACATATCCAAGGCTGGGAGTGAGAAATGAAATCTCATTGCTAAAAGGATGTCTATAGAGACATTTTAGCAAGTTCTGTTCTTAGTGATATCTGCTACATTCCAAGTGACCTGATCAAGAGCTTCTGAACATAGATGGACACTTGGAAATTAGGTCCACTGTTGCGAAGCTGAGGACATGAAGACTATGGAGGAATAGTGTATAGAGTGATGGACTAGGACTCTGGTGAACAAAGCAAAGCTAAGAAGCAAAGTGTTCTGCTTATATACCACCTCATACCACTTCAAGTAGTCCCTGGGTGGTTTACAGTTTAATTACAGTATGCAGGCTACACATTGTGCCCCCAGCAAGCTGGGTACTCATTTTACCGACCTCAGAAGGATGGAGGGCTGAGTCAACCATGAGCCTGCTACAGTACCTGGGATTGAACCCAGGTCATGAGCACAGTTTTAGCTGCAGTACAGGCATTTAACCACTGCGCCACGAGGAACAGGGCTCAAATCCCCACTTGGCCATGGAAACTCACTGAGAGAGTGGAACTAGTTAATTATGGGATGGATGGATGGGTGGGTGGGTGGATGGATGGATATACTGCCCCTCTAACTGAAGACTAGAGATGGGCACGACTCAGAAAAAATTTTTCGTTTTCATTTTCGTTTTCGGCTAGGGTCCGTTTCGTTTCGTTTCCGTTTTCGTGAGCTAATTTCAAAATTTTTCGTTTTCGTTTCGTTACGTAACGAAAACGAAAAAACGAAAATGAAAACGAAAAATTTTTCGATTCTCTCCATTTAGCTCCATTATGTGTTTTTCCAGTAACGAAAAACGAAAATTGGCTCAAAATTAGTCGTTTCGTTTCCGTTTTCGGTCCATTTTTGAACCGTTTTTCGTTTTCGTTTCGTTACGTAACGAAAATGAAAAAACGAAAATACCGCTAAGTCGTGCCCAACTCTACTGAAGACCATTCTGTGTAGTTCACAAATAAACCATTGAAAGCCCTATTAGGGTCGCTACAAGTCTCTCCCAGCTTGATGGCACAAAACACAGAGAGAGTGAACAAAACCCAGTTAGGATGAGAATTTTAGCATTCTACAAAAAGTTCTCAGTGGATAAAAGATAAAAATATATGTTGCTTTAATCTACATGATGATCTGAGTATAGAAAAAGCCCACCATCAGTATCAAAATTCCTTGTGAAAAATAGACCAGTGGTAGGTTTGATCGTAATGTCTCTTAGCAGAGTTGCATATCGACTCTGTACTTAGTAGGAAAATAGGTCCACTTGCTATACATCGCTGCTTCAGGGGACATTAAACAATATCTGCACAAAAAGACAGGTTTATAACCCTGATTACCACTCAATCGTGCCTGTTCTCTAATTTCAGGACAAAATGATTTATAATTGAGCGTATCTGTCTCTGATGTTTTCACTAAGGCTGCTCTGTGTATACTATCCTTTGTTATTATAATGTGGGATTGTGAAGGAGGATAAAGAGTAAAGCTAATGACTGAAATGAGACAACATGACATTTGGAGGAAAAACATTGCAGTTCAGTTGAAATGGCAGAGATAAATGCAGTGGACAAAATCCAGTTAATATTCCCAGCTAGAACAGCCCCGTTGAATGAAGGGATGGAAGTCTCCTTGATTTAAAGAGCCTAGGCAGGGCTAACAATTGGATTTAGTACCCTTCCATTAGGGTGCCTGATGATCCCCCCTGCAAATGTAGTAACATATTCAAGAGGAATGAATGTGATGAAAATGGAGATGGGCACGAATTGCAGTTTGGTGGTTCAGACCGGCTTGGCGCAGCACCTGCTCAGGTGTTCCACAAGCTCTGCACACTTCCTTACCCACCTCCTCCACATGATCACCCATTGATCAGTAGCAATATGCTTCACTCTACCACCTCTGCCACACAATTCCCCACTCACCAGTTGACCCGGGGGTTTCCTTTCCTGCCTCCTCATCTTATGTGGTATAAGTGACAGTGACAGAATTTCAGCCAATATCTAGTCAGGAGGTAGTGCTGGAAATCAGTGCTTGCTTGTCTAACACCCTCCCCGTCCCCCACTCCCACACAAATATACAGGTAATATTTTGTAAGCATTAGACAAGGACTCCCTTCCTTGGGCACACCTGGTCACTTGTTTCAGCCTCAAAACCTCAGGATATGAGAATCTGCTGACCTGGTAATAATACCAATTGAGGTACCAGCTAGATTGTGGTCTGCTGGGCTCTGACAGGATTGTATGCCTTTGGGAATTTCTCTTTATTGGAGCTATCAGAGCCTTTTATAAAAAAAACCACATGCTGATGTATACCACTCTTGCCATCTTTGGTCTAGTAATATACAAGGCATGCTGGGAAGAATGCCCAAAAAACACCCTTCAGCAACCAGACAGTTAAATGTTAAAAAATATTGTATTTTTGTATGTATAGGTTACCACTTGTCCCTTTCTTTTTCTTTCTCTGTGTTTAAAAAAGCCCCTTATTGTAGCAGATGTTGTCTTGTTCCTTTCTACCTATTTTGATAAATATTAGCTGCTTTTTATACTCCAGATCCATTTATACATGCTTTCTGGTTCTTAATAACTTCCTTGTGCTGTCTTGTACTCCTTAATTCCTTGCTTTCAGTTCAGTGCATTGTCGTTGCTTGAAAGGGATATATTGACTTTATTCTGTAGCAGCCTACTAAACCATTTATTAATTCTTGAAAGATCCTTGAAAAATGACACCAAAATGAAAACTGTGACCTCAGAGTCTTACATAGTTTTACTTGGAGCCCAATTAATTCAAAAGATTGTATGACTATTACATAAATGACTCCCTCCATCCAATATCCCTATGGGACAATGAGCGCATACTTCTCTTCGGCTGAAAACAGTGGGACCTAAAGTGTGACAAATCTTTCACTGAATTTTCTTTGCCATTGGTGCATAGAGATGAATAACACACATTCTTTGCATTGTAGTTACACCCTTGCATAAAATGGTTGCCTGGCTGTACAGTATTTGTTGAGTTAGTCTAGGGTTTGGTATTAAGGTCATGCAGATATGGTAAATGCTGAAATAATATCTTGAAGTTGGCATCCCTGAAGAATAACAAGGCAGGACACACAATAATGGGATGCATACTGGATCCATTTGTATTGGTGTTTTAACTTTCTTCTCTGCCCTGGTTGTAACAAAAGCTACACTGCCTTAATTTCTAAAGGTGCCTTCCTTGGTTCTATCAGAAATGGGAGCAAGTAGAGTGTCCATGTTATGAGTGACTTTACTCATTATTCATCTCTGTCATTGCTCCCCCTTGTCTTGCCAATCTGGTTGACGTTGGTCTCGGTCAACAGGATGATTTCTCTCTGGTTGGTTTTGGGACACTGGCTTCTGAAGTGGGAAGGGAACATAGCAATGCGGAGTTGCATCTGATCAGTGCCACAGTAAATCATTGTTCAGTTTCCCAGTAGGAGTAATGCTCTGATACTAGCAGCTGCAGTGAAATAGTTCTCTGCTGCCCTTATATCTGCAGATGGTTCTCCAGATAAATAGTTCTGGATACAAAATAGCCTGCTACCACTGACTTGTCTCCAGTTTGAAGACTGCCTCTTAATCCTTCCTTTGCAAAATGTTGGCTGTTTGCTTTAGTGACTGAATTCTTTGCCTTCTGATCATCTCAGCACTAATATCTCCCATAAGTCTCAAGTGATACAGTGTTATTTTCCTTACTATGTTGGCCCACATCCAGTTATATGTCACAACTAAAGTAGGCCCATTGAATCAGAGATCATTCGGAATCAGAAGCTGAATTTCCAAATCCCCACTGATTCAGTGTCCCTGTTCTAGTTGTGTTTTACTCTTGGTTTTCAAACTTTGTACTAAAAGGAAGAAGAAGAAAAATGGATATTTTAGCTATACTTTTGGCTAATCAAAGTCAGTGTGCCAATTTTTCTACCTCGTATTTTTGCCACAACTCTATAATAGGAGTTTAGGATGAGACACCCTGAACTTTTCCAGCTTTTATCTGTTACCCTGCAGATCACTAAATATTGGGAACCATATTAATTATTTTCCTGGCTCTCTTGCCTTTTGCTCATCCCAAATACTTAGCAGTCCCATATGGCATATATGGTGTGACATGTATTGTTTCTTATTTCCAACTTCCAAAAATATTATACTGTATTTCCAAACTGAAGAAACTTCTTGGATGAGTAGCAAAACATTTCGATCTCACAAGAAAAGAAGTCCAGTTGTCATGACTCATCTCTCAGGTAACCTCATCTGGATGACTGAGAATCTCCATAGACATATTTCCAAACTGTAGCACAAGACCTGATGACATGCAGATATTTACATCTTTTTTATTATGATTTGTTTAATGTTGTTATTTATTTGGGTATGTATTGCCAAATACACCGATGAAATATACCATCAGTATAGAAATAAGCCATGCAGCTTTAGCCAATTCTTCCTCAGAATTGTTGATACAGTCTTCTTTGATTGAACCGAACACAATTTATTCTATAACTTTTCGATTTAGACTAAGTTTACCTGGTCTTATCCTCCAGCAGAGAGAGTGTGCCTCATACATGAGAGCAACAATTTGTGAATAGAATTGAGTTCAGAATTGAGATAGGGGGGAAAACAGCCTGGAGTAATTGAGTCTCTGCTGATTGAAATGAGAAGAACGAAGATACCAAATATCCCCAAATAAATGTGCAACTCATCCTGTGTTTGAAACCATGAATCTTGGCTTGCTGATTCTGCCAGTTCCGACTACCCTGTCTTTGGCTGGCTGTCAAGAAAGTGGGGACTGTGTAATATGGCATTCACTACCTTGGTTTTATACTAGTAATGAATCTAACCTATCACCCTTAGTCCACCATCTTCTCTGGGAAATTTGTAGAGGACACTGAGCTCTATTGATTTTATTAAACATACAGTGGAACCTTGTATAACAAAGAGCTTGTATAACATAAAATTTGTACAACATAAAAATAGGATTACTCCATTTTCAATGCATTCCTATAGGAATTTGTATAAAGGAAAATTTGTTTAACATAATTTTATTTGGAACGAATTACAGTGGTACCTTGTATAAAGGAATTAATTCATTCCAAATGAAATTATGTTAAACAAATTTTCCTTTATACAAATTCCCATAGGAATGCATTGAAAATGGAGTAATCCCATTTTTATGTTGTACGGATTTTCCCCATAGGCAATTATGTTAAGCAAATTTCCCCTATCTCCAGAATTTTTTATGTTGTACAGATTTTATGTTATACAAACTGTTTGTTATACAAGGGTCCACTGTAATTCCTTTATACAAGGTACCACTGTATAAGGCATCTTTATTAAGTTTGAAAAGTTGATGACACAGGGTCAATTTCCATGCATGTTTACGTGAACTCAGGAAATGCCTCAATGATCATCAAGATGGAATTGCATAACCTATAGTATTTCTTGCCATATGCCGTATAACACAATTGTATATGTATGAGAGGTCTAAGATGGACTTTCTTCTCCAGAACAAACGAGGTTTTCCTTTACATAGTATGCGGAATGGCTTTTAAACGGCTGGATTTGTCGGAGTTTTGTGCTGATGCTTTCCAATGATTCTGTGTTTTCTTCTCACAAAAGTGACACTTCCCCCCCCCTTGTGCAATTAAATAAGTAAGCCCTGTGTGGAATTACTGATGAAAATCCTGGACATCTATGCCAGTGATGTATGTGGGTGTGTTTCTAGATTTGTGTGCATGTGGAACTGCATTACCAACTGCAGCAGTCTTCTCCTATGCTCTTTACATGATAAATCTTGCTCATTAAAACTGGCTGAACAGCAAAATCTTATTAATGTTGTGCTGGAAGAATGCTAAAAATCAGAAGTATGCCTTTGAGGGCCTCTGGTGGACTGAATGTAAAAATAAATAGAATGCTCGTTGTAGATAATTGCATACATATCTTTTTATCGATTTTGAAAATGTCACATAGACAAACTCTCCATAGTATGTGCACAGCCCTGCTCTACAAATGATTGATGGATTTCACAAACACCTTCCAAAACCTCTTCTTTGTGCCTGCATTCAAAGAAAAAATAGCAGGAAAGGAACTGGTTTTGCACTATATATTTCAGGGCTGTCCAACTTTGAACAGGCCCAGGTCTACTTTTTCTGGCCCAAAGTGCCTGAGGGCTACTACACGAATACCTCTACTTACAAAATTTATCCATTCCAAGCACATGCTCATAAGTAAAATAAATAAGTAAATAAATGTAAGTAGAGCAGCGGTTTCCCATAGGCATGCATTGAAATCCGTTCCCTCTGGAATGGACTGATTTTCAGTGCATTCCTATGGGAAGGCTGACCATGCACACATTTCCCTTGCACCCGCTCAATCATCTGGCCAGTGGGGGGGGGGACAGGGGACCACGGCATGGCCCTTAAACTGCCCCGCTCGGCTGAGACAGTGGGCTGGCAGACCCAGAACTTTGCTGGGGCAGTGGTGATCCTTGGGGTAGTGGAGGATGGGGTGGAGAACTTATCCCCTCACTTTTATTGGTGGCCGGCGGGCTACTTTTGAAACCTTCGTGGGCTACCGGTAGCCTGCGGTCTACCTGTTGGGCAGGCCTGATATATTTGAATCCCATACTGTAAACACATAAAGTTTCCCATTCTCAATTCTGACCCTTTGGAGTAGGAGCAAAGTTCTTCCTGCATTCCTTCATTCAGTTCTCCCTCTAAGACTCCCTGTGTCATACAAGTAAGAGGTAGCGTCCAATTGAGCCCCTATGTACAGAAATCATACTTTTGTTTTGCATGTTCTAGGGTCGATAGGGAAAATATCCACCCTTGTTTTTCCATGTTTCTTGCTTTTAAAGTAACCTCTGCTGCCTGTATGGGAATAATTGACTTTCAGTTTTTCCTCTTATGGGGTTGCCCTTCGAAATATTGTTTCAACTTCTTTCATACTGTATTCTCTCTCTCTCTCTCTCTCTCTCTCTCTCTCTCTCTCTCTCTCTCGTTTCCCAGTCATTAAGTGCTGCAGTTCAGTCTGGATATTAAATCAATGCTTGTGCTTCTTGGAGAATTCCATTAACTGTATCAAAATATTCTTTTGACCTCCTTAAAATTCCCCTTTGTACATGTTTTTTCCTGTCCCTGAAACATGAACTGGAATCCTAAGAAGGTTCACATAAGGCTTATGTAACTTGTCAAGCTAATGGCGGCTAATTGAAGAGATCACGCAGCACTTTGTCAGCTTCAATTAGCCATGAAAAATTACACAAATCTTACACAAACACCAGTAGTTTTTTCTGGCTATTGTTTGAGGCAAGGGTCAGGGTGAACATACTTTTTTTCTTTGATTTTATGATGTATAATAAACTAATACATACTTTTGCTAGTTCAAGGACAAAACATCAGTGAAGTGTTATCAAGTGAGATGTTTTTGCTGTACACTAGGGAAAAACAGCATTTACAGGAGAGAAAAAATCAAGAAAACACACATCAGCCATCAGCCAATCACTCTGCTTTATATTGACTGAGGCACCTCTTAACCATATAGTAGCCACATATCAATCAAGTCTGAATTTGTGTTATATGATTTTCAAGTTCTGGAAACATCCTGGGACTAGAACAAACAAATTCATTGTCATGGAGTTATCAAAGCTATAAGCTTGGAGAAGAACCAAGAGTCATCTGCAGCTAGATGGGTCAGCAAGTCAACCAGAAGCAGACAACATAAAGGTGAGAGAAGCCCAGGTGCTCCTCTTATTCTCCTTCTGTCACTCTCAAGCTCAGTGACTGTTTAAGCAAATGGAGAAGTGAGAGAAATAAAGAGAGGGGAGGAGTCCTCAAGTGCCCATGGTCATCAATCGCATGGACTCCTGGTTCCTTAAAACAGTAGAGAAGCCTGAGTGGAGACCTTTCCAGTTGGCTAGTTTTAGACAGTTTGTGACAGGAGGACTTTGCTTTCACCACGGCATGGCTCACTACCAACTCAACACCCATTGTGGGTTCGAGACTTGGTTGCCGTCCTCTTGCTGAATGACTTCAACCATTATTGAGTAGGGATGGGCATTTCTAAATGCCCTTTAGGAAGTTTATGATTCAGAAGAGTTTGAAAAAATATTACATTTTGGACTATGCCTCCCCCAATCCACTATCCACCGTCCTCTAATCATGCTAGCAGGGGGATTTTGGTACGTTACGATTCCACTTCTCTCTCCAGTGCAAACTCTGATGATTCCTCCATCCATGGATTCCAATGCAACATTATCTAGAAAAATATAGTTAGAATGGCAAAAATATTATCAGTGCTCCTGGAATTTAAAGAGAACAGCATGCTTGGCTTAAATCTCAGGGAAGCCAGTTGAGGATCTGGCTGTATAACCCACACTTACACATACACTCACATCCCTGTCTCCCCAAAGGAGATCCATTTGTGCCAAGAAAGGAGTTCAGATATCTTTTGCCCACCGGGGCTCATATCAGCTCAGTCCAGGTCAATAATCTACCAGCCAAATGCTTTTAAAAACTCCCTTAGTAATATTTGGATGAAATGAAATCCTATCATCTTCTTCCTGAAATATGATTCAATTAAGAAGCAGACAATATCTTCACCGGTTTATTTCTCTTGTGGGGCTTTTATAATTTTTTAAGATTCTAGCTTTCTAGTAGTCATTTTATCATTTCTGTCAATCATTACATTCCAGCTTCTTAAAGAAGCCTGGTAGAACAGGCCGTAAACCTAATAGGCAATCATGTGATTACCAATAGACCAAATTGTTGTGTGGGCATTATGGAGATGAGTGGTTTCTCAGCATTGCCAATAAATGCCACAAAGGACTGGTTTGTCCTGTGAATGGGTGGGCTTGATCAAGTTGTGACCAAGATGCCTTCAGTAGCTTCCCAAGCTCAGTCCTATCCCAGGCTAGGTTTAAGTTATATACAGCCCAATCTAAAAGATGTTCATAATTGAACCTTTCCCTGACTACTTGATTGGTAATCACATTTGCAGTGACTTTGTCACCTTTTTAAAATGTTTCACCAAAATTTCCCCCCCTAATGGGGAATTTAAAACATGGACTTGCAAACACTATTATCCAGCCTGAGAGGAATTTTCCGGCCACAGGGGGTGAGACGGCTCCAGAATCCTCTCAGTTGTTCTGGGTCTCCAGATGTTCCTAGGCTAAAATTCTGGCCAGTATAGCTGGGAGGCTTCTGGGAGTTTAGTACTGAAGGCTTCTGGGAGTTTGGTACTGCTGTAGGTTCTAGTGTCCATCCATCTATCCTACCCTATGGATCATCCTCTATTTATGCCATTATTCACTCTAAAGATGAATGAAGACATGGCTTGGGTAGCCACTTGTATTTTTCCTAATTCGCTATCAATAAAAAGAAATCAGGATATGGTGATATCTATGTAGAGTGAAGTTGTATTTATAAATAATGACTGTCATTCAAATAAAAATACAATTACCTTATCCTAGTATCATCAGGTGACCTGTGTGGCCACTTGTGTGGTTGCCTGTTTGTTTCCCTACCTCTCTCCTAACCTTCTGGCCTCCTTTGGATTGGTACCTTGGCTTCAACTTCAGCCAATGAGTGACTGAGTTTTTGCATTGCCCCCGCCTGCCTGACACTTGTAAATTAAGTCAATAGCAGCACTCTTTCCAGATTGTACCAGTATTCCAGCATGTGTCTGTTTAGCTGCTGTTTCCAAGGGACTAGGTTCTGCATTTTTCTTCAGTTCCACAAATGGGAAATTGAGTAGGTGTGGCTGTAACTGCCTTTGGGAGCCACTCTGACAGGCTAGATGATGATACGGGAGATGGAACTCTCCCACCTCATATCTGGCTATCAGGTTACCCTCCTTCCAAATACTCATTTTGCCTCTCTCCATTCAGAAAGATGCCTTTTTGTGTGTTCACAGGAAAGGGCTTGGTTAGCACTCAGGATGTGCAATGTCTTTGGACACACATGTGAAGACAGACTGTCTCACAGGCATTTGTTTGGGCAGTTTTGGGACAAAGGTTGGGTTGGGAGCCATTGTAAATCCCTAGGACTTGTTTCTCCAAGAACTGGCTCAGTCCTACATAATCTTGGCCCATTATTTGGGATAGTAAGTTAAAAGACTTGTTTGGAATCTAGAAGAATTTCTCCTCCACGTTCTGGCTGAGTTCAAGCCAGCTTCATAACTCTTTATCTCTGAAGGCAAAGGACTGAAGTGGACTCAGGCGTCATCTTGAACAACACTTCTAGGAGATTGGGTGAACGAAAATGCTTTCCTGCCTTTTTCAGGTTACAGGTCCGGAGACACTTCAAGGCCCCGGCATGCTTCTCCTTTCTTAGGTGATAGGCCTTCATGGATGGGACCCTGCAAACCAGATGGGCCAAACGGTTGGCCCATCGCCTGATCCATCATCACAACAACTTTGGAAGCTCATACTTTATGGAGGAACTGAAGCTTACTATATGTGTGATTCTAGTAGATGGGAAACTAAACGAGTGTTAGAGGAAGAGTGGGGTGACACAACCATTTTTTAAAAAAAAGTCAGCCTAATATTACTAAAGCCATCATTTAATTAACTTTCTGAGAATTGCCAGGAACACTGAATGTCCATCCTACCAAGAAAGGGAGAAATCTACTCAATATTCTGCTTGGTTCCCTTGGTGGCACACATCAGCACTTTGGCTCATTGTCCATGTACACAAAGCTTGACTTTAAATCAAGGTCAATTCTTCCCTCTTTATTTTGGAGTCATAGGCTGGAGGATTTCCTCCCTCCCTTTGTTGACTGAAAAACTATACGGTTATAATGAGAGACAGAGACGTCATGTTCACTCCAGTACACAGGGAAGCCTTCCTTCCTTCATGAGGTGAAAGTGGAGGCTGATGGAGGATGATTAGGGTGATGCAAACTGATGTTGCTGCCCTAATAAAGAGAATGCCCTTGGTGCCGTTATCAACAGGAACAGCAAATACGTTTAGCCGTCACATATGATAAAGTTAGAAATCAGTTTCTTATAAAGCTCCTAATCGAGATTTTTGTAATAGTTCGTGGTCTGTCAAGTAAATAGCATACATTCCAAGAAGTCCCCAAGTACACATTTGAAATGATAGCAACTCCAAATGAGCTGTCACGGTCGGTTGCATAAAATTCTTTATTTTTCAAATATGGTTAATATATAGTTGCGTGACGAAATGTCTTTTTAATGCCTCTCAGAACTCGTGGCTTAATGTACAATGGGTTTGAAATGTACCATAACATTTCTTTGACTCATGAAGAGGGATTGCCCCCCTCTTCACTTTTTTAAGGGTTTGGGTGGGGGGCAGATGAAGGGAAATCATAAATATCTACATGATACTAATTGTGATCCTTTATGATTCTGTCTTGATGAAGTCTCATTTTAGATATTCATGAGATCTCTTTGATGCTCAGTTTCATTACACAAGAAGCTCAGAACACAGGTTCAGAACCTAAAGAGATTGGAGGTCAGGAAGAGTTCTCCATATTTAATAGGAATTGACTGTCCATATTGAAGCTAAAGAAGCATTATGTCTTAACTTACCTAAGTGCTGGCGTTTAGCCCTGAGTCACTTCTCATTGGGAATGCAATCATTTAGGGCTTGTTGTCAACACTTAGGAAAGTTATGTCAAGACCTATGAAGGTCTCTTTGATCAGTGGTCCTACTCTAGCTGCGATTAACAGCTGGGTGTAGCTGTTAGCACATCCAGAGAACCTTCTATGATTCCTGTGTGCAATCTACCAGATACATGGTTTGTGTGTTCCTTTGTATACCAGGTAACAATGTACACAGTCGTTATTCATAGATCATTAGGAAGAAAGTACGTGAAGTGCTACCCGACACTTGTGTAAGATCAGCCAAAGTTTAGGAATTTCAAAGCAAGTTGTTCTGGAAACAATTTTCAGTTTATGTGTGAAAAGAGAATTTAATTAGCAAAGCATCCAGTCTAGAAACGAAGAAATGACAGTTTTAAAAAGAGTTAGACTGATGCCGTGGAAGGAAGTTGAAAGAAGAATTGACCCATGTGAGAACCCAAAAAGGAACCAATTAAATGTTACATTCCTATTGATCATCTTTTCCCCTGAAACTTCTTTTATGGGTTTTCAAAACTTTGTTGATACATTGCATTGATACTTGACTCCTTTTTGGGAAAATAACTGTTGCATATCTAAAATCTTACTAGGATTACAAAGTATGCAGTACAATCCAAAATATATTTACTTGAGAGGAAATCCCACTCTGTTCATTGTAGATTGCTCCTTAGAATGTTTTGGATTGCAACTTTATGATTTGCTTCAATTTACTGTACAGTAGAACCTTGACTTACATGCCGCTTGACTTACAGCATATTTGGCTTGCAGCAAGAAGGGGCCTGTGTGACTTGCACCGTGGGCTCTGACTTACAGCTCGGAGCCCTGGCACAAGGCCCCGGAATCGGGTAGCAACCAAGACCCAGCATCACGGCTGATGCCTCCAAACTGCTCCTGCCTTCTTCCTCTCCTCCGACAGCAGCGGCTTCGGCGAGGCCAGCTCCGAGCACCTGGAGCTGGTCCTCGGCCTCGCCGAAGCTGCCACTGCTGCTGCCGCCGGAGGAGAAGAGGGGCCAGGAGCTCAGGGCTGGACCTTGCTGGTTAGACAGTCAGTTCAGTCTTGTAAAAAATCTGGCTGCAGAAGTCTGGTCCACAATGGAAGCATTTTAGTTGGGGAGATGTACAGTTATGGGACTCTAATGGTAAACATAGGGTTGTTCAGAACTTGGAACGTCAGGTTAAAAATCAGTAAAATTTAAATGTTGGACATTGTTGCTATGAACAATAAAAAGTGGAGGCGTATAACTTGTGGACTATAATTCCACTGCCTCCTCCTCTCTCTGAAGAGACATTTCATTTACATCCCTGGAAGGAATCTCCTATCCCAGTCAAATTTGTGTTAAATTGCTGTTTTCGGGGGTCTTTTTGATCATCTGGAACGGATTAATCCACTTTCCCATTACTTTCTATGGGATAAGTTTGTTTGACTTAAGGCATGTTTGACTTATGTCTAGACCTCTGGAACAGATTAATGATGTAAGTCCAGGTTCCACTGTACCGATATTCATTCATTCATTCATTCATTCATTTCTACCTTGCCTTTCTACTCATAAGGACCCAAGGTGGCTTATGTCATTAAAAGGACAAAAGTTAAAAGTTAAAAACAGTAAGTATACAATATTTTAAAACAATTTTAGAAGTATTAGATTAAAAACAGTAAATGAAATCAATACGAAAATCACATTTAAGAGCAGCAGAGCACACATTTTAGTTGATTAACTGGTTAGTCACGTTTCAGTTACTGAAGCCAAATTTAATCAAGCTATGAGTTCAAGTACAATGTTCAGAATATTTTGGAAAGTTAGTGCAAAATGAAGATGAGAGATAAATACATAATGTTTTCAAGTTCTGAAAGGGTAGACATATTATTCTGATTATTCTGTTGCAGCATAAAGAACATAGCATCTGGTGATGTCCTGGGCAGTACCTTGTTCCATTTTTTTTGTCCACTTCATGGGCCATTATGTGAATAGTTATCTTTTTCTGATACTTGCACAGGCATTAATCCACTTATGATTACATAGTGGAAAGCCCCATTGTGTGGAATGGGAGAGTATCTGGCTTGGTTGGAGATCTGTGTGTGAAGCAAACATGCTCTGTTTCTGGAGTCAGTGTGCACCCCCTTGGTAAAGAGAATTGGGCCCCATGTATGCTCATTATTTCTGTGCCATTTTTAACTTTCACCAAGCTGGACTTCAGTGAAAGGCTTGGGACTGAATCTGTCCATCCTAGCTTCCTGGTCTGCCTGTATGTGGTTTCCCTGGTGGCCAGACTTCTATGATATCTGTTTTTGATGAGTGCCTGGCTTCTATACAAAGTTTTCTCTCATTGTAAGTTCAAATGTCTCTCCTGTGGCATAACTACGAGAAGCAGAAGACTGTGAAGCCAAAATATGCTAATCCCTAGCCCTTGGCAGGCTGAGTTGCTAAGACAAGGGCCTATAGTAGACATGGGGTGGGGGTGGGGAGAGACTTGGTCTTGTTCAGAGTAGCTTTTCGCTCATTTTTGAAATCCATCGGGAGAAGAAATGCACCTTGTCTTGAAGATTCACACGTTTTTCAAGGCATCCAGGACATCTTGGGAAACGAAGGCAAACCGAAGTATGTGTACCTTTTGCAAAACACAAAAAGGGTCATAATTGGGAGGGGGGAAATACACACTATCCCCATTTATTCATTGAGGGAAAGTTACATGAATTAGGAAAAAAAATCTGCCAATATCGGTACAAATTAGGAAAAATGCATTAAGATGTGCACAAATTCCACAGTGGAAAGAAAACAGAAAACCTCCCAGCTAGATGCAAAGAAGGCCACAACGGAAAATGTAGCTAGGATTTGGAGAAGGCAAAAGAACTGAAACGGAAAGATTATCACACCTCTTAACATAGAATCTGCTTTAAGATGAATGAAGCTGTTCAGATGAACAAAGTGTTTTGTTCTTTTCTCATCTGGCAGATATTGTACAAGTCCCTGAGAAGAGGGGGAAAAGAAGAGAAACAGTAGGGCCAAATGACTGGGAAAAGCCAGATACAGTATAATAATAATAACTGAAATCTTGTGATGCTGTTGCGCAGAAGGCATCACATTTGGGAGGCAAGTTGCCTCCAGAAAACTCCATAGTAGAGATGGGCACGACTTAGCGGTATTTTCGTTTTTGTTTTCGTTTTTTCGTTTTCATTACGTAACGAAACAAAAACGAAAAACGGTTCAAAAATGGACCAAAAACGGAAACGAAACGACTAATTTTGAGCCAATTTTCGTTTTTCGTTACTGGAAAAACACATAATGGAGCTAAATGGGGAGAAACGAAAAAAATTCGTTTTCGTTTTCGTTTTTTCGTTTTCGTTACATAACGAAACGAAAACGAAAAATTTTGAAATTAGCTCACGAAAACGGAAACGAAACGAAACGGACCCTAGCCGAAAACGAAAACGAAAACGAAAAAAAATTTTCTGAGTCGTGCCCATCTCTACTCCATAGACGTCAGTGGCAATTTCTTCACTTGAGGTCTTTGGCCTCCACAATATATGCAAAACAACAGGGTTTCAACCACCATTGGTGATGGTTCAGTGAGAAGCTTGAATAGGAGTGAAGAAGATGTGATGACTCGAAATAGTAGTGATCAGTGGAAAGAGTCATTCTTTCTTTGCAATGTTAATTAGCACCTGTAGTAGCGGAGGGCACCACTGCGTCAATGCCAGCCGAAACTGGTGTTTATAACAATCTCAGCGCATTGGTAGTGACAGGACTGAATGACCCCGTGCTCCTTTCTGAGGTTGTAGTTCTACTCAGAGACATATATTGCCGGTAGGTGGACGTGGTGTTAATGTATTTAAAATAAAATAAAAATTAAAAATTACCTTTAAAAGCCCAAGTAGAATAAAACACTGTTTACAGCCCAGGCAGAGACGGAGCCAATCCATCTTCCACAGGTGTGAATTTCACAGTCAGGATACTGCTACGGACAGAAGTACAGTGACTCCCCGCCATTTTGCAGTTCAGGTATCGCGGCCCTGCTACATTGTGGGGTCGCAGTACCTGCACCGTGGGGGGGGGGGGCGGGTCGCTCCGCGCCGACCTCCCACGCACCCCCGAAAAGCCTTGGGGCAGCACGGGGGTGACGGGGGGCGCACACCCGCACCCACATACCCCCGAGAAGCCTCGGAGCAGCCGGGAGGGGTGGCACGTAGCAATCAGTTCACTCCACGCCGCTCAACCAGGCTCCCCCAAGAAGCCTTGGGCTGCACGGGCAAGCGGCGGCGGGAGGTAAGATCGCCCCTGCCCCCACCCCCCACCTGCTTCTGCATATCATGGATTTCCATGCATTGCGTGTGGGGTGGGTCCCTAACCCCCGCGATTGGCAAGGGGTTACTGTAGCAGTATCTTAGATGTCCCGTGGCACAGTGGTCAAATGCCTTTATTGC
This sequence comes from Phrynocephalus versicolor, assembly GCA_023846285.1. Classification (NCBI taxonomy): domain Eukaryota; kingdom Metazoa; phylum Chordata; class Lepidosauria; order Squamata; family Agamidae; genus Phrynocephalus; species Phrynocephalus versicolor. Next base: position 19,340,506 of record JAHTLZ010000237.1, read on the forward strand.
AGGTAAAAGTGGGATCATGGCCTGGGGTTCAATCCCAGGTGGGAGGCTCATGGTTGACTCAGCCTTCCATCCTTCTCAGGTCGGTAAAATGAGTACCCAGCTTGCTGGGGAGGCAATGTATAGCCTGCATACTGTAATTAAACTGTAAACCGCCCAGTGACTACTTGAAGTGGTATGGCGCGGTATATAAGCAGAACACTTTGCTTTTGCTTTGTCCACCAAGATAACTGTTCATGATGGCATAATGTAAACCAGGGTCTCCGATAAAGTTTTCAGATTATGAAGCAGTCTCACACAGGAACTGTCAGTCTGTCAGATAGCCTGACCCTTAGTTTTTATAAGGCGTCGCCGCTTAAAAACAAACAAACAGCACTCCGAATTAGGCTGGGAAAGAAACCTATAGCCTAGTGGTGGTGAACCTTCAACCCTCCAGATGTTTTGGACCACAACTCCCACAGCCCTTTGTCATTGGCAATATAGGCTTGGAATTCTGGGAGTTGTGGTCCAAACCATCCAGAGGGCCAAAGTTTGGCCACTACTGCTATAGCCAGTATAGGACTGGCATCACACAGCTTGTCAAGGACCACAGTTTAACTGCTGCATTTGTTTTGCCAGCTGAATTCCATTTTAATTGCTGTTCACATTTGATATTTGTCTGAAGGCAAATCTTCAAGGACGTTTGAAGCAGAAGGACCTCCATTTCTACATGTAGATGTTGCACTAGAATTAGAAAAACATGAAACCAAAGAATATCGTGTGATGATACACCCGAAGAAGGCAACAATAAGATGGTTTATTGCTGTAGTTTATCAAATGCACATATGTAGCCGGTTTTTACAAAGCCAGATTGTGCTAATGGTTTCCTTTAATCAAAAGAGGTATTTAATCAAATAAGCTGTTCTGCACAATAACAAAGCCCAAGGCAGGCTGTATATTAAAGTTTTGCCTCATTTTCTCCTAGGTCTGCACATTACTCACTCATTCACTATTGAATTATGAAGCTTTCACACTTTTCAGATGACTCTCATGAGTCATTCCACTCACTATGTGGAGCATCCCTAATAGATCTATATTAGAGAAATAATGTTATTGTATGGAGGCATGTTCTCTAATTAATCAACAGGCAATTGAATTAACTTTCCTATTTAGCTAGAAGGAGTTAACCATACTAGGAGTGTATGTCATCTGAAGCCTCATGCTGCCTTATGCTCTTGAGTTCAGCTGCCGTTTTGGAAAGCTGGAGGGAAAACATATGTTGATTTAGTTGCATCGACACCACTGCTCAAGTCAGGGTCACTGCGCCACTGCCATTAAGCAGGACAAAGTGTCCTCCTCAGGGGTTGGGAAATGATGGGTGCTGAATCAGCCTCACCTTCAAAGGAGCCCCCGACACTGCCCTAGAGGTGAGCATTTCCCCCCAAGTAGGAGGATAGAGGGTCCCTTGAGACATGTACCATCTGTTCTTTCTGATGCACCAAAGAAATGTCCTGCAACCCTAAATATTGTGTGTGTCCTTACCTTAAAGGATCTCTCAGTGGCAAGTCATTTAGAGCTAAGGAAAAGGACACATAGCTGGACTGGCAAGAAGGAATGGCAAAACATCAGAGATGGCACATGTCTTCTGACCTTGGCTGGAAGGACACTTTCGGCCAATCCTTTCAAAAGTAGTCAAAAACAGTCTGTTCTGTATGGGCATATTTACCGTAAGCCACCATGAACTATGAAAAAAGCAATACTGTATTAGTGAATTCAGCTTGGCGCAGTGGAGGGGGGGGTGTCTCAAAAATCCACAGTCTACTGGGACCACGGATGATGGACCACAATATGGCGGGGGACTACTGTAATACCTTGAATGACGAATATCTCTGTTAACAAATAAATTTAAATTTCCGGGAATAGGGCTGCCTCAGATAACAATTTTTTTTCCTATGGGCTGCCTCGGATAATGAATTCTCCATAATACCTTGCAAAACAAAGTGTACCCAGGATGCATTGGGCCCCCGTAGATTGTGGAGGGGTGGGAAGGAGATGTGTAATATCCAGGCTTAAAACCAGGGTGCTTCAAGGGCCAGATGCAGGGGAGTGGTATCAGGGGACAGATATCTAGTCTCGTGCACTCCCAGACACATCTGGTGGGGCCACTGTGAGATACAGGAAGCTGGACTAGATGGGCCTTTGGCCTGATCCAGCATGGCTCTTCTTATGTTCTTATGAGTTAGAGAGTTTTTAATGGTGTTTTGGAGCCATTCTGGACATTTTTGGTGAGGAATTTGAACCTTTCAAACTTGGAAAGGAGGGAAGCTCAGGTTTCCTTGCTTTCTTTTGTTTTTACATTGGCTTCAATTTCACTTTTGGAAGGAATGACATCTTATTTTTTGGAGCTAGCGTTTATTCATCTTTGCACTGCTTTTCATTGCAATCAGTGCAGAAACAAGCTGGGGGTAGTCTTGCTGCTTTCTTTAGTCCATGTTTGCATTCTTTTCCATTGGTCTGCAGACAAAAATGGCCTGGGTTTCTCTTGCTGCTTAAGATTGTCTCTTTGCATTTTTCCCCATTGCATTTTTGGTGGGAACAGGCTGTGGTAGTCTTGCTACTTTCTTTCGTCTGTGCGTGCATTGCACTGCAGGGAGGTGTTCTTGGGGGGTGGGGGTGCTCCAGCACTGCATGTCTTTAAAGTGCACTTTATAAAGAGGTCTGGTAAACAACCCATCTTTTTTTTGCCTTTTTTCAGACCCCCGGAACTGATTAATCAGTTTCCCATTCATTTCAATGGAAACTGCATTTTGGATAACAAATTTTCCAATTAGCGAACTGACTCGCAGAATGAATTTAATTACTTATCCAAGGCACCACTGTACACTCAATCCAGGTGCAGGGATTGTTTCATCTTTTATACCAGGGCTATCTAACTTTGAACAGGCCAAGGTCTGCTTTTTCCATCCCAAAGTGCCTGAGGACTACTACATGAAAACTAAGGTTAAAAATACAGTGGTACCTCTGATAACAAATTTAATTCGTTCTCAGATGAAATTTGTTATCCGAAACATAGCCCCCTCAGTTTATATTATACAGCAGTGTTAAGGTCAGAAAATAATTTAGCTGAAATTGACACATCTCCTGAGATCTGTTCTGAGGGGAGAAACATCCATTGAAAGTCTACACATTTAAAAGAGTTGCAGGGCATTTCAGAGCAATTAGGGGTACATAAAACAGCATCTTCTACAAAATGCAAATGACTTAAAAGATATACAGTGGACCCTTGTATAATAAACAGTTTGTATAACATAAAATTTGTACAACATAAAATATTCCGGAGATAGGGGAAATTTGCTTAATAGAATCCCCTATGAGCAAGTCCATACAACATAAAAATGGGATTACTCCATTTTCAATGCATTCCTATGGGAAATTTGTATAAAGGAAAATTTGTTTAACATAATTTCATTTGGAACGAATTAATTCCTTTATACAAGGTACCACTGTATACAGTTTGTGAGGCAGGAATGCGCACAACCCCTTTTTAGTCAGTGGGGGAATTGTGTGCATTAGGTAAAAGGCACAAATGAATGGTGGGGCTGTGAAAGCTACCTTTGAAAATATGCTCTCATTTCTGTACGAGGAAGCCAGAAAGACTCACTGCCTGGTATAGCGCAAAAGCAGGAAGGAAATGCAGAAAGTGGAGAAATGCATCAGGAAGTGCATCAGAATATTGAAAGGTGGAGTTCTCGTCCCTAAGCAGAACCTTCTGGGTGTATCCTGCACAGTGCTATCCTATTTGCTGAGCGCATGCATTTTTCCACTCGGTGCCTCGGAAATCATGTCAGCCCTGGATCTGTCTGCTATTGCTTAAAAATGTATCAAGCCGGAGCGTGACAAGAAAATAAATAAAACACCTTCAGAACCTTTGGGGTTTAATTAACTTTTTGCTATTGAATCATAGATTTCGGTTGGCGAAAACCAAAGAGGCTAAGTTTTGGGGCAGGGGAGTGTGCGTTAAAGCTGTGGATGTTCGTGAGAAATCCTGTGAATGTTATGTACATAGCTAAATGGAGGAAAGTGAATCAACGGCTACAATTGCTAAATAAGATAGTATCATCTTTCCCTAGCTTGTCATCGGGAAAATCATGAAGCAATCCCTGATGTCATTGTTCATCCGTACATAACCTTTTCTATATATCTATTCTAGCGCTCTGCATTAAGCAGAATGGGATTTGATTTGATATTACCATCTTTTTTATCCCCCAACAACCTTTGAAATCTCAGAGAAAGGGTGTGTGGGGGAGAAATCTCTCTACAATTGTTAGCTGGCTTTGGGCAGAATCTATTCTGTTGTCAAAGGTGACATTCTGCATTTCGATATGTACGGGATGCTTCGAGAAGTAGCTGTCGCTACTGCTCTTGAATCCCCTTATCTTATAAAATCAGAAGGAGACTGTTTAACATTATAATAAGGAAAAAAAGATGAATTTTTATGGGGTCATTTTGGTTCAAAACAATTGAAAGCAACTGCATTACCCAGGCAATAATGTGCAGCACAACTGAAGTTTCTCTAAATTGTTTTAATCAGTAATAATCTGTGTAATTGTTGAAAGCTGAAATGTACTATGCTAATAGATCCTAATAAAAAGACTAACCAAATAATGAGTTTGCAAATCGCCAAAGATTTTAACAGCAGTCTGGAAGTTTTGCAAACGTGTGACAGAAGACTCAGCCGTAAGAACAAATTCGCTTCTATGGTTACTCTTGTTTGTTTGCTTCCCCCTTCAAAATACTGAGAAGCAGCAGTTCAGTGCAACAGGGGGAAATTTATAATTTTAATATGCTTACGACAGAGAACTCTCTGGCACCAACTTGTTCAAATCCTGTGATGTTAGCGGATGTCCAGGAATATCCCAGCTTTCTGGGATCAGAAGCTTTAAGCTAAGACAGGTTTGCAGTGCAGGTTCCATGAGAAAGGACAGTGTCATTTTGGTCTTGGATTATGCCACACTGGTCCTTTGGAAGAAAGAGCAACAGACGAACACCTGCAGGACGAGAACATGCACCGTAAGGAGACTGCAAAAGGTAAGGAGTTGAAGATCATAGACCGAAGACATACAGGGGAATCTGCTTGAGGAAAGAGGCAAGGTTCATATGGATGGGTGAGAATTCTGTTTGGTAGGGATTTCTTTTTAAAGAAGGAAATTTAAAAAAGAACCCACAGGGCTCTTCATGGAAAGAACTTAACCTTTTAAAAAGTTTGATACATTTGACACATGAAAAAAAAAATCTCATTTCACTCCTAAAATGTTGGCTTTGGATTCTCGTGTATTCAGCCTTGGCAATGGTGCTGAGTTAGGCCTACCACTGCTTTCTTGGAGTACTTGGCAAGCAAGTACAAGAGTCCTCTGCATGTTGAAAAATAGCTGCATCCATGGAATCTTGTGTCTTTTGGGAAATTCCCCACTTAAATAACTCATCAGGTAGAGACAATCTCATGAGACCAAAGAATTTTGGAAGTATTCTTTACATTCCTGGCATGCACAGAGGCTTTGTATGTCTCCCATTCATTACTTATTTCTTCTTCTTCCACATTACTGCTGTCTGGCAAATAAAGAGTAGAAAATCTCTTATTACTGGCGAGGAACTTAGTCTCAGTCGGTGAGATGGGCAGAATGGCTGAGAAAAGGAGGACACTTTGAAAGATTTGGGTAGAAAAGAGAATTCTGTCGGCTCTGTTCACCACGGAAGCCTTGATAAAGCTGTGGCAAGGCCAGCCCAAGCCCTGTCGTGGCCTATGGCTAAGCAGCAAACGGTTGTCCCTATCACCAAAATCAATGTGTATAATACCTAAAGGCAACTAAATTATTTTGGCACAAAGCAGAAAATTCTGCATGTACCTTTCTTCCTTGTTCTTTAATAGCAGCTAGAGATGCACACAAAATGCCAAAATGGTATTTTGTTTTGTTTTTCATTTTTTGATTCGTTTTGGGTTGTTAAAAACAAAACAATATTTTTTTAAAAAATCATTTTTCGTTTTTCATTTTAAAAATATTTTTATTTCTTTTAACTTGCATCAACCAGCTGGCCCACGGGCCAGGTTGGTATGTTATTTTATCCCCCACCTGATCTCGCCCAACAGCTGATCGGGGGTGGGTTCAGTGGGGGGAAAAGCCTGCGGGGTGGTGGTGCTGGTTTTCCCCCATAGGAATACATTGCTTCAGTGCATTCCTATGGGAAAATGAAAAACGAATCAAATGAAACGGAAATTTCCATTCCGTTTAGTTTCATTTTTCTTTGATATACTGTTCGTTATTCATTCCATTCCATAATGAAATGAATAACAAATAACAAAATGAATTAAAAATTGTTTTGTGCCCATCTCTAATAGCAACTTAAATAACCAACAACTTGCTGTCATTCCCTGATACCTCAAGTCCGCTGCTCAAGTTATGGTATAAGAGTCCCGTGGCGCAGGGGTTGAATGCCTGTACTGCAGGTAAAACTGTGCTCACGACCTGGGTTCAATCCCAGGTAGCAGGCTCATGGTTGACTCAGCCTTGTGCAGCCTGCATACTGTAATTAAACTGTAAACTGGCCGGAAATTACTTGAAGTGGTATAGGGCAGTAAATAAGCAGAACACTTTGTTTTTTGCTTTAATGGGCTGGTTCTCTGCAGATGAATGCAGCAAGGTGCTGGATTTTGCACTGTAACTATAAAAAAAATCATCCAGTGGATGGGTTGCTCTGAGACAAAACATCTACTTCTACTGGCATGCTAATTTGGGATTCCAAGGATATTACAATAACTGTACTAAGCTATTATGTTAGAAAGTGGGGTGTTCCAAACAGAGTATTTGTTTTAAACAGAAGTAGACAATATTAGTCAACAGACCGAAAAGAGCTACCAAAAAGTTAGTGAGTTTAGCTTCCAAGTAAAAACTTTAAAAACCTTTAATACATTTAAAAGATTAAGCTTTTGGCATGTATACCCATCATGCCATCTTCAGGATATCAGAAATGACTAGAGTATTAGTTCTTTTTAATGCACTGAGTTCTGCCAAAACTATGCTCACAACCCAGGGTTCAATCCCAGATAGCCAACTCAAGGTTGACTCAGCCTTCCATCCTTCCAGAGTCAGTAAAATTAGTACACAGGTCGCTAGGGAAGTAATATGTGGATTGCATATAAACACTTTACTTTTTTTTTAACCTGCCACCCATGTGATATTCATCTTGTTTCAGGAAAGCATATTTCTTCATTGATTTTTTATCTTTCCTCTTTCCCGAGAGCATGGTTTATTTTTAGTGTTCAGTTGCTTCACTGTCCTATTATTAGGAGACAAATAGACATATACAGATAGTATTTATGGTGAAATGAGAGAGAGAGAGAGAGAGAGAGAGAGAGAGAGAGAGAGAGAGGCATTCATTGGTGATGTGCAGCCACCACTTGCCTTGCAACCCTCCCAAGCTGGGAGAAAATGCATTTAAAATGTGCCACCATGAGTGCTCCAGTCGGGGTCAGAGCACCCATGGTGGGACATTTTAAAATGGATTCTTCTCCCATCCTCGGAGGGTTGCGAGGCAAGGGCAGCTGCGGATCACCACTGCCGATTGCCTTGCAAGGCGCCCAGGCTGGCCTAAGATCCATTTTTCCCTGCTGTGTCCAACAATTTGTTGGGCAGAACAGGGGCTCCTCCTCTTCACCCGAGTCTCTGCGCAGAGACACGGATGAAAGGAGGTGACTACCCCCTCAGTCAAAGGACAGTGTAAGGCTGTTCCCGCCGCCAGCTGAGAGACACCTTATTTTGACAGCTCTGACCTGTCAAAATCAGCAGTCTGTCGGCTGCAGGGTGGGAACAGTTTTCCCCTGCCCCTTAATTGAGGGGGGTTTAGACAGCCTTCCTATAGGAATGTGTTGAAAACCTATCAATCAATTGACTTGTAGAACAAATTAAATTTGTCTTACAAGGCACTACTGTATAAGGAGATAAAGTGTTTTCAATCACTTAACTCATTATTACAACTCTATGCAGCTATGGATGCCAGGCATCAAACAACAATAATCATGTAGCACAGCCAAATCAATCGAAGGAGCGGAGAAGGAAAATATAATGAAACAATGCTGATACAGAAATCATGGATTCCCTTTGTAGATTTTTTACTTGCAGGTGGCTGGGAGTGCATTTATGAAATGTATTACTCTCTCTGTGTTATTAATATGCTTAGAATCCAAAAAGCCATTTTTACTTTTAATAACTTTTATATTTTAAGAGATATATGTTGGAAGACGAATAAATGTGCCTTATTAGTCTATAAACTCTTGCAGTTTAAGAATGTAACTCAAAACATTCTTTTTGATAGTTTATTGTACTTTTACTCCTGTATTTTGAAATGAACATGATTTATGTTCTGTCTATAACTTGAGCTTTAACATCTGCCTCTTTTTTTACAAGTTGAAAGGATGGATTTTTAAAGTACTTCATTCTGCCTACAGTTTTCCTTGTAACTGTAAGGCTCTTTTCGGTACTTTTAAATGTGTTATTCAAAGTATTTTTGTGCACATGGAACATAAAAGAAATATAAACAACTAAAGGTTATAGAATTAGACAAACTAATGTTGCCTGGAATTATTGCAACAATGAAAATACACTGTACTGTGATAGGCGTTTTGATATGAATGTCTACACAATCTGACACACCTGAATTGATCTCACCCTCGCACCCAAAGTAAATTCCTTCAGGACTCAGGACTCCTCAGACAACATGTTTCTAACACATCAGCACTGTGCATGCAGTGATGAAAATAAGGAGGCTGGTTATTCCTCTTCTGCCATTCACTACCCTAAAGCTTCCCCCCAAGGAGCTGATCTCTCCAGCAGGGTTTGAGACTTGACATTTATTTATCCAGGCAACCTCCTTTGATCTGCCAGCCTTTGGAAATGAATGCGGTGTTGGCCTTAGGGAAGGAGTCTGCCCGGATTTTCAGAGGGGGAGTTCTGATTTTCTGTTAGAGTGTCGTGAAAAATTTACATAGATAGTCCTTCCTGTGAGCAAATAATAATCTTAGAACTTCAGAGCTGGAAGTCCAGCTCCTGTCGTGAAGGCACAGTGGGGAATTGAACTCTCAACCAGATGCCTAAAGCACTGAGATATCCAGCAGTTTATTCATGTGCTGGATGATGATGATGATGATGATGATGATGATGATGATGATGATGATGATGGTCGTCGTCATCGTCATCATCATCATCATCATCATCATCATTTGCGGCGGTGTCATCATCATTTGGTAATCCGTTAGGATAGTCATTCAGGTTCTGTATTTTTGAAATATATTTATTTCTTTAAATTCTACGCTGCCTTTTTCCTGGTGTAAGGATTCAATAGTTGAAATTTTAAAAAATGTATTGTTCATGAACAACGGAGCACAGCATAAATCACACTGCAATCTTTCTGAAACAAAGGAACTGAACTTCACAGAATTCTGCTTCGGTTACTGTCTTTAAAGAGAAAGGGGATTTGATGTGGGAAATTATCTATGATTATATCTCATTGGGAAAAAGAAAATATTGTTTCTTTTTTGCAAATGCTGTACACAGAAAGGGGGGGAACAGAGGACAAGAAGAGCAAGAAATATTTAAAAAGTCCACAGCAATGTTGGCAATGTTGCCGTACGTTGGGAGTTTGGCTTCCTACTGGACCTCCATGACAGAGGGTGGACTCAATGATTGAACCCTTCCTGCTCAGCAGTGCAAGGGTTATAATGACGATGACAAGACCACCCAGTGACAGAATGTTTGCCTTCCTAGCCTTGACATCTTAAGTTGTCCTTCTTGTTAGACTCAGCATTGCAGGACTTTAATTTAGCAGAACAGGGGCATTTGCAAATATCAAGAGTGTCTTTTTAAGACGAAATGAGAATGAATTTCAGTTTCTGGTGGGCAGGAAAACATGGAGGACATGGCCATGTCAAATATCTCAAGACAGCGTTAGCCAATATTGCAGGCCAACGTCTGGCTACTCCGGTCAGCTGCTTCCTAACACAGCATTGTTGTCCTTAATATCCTGAAAGCATCTCCCACCACCACCCCTGCAGCTTTCTCATGTAGAAATCTGGAGGTACAATATAAATATAATCTAAGGAAACTTTCCATCTCTTACCTTGTAAAAAGGGCATGCCAGCTCACCCTCCCCCCCTTTTAGGTCTAAATTCTTAAATGTCAGTTTTGCTATAACTGAACAGTAATATATAAATGCTTGCTGTCAGGTTAGATTGTATATCATGATATTTGTGTGGAGCAATAGGGAACTGGAGTCAATTAATTAATTAATCTTTATTGTTTGTGATCAGCCTCTAAATGTACAGGCAAGATAGATACAGATGTATACATACAGTAGAAGGGAAATGTCTAGTTACTATATTTAACCTACAGTGCCTCATTAATGTGTAACATAAGACAGCACATCTGATACTACAATGTAATTAGTAGAGATGGGCACGAAACAAACAATTTTTGTTTCCGTTTTCATTTTTTTGTTTCATTACGTAACAAAACGACAAACAAAAATGAAACGAAACGAGCAGAAACACCAGAAATTTTGTCGTCTGTTTCGTTTTCGTTACGGCAATACATTGAACTGCTTTAAATGCTAAAAAAAATCACAAAAAATGAAATAAATGGTAACAAACGGTAACGAAACGGTAACGAAACAAACAAAAACAAAAACAATGTTTTTGCAAAAATTCACGAAAAACGGAAATGAACCAAAATGGACCCCCTAAACGACAAACAACAAACGAAACACCATTTTTGATTCGTGCCCATCTCTAGTAATTAGTGAAGAGATTTCACCAAATGCTTCCTTGTAGAAAATGCCAGTATGCAAAATTTTACCACCTTAGAGGCTGTTACATTAGAGGGTTTTGAAGGAAGCTGTAACATTTATCATATCTGCCTGGGAAGTTTCTTAATATGGTGGGAATATGTACAGAGCAAATATCTTTATGATAGCAGCAATACAGTAACACATGTTCAAGAGTTTCAGCTATGCCTGGTCACACGTGGTTTAGTTTCGTCACATCTTGACTACTGCAATGCACAGTGCATGGGACTACCCTTGGTAGGGGGTCCATGACTTGCAAATGCTGCAGTGTGCAACATCTAGTGTCTGGTATCATGATCATATGTCCTTAATGCTGAAGGAGCCTCACTAGTTTCCAGTTCCTTATCTGGCCCAATTGGAGCCTCACTATCTAAGGGACTGCCGGTATATGAGATTGGTGGGGGTGGGGGTGGGGTGGGGTGGGTGTTAGATCTTCAGGAGAGTCTCTTTTTTAAAAGAACAATTTCAGAGGCCCACCTAGCAACCATGTGGGAGAAGGCTTTCTGCTGTGTGGCTCCCAGTCTGTGGAATGTACTCCCTACTGAGTTGCAATCAATTTTCACCTATTTTAAGAAGGGAACACAAACCTATCTTTTAAGACTGGCATATGATGTGTAACCGGTCCTGCTAAGTTGTTTCCAGCTGTATCCGATATTGATTTTCACTGTTTTAACACAAATACTTGATTCTAATGGTTTTACTGTGGTGTTGGGTTTACTTGATTTTATTATTTTAGCTACATTATTTATTACTTATTATTATTAAAAATTATATTATTTATATTACATTCTTATGAAAATATTTATTATTAATATTAAAATACTATTATTTCAGCTACGTTCTTTTTATTTTTCAATTATTTCAAGAAGTTTGCAAGCTTCCTTTTAGGAGAAAGAAGGATATAAGTGAAAGAAGGAAGGAAGGAACATGGCAGCATCTCTCTTCTAGACATGTTGAATGGCATAGAGGTCAAAAATGCTTCCATCTCAATTAAATGTTGGAATGTAAATGTAGTTTGGCAAGGTAATGTTTTGGCCCTGATTTTACCACAATTTCCCATAATTTCCAGCAACTGGTAACATTGAACCCCTTCCTCTATGAACTTGTATCCTAGATTTGTTGTTTCTTGGAAACCCATGGTATGATTTAGTTGGGGAACAAACCCATTATGTTTTACATCGTCTTGTGCTTCATATGAAATAATTTCAGATTCAGCTTTAAGAAGAGCATAGCAATTGCGATCTGGGATGCTGAACAGAGTTCACATTACTGTATTGTTTTACTCTTCACTAAAAAGCAGTTTCTAGGGGACAAATGTCTGTTGATTAGCATGGATGGAAACCATACATAAGTTGATTGGTCTGATCTAATTGCTCATTTAGTTGGGTTCAGTAAGTCAGGGCTGAGTAAAGCATGAACTAAATAACTGAAGTGAAGATTGAAGAGCGGGTGGGGGAGCTGTTTTACACCCATCATAACTGGGACCCTGTGAGATACTAGATTGTATTGAACTGTCAAAAAGCTATGGTTACTGTGTAGTTGGATAAACAGCTACACAGTGTGCTGTCATGGACAGAGTGATGGGTTAAAACTCAGGAACTATGAAAATTCGCTAGGGATGTGGAACTCCTGAATCCACTTCTTGAATATTGTATTGAAATCTTATTATCCTTCACAAGAAAGTCTATGCACTTTTGGAAGGAGCTTCATGAAAAGAACATTATGAAGCATCTTCATTGGTCCCAGGGGTGGGGAGAGTACATTAAGTATACAGTAGAACCCCCATATCCATGAGGGAATCAATTCCAGGCCACCCTGCAGATATTAAAATCTGCAGGTAAGGGTGAATGCTCTTATCTAGGGGTGATGGTGGTTACAGGGGTGGTGGGGTGCCAGGGGCAAAAGCTTTCACCCCTGACACCCCTTAAACACTGGACAGCATGAAGGGCTGCTGAGCTGCCCAGTGGGAGTGGTGAGGTCCCAGGGGTGAAAGCCACACCTCACAGCTTTCACCCCTGGCATTAACCCATTCCCGCCTGGCAGATTGGCGGACTATGTGGCACGAGAGTGCGCCTTCCCCCCACCTGATCCACTGCGAAACGATGAAACAGTGTGTCGTTTTTCGTAAGGTGCCCATCCCTAGAAGCCATCAATCTCAGTCTGCAAATTACAATGTAAAGCATTTATCAGATCACTGCGCCTTATCATCTGATATGAAATCACTTTCCTTGTTTATCTAGAACAGGAAGTTTAACAAATTTTGGAGATATGGTTCCCCCCAACCACCATCATAAGAAAACTAGGAGGAGAGAAAAGGAGCACATGCATAATACTCATTCTCCGTCTTTTGAAGGGAGAAAATTCCCTGCCCCCAGTGTCCTATAAGGTAAAGGTTGACACTGCAGAAGACAAAGAGGAGCAAGAGAGGGAGAAGGATGGAGTGGATGCGTGCATGTCATTACACATGGTTTGGGGAATTTTCATCTTGGGGTACAAGCTTTCATCTACTGGCAGTTTCTCGCTTTTATGAAATACTTGCCGTGAGCTGCTCAATGTGACAGTCATGCTCGATGCATTCATTTTGGCAACATTCCTTTGAAGATTTAATTTCGGGCTCATCTCCATGTTATATCTGTCTTTGTTTTGGGATTTGGCACGGATAAGCTACTTTGAGTAAAAGCTAATATGGCCAGGCCCTGGGAAGTGAAGAGGTTAATGTTGGCGGATGAAGAAGGAAATGAAATAAGCCCAATTCTCCTTCATTTTCCTCCTTTCATGAAGTGCTTGTTAAGCTTCATTACTTATAAAATATTCAGCACATTGTTTGAAGGATAAAACAACATGCACGTCTTTACTTCAACTCTTTCGGGAAGAAAGAAGGAGAGGGAGCGAGCGAGCGAGAGAAATTCCTCCCGGATATGATTTATATTCACAGCATAAGCTTTGGTATGGTTGGTGAGTCAGTGGAAATAAAGATGAGGGTGAAATGGTTTGAAGAAAGATGTTCCATGTTGTAGCTCACAGCTTTCATTGTGAAGATCTGATTACTCTCTGTACCTTGCTAACAAAATTCTCAGGTGAACCGAATAATCTCCCTAGATTGCTCTCCTTTTGGGAGGGAAAGACAATCCTAGGAAGTGTTTTTAAGGTTTTTTTTGTTACATACCTCTTTCATAGCTTCATCTCTCAAATAAAAAAAGATGTTTAAGACAGTGCTATTCAATATCTTCAGTAGAGATGGGCACAAAATGGAAAAATCTGTTTTGTTTTGTTTTGTTCTTTGTTTGGGGATGGGGAGTTCATTTCCTACAAAATGACTTTTTAATTTTTTTTTGTTTACTGTAGTGTGTAGTGCTTGTGCAACTTTTTTTTTTTGCTGCCCCAAGTGCCAATCAGCTGGCGTGTGGGCTTTGGGCAGGGGGCGGGAAAGAGTTTAGAAAGCACAAGCTTTTTAAACTCTTTTGCCACCCGAAGCCCTGCATGCTAGCTGATTTGTGCTTGGGCGGCAAAAAAAAAAAAAAAATTAAAAGCATGTGGGTGGAGGAAAACCACGGGCTTTAAAAAAATTTTTGCTGCCCCAAGCGCCGATCAGATGGCGTGAAAGCTCGGCAGGAGACCTCTGAAAATGGTTGGGTTGGCAGTTGGGAAAACCACGGGCTTTTATTTTTTATTTTTTATTTTGGCAGCCCAAAGCCCTGTGCGCCAGCTGATCGATGCTTGGGGTGGCAAAAAAAGTTTAAATAAAAAGCCCACGGTTTCTCCCACCCAAGCAGGCATGGGGAAAGCACAGGCTTTTAAAACATTTTTTTTTTTGCCTCCCGAAGCCCCACATGCCAGCTGATTGGCACTTGCTTCAGGTGGCAAAAAAGTGTTAAAATCCCTGGTTTCCCCCACCCAATCAGGCTGGTGGGAGGGGGAAACCGCTGGGTTTTCCCCATAGAAATGCATGGCTTCAATGCATTCCTATGGGAAAACAAAAAAACGGAACGGAACAGAACAAAAAATTCAATTTCGTTCCATTTTTCTTTGATGGATCGTTTTGTTTTTTGTTTCGTTAGGGAACAAAATGAAAAATGAAAAATGAAATGGGAAAAAAAATCATTTCATGCCCATGTCTAGTCTTCAGACGACAGCAGCGTAGCAAGATTTTGGGGTGCCTGCTGGGACAAAATTGTTTTTGCGCCCCTCCGGCTCTCCCCAACCCCATTGCATCCACCCAGCACAGTGCTGACTCATGTTCAATTTGTGGTCCAGCAAGACTCCCAGATCCCTTTCACATGTACTATTCTCCAGCCAGGTGTCCCATCCTATATCTGTGCAATTCATTCTTTTTACCTAGATGCAGCACCCTACATTTCCCTCTGTTGAAACCCATTCTGTTAGCTTTGGTTCAGCACTCTATTCTGTCAAGATCGTTTTGGATTTTCATCCTATCCCCAAGGGAATTAGCAACCCCTCCCAATTTGGTATTTTCCTCAACCCTAATCAGCATACTCTCTGTTCTGTTATTCAAGACATTAATGACAATATTGAATAACACTAGACCCATTAATGACAATATTGAACAGAACCCTGGAGCACCCCACTGGTCATGTCTCTCCAAGCTGAAGAGAAACCATTTAATGGCTAAAATGGTTGCTTCCCTTGGAAACTAGGTTTTTGGTAGCTGTGAAGTTGATTAAAATGCTTGGTAAAATCACAACAATTTTCATGATTGCCCTATAATCTCATGATTTGAGGTCATGTGTCCTCATTGATTACATAGTGCTCCTGCCTTTGCTGACAGCCAGTCTTTGATAAAAGGAAATGAAAGAAAAGAAGGTGGGGTTCCTTATCTGCTGCCTTCAGTAGCCAGATTTGCTGAAGTTTTTCTCTGTATGCTAAAAGATGTTATAGCAACAAGGCATGACTTCCCGTGGGATTTTGAAGTATGTCTAAAAGCTATCAGCTGCAGCAAAATATAAGATACCCTTCTCCTTGCATTGTCAGTATCCATGACATTTCCTTTACCTGATGTGAAATAAACACACGTCGCTCCGTTCTTTCATCTTGTCTCCACTCTCGCTGTCTTCACCAAACAACAAGAAGTGGGCAGAGAAAAGAGGGGCAAAGTCTCGTTCATTAAACGAGAGGCCGCCAAGTTGGAAGGAGGCAGGAGCACTTCCCTTGCACAGCCTTTATCCCTTTGCCGAATCTGTGATAAGTAACTCATTTCATTTGTCTAAAGAAGTGCCTTTCAAACGTCTTTCTCTTAGTTGAACAGAATGGTGAACTTTCCTTTAGAAATGGGATGGGGGACTGTGACAAAAGCAGGGGGAAGGTACCTATCCACTGTCCCAGGATATCAAAATACACCATTTGGGTTCCTCACCTTGGCGAACGGTAGGAGAAGAAAAACGCTGGATGTCTTCTCCTCGTCTCCAAATGGAGGTTCACCTTCATTCTGTTTGAATCTCAGTAGACGTTTCCTGCCTCTCTTTTCTTTCTTTCTGAATGCAGAACAAAAAGACAATTTTTGTGTAAATGGTCAGGGAAGAACGCTTTACTTTTGAGGGAAAGAATTATAACTCCTTTCTACCTTAATGGGAACAGTAAGTAAAAATAATTATTCGCGCATGGTTGCCATCTCATTAAATATTTGATGTAAAATCTCTTCAGTAAAAACTCTAAAGTGTCCCCTCCACCCCCCACCCCTGTTGAGCTTCAGATGGTTTATTATTTCCATTAAGCTTCGGGAACTTGATTGAATAATCAAGCTCCTTTAGTCCCTTGTACGTGTTACAGTTCATTAACGTAGTGATACTTCTTCATTTTGCACACGTTCTCATTTGCCTAACTTGTTTCACACATGCGCACACACACACGCATGCACGCACACACACATTTTTATTCTTCAGTTTCATGCTCAGCGAGGACTAGATATGTCGGTCTAGCCTAATTCCATGCCTTGCCTTGAGAATAAAAAAAAAATGCCAATGTTTTCTCCCTGCTGGGCATGGCTATGTTGTGTCCATTTCTTTGCATTTAAGGTCTTTCTTGACAATAACTGTTCACTTTTGTGTGTGCCCAAAGCCTTGTAGTTGGTGCAAAAACATGAAGCTCCTTGACCCATTCCAGTCTGGGTTCAGGCCAGGCTGGGGGACTGAGACAGTCTTGGTCGCACTGCAAGATGACCTTATCCGGGGGGCCAACAGGGGTAGCACTACCTTGTTGGTCCTTCTGGATTTGTCAGCAGCCTTCGATAACGTTGACCACGGTATCCTGCTGGAGCGGTTCTCCGAGATTGGTATAGGAGGCACTGTACACAGTTGGCTCCGGTCCTTCTTGGAGAGCCGTCCCCAGTGTGTCCAGCATGGGGGGGGAGTTGTTGGCCCCATGGATACTCCCTTGTGGGGTTCCGCAGGGGTCCTCCCTCTCTCCCATGCTGTTCAACATCTATGTGAGGCCACTGGCAGAGGTCATAAGGAGATTTGGAGTCTGCTGTCATCAGTACTCGGATGACACGCAGCTCTATCTCTCCTTTTCCACCTCTGCAGTTGAGGCTGTCCAGACCCTCGACCAGCGTCTGGATGCAGTCATGGCATGGACCAAGGCTAACAGACTCAAACTCAACCCCGAGAAGACCAAGGTGATGTTCTTTGGGACTTCCCCTTCCAGCTATGGCGGCCCTCTCCCCAGTCTGGAGGGAGTTTCCCTCCAGCTGGCGGACAGCGTTCGGAATCTGGGCATGGTCCTGGACCTGGCTCTCACCATGGAGACTCAGGTGGCTGCCGTGTCCAGGACCGCATTTTTCCATCTTCATCAGATTTGCCCATACCTGGATGGGGATTCCCTGAGGACTGTTGTGCAAGCGTTGGTGATCTCGAGAATAGATTTTTGCAACACTCTCTACATGGGGCTGCCCTTGACTCTCCTTCAGCGACTGCAGCGGGTGCAAAATGTGGCGGCCAGACTGGTGGCAGGTGTGCTTCGATACGACCACATCACCCCAGTCTTGGCTCATCTGCATTGGTTGCCCGTCGTGTCCCGAATCAGATTCAAGGTCCTGGTTTTAATTTATAAAACCCTCCATGGCCTAGGACCTGACTACCTGGCAGAGCGGATCACCCAAAGGTCAACTTTGGCCCGGCCAATGAGGATGTCGCGGGCGCACTCGCTTTGGGTGGCCACGCCCAGAGAGGCACGGAAAACCTCTACCCGGAGTCGGGCCTTCTCTGTGGCTGGCCACACTTTATGGAACCACCTTCCCAGCGAAGTGTGCCTTGCACAGTCCCTGCCAGCCTTCCAGAAGGCTTTAAAGACCATGCTCTTCCAAGAGGAATTTGGTGACTTAGTTTTTTTTTTCTTTCACCCACCATCCGCTTTTTGATGTTATGTTGAGTTATATTTTACTTGATTGTTAAAGTGTTGTTGTTGTCCATTGTTTAGCTGTTGTGAACCGCCCAGAGTTCCTTCAGGAAGACGGGTGGTATGCAAGCCTTAAAAATAAATAAAATAAATAAAGAAGGTATTTTGTTTTTGTTTTGTTTGACTGGATTCTCTCTCCCCTCCCGCTTTTTAAATTTAAATTGCAGTGTCTTACTTGGAATACTAGTTTCTTATGCAATACACAGATAAATAATTGCTACAGACTTGGAGGTAGCGACTAAAGCCTGTGTGTGTGTGTTGTGTCGTTACAGTTGCGACCGACTCTTTGTAACCCCATGTTCATGGAGTTTTCTCGGCAGGAATACTGGAGTGGTTTGCCAGTTCCTACTCCAGGCGCCTACAGCACCTGGTATTCCCTGGTGGTCTCCCATCCAAGTACTAACCAGGGCCGACCCTGCTTAGCTTCTGAAATCAGGCGAGATTGGATGTGCTTAGGCCACCTAGGCAGCATGGTACTGAGGGGTAAATACATAGTAAATAAACTTGGGGGGGTGACCCAAATTGTATAGGCTTAGTATGATGGTAGCAACAACACAGAATGTGTTGGGATGGGACTTTTACTTAAAAATAAAAGGGGGAAAACACAGCAGAGCCTCTCTCTCTCTCTCTCTCTCTCTCTCTCTCTGTATGTTCTTGATATTTTAATGCAGATGAATGAAGCTGTTTGTTGAGATCCTGCTACTATAGTTTACTTGTAGATGCAAGAATGTCTCTTCTTGAATGGTGGGGACCATGGAGTGTTTCTGTGTTCATACAGAGCCCTTATACTCTGAAAGAAAACAACCTGATTGGTGATAGGGCATGTTATCAACAGAGCTTCAGAAAAGCAGAAAAATGATGTCTGTGTGGATATCTGCCAGCAGAGCCAAGAAATTTCCTATAGCCTTGTCATTTCTGACGATGATGACATAAAATATATGTGTTCTAGCAGTGGTCTATTAATTTACAAATCTTTCTTTCTCTGGCATAGCAGGAGAGTATAGCCTATGCAAGCAAGGAGTATTTTACCTCTCACCAGCTTTTTAAGACAGGAGATCAATAGGAGTCAGCAGCTTGAAAACAACAATAAACACCTGCCTCTAAGGAGAGGTTGGGAATTTATCTTCATGTTGAAGGATTTGGTATCTGTTTCTGCTTAATACAAAGGTCAGTAGACAAATCTAGGAGAGAAAGAGAGAGAGAGAGAATATTATTCTTTTATCTAATCTAACCTGCAGCTCTGGTTCTCTTAAATATTTGTAGTTCACTGACATATTCTTATGCTTCCCCAAATGTCAAGTGGCTCTCCCCGAGGGAGGTGTGAGCAGTTGGTAGAACTTCTGTCTGACTCCGTTTGCATGTGTATTCAGCAGGCACCTGGGCAATAGCATATTTCCTCCTTCCTCCTCCCCTCTCCCTGTTTTTTATTAAATACATTGTCGGCTGGTTAGATATGGCGGGGAGAGAGAGAATTGCAAATTTACTGATTTCTAATTGTAATGGAGACTCCACTTATGCATTAATTAGCACGCTCATTTCTGTAAGTATGGATCCACAATGCTGGCTGTGAGAGGAAAGCCGGTTTGTGGAAATTCAAAGGTTTGCACAAGTATTTTTTGGAAAGGGAAAGGGGGTAGGTGTGTGTAGTGGAGACAGAATGCCGGCTGATTTGAGGAGAGGAGAATCAGGACAGAGATAACTGAGAACAGCGCAATTTATTTTTATTTTACTTTACAGTACCGTGGTACCTTGTATAAAGGAATTAATTCATTCCAAATGAAATTCTGTTAAGCAAATTTTTCTTGGTACAAATTTCCCATAGGAATGCATTGAAAAGGGATTAATCTCTAATCACAACTGTTTTTCTGTTGTATGGATTCGCCCCATAAGCAATTCTGTTAAATGATTTCCCCCTATCTCTGGAATTTTTTTCTTTAAGTGGATTTTCTGTTAAACAAACTGCTTTTTATATGGGGGTCCACTGTATTTATATATTGCCACACTCTGGGTGGCTTACAACCTAACAGAAGGCAAAACAATAAACACGAATCTAACCATAAATAATCAATATTAGTATCAAAACAAATGCAGCATAATAAATCATCATAAAGCACAGCAAAATGAAAAACATTTAAGTGTTTAAAACGGTGGCCTTATGCAACACATGAAACTAGAAAGATAGGGTTTCTGGAGATTTGGGGTATGTTCGTCTCAGGACTAAACCAAGAGATTTTTATGCCCACGGCAAATACAAAGATGCTGCACCTCCTTCCTGTTATAGGTTTGGAAGCTAACCGAGCTGGTGGCTGAATCTTAATGAAACTTTGAGAGTGATGGCTTTCGCTACCACAGCAGAAGCAGCAATGTAGTTTAGGGAGGGGGAGCAGCTCAAGAGACCAGATGGAGGGTGGCACTGCTGAACCCCCCCCCCAGTTTTGTCACTTGTATTGATTGCTTCACTTTGTCAAATGATCAGCCCAAGTACCTGTTCTTAGGAGCATATAGTACAACACTAGTTTGTCCTCCTTCCTTCCTGAGTGTTTCCAACGAAGCCAGCAATGGATTGGCTGAGAATAAAAAAAAATATTGAAGCTTACTCAAGCAAGGGAAAGGTGCTGGGAGAAGAATTACATTTCCCGTAAATGAAGTCTTTATAGGGTAGTTCACTTCTTGAAGGATCAAATTGTCAGTCACAGAACTTTCCTTGCTGGTCAGTGTTCTGATCGTGGTTGTGGTTAGGGAAAACTCTGGTGGTTACTTCACGTCCTTCCTCAAGCCAAGGTGAACTTGCCTCCGTGTTGAAATCGGTTTTCAACATGGATCGAGAAGTGGATTGAAAAGATTCCCGAGCTCCAGGACGGGAATCTCTCACCCCGCTTGGAGCACAGTTCAGGGGGTGTGGTAGGGGTGAACTCGGATTGACCCCACAAGGATGTGAGGTTCCGTTCCTTTGAACTCAGATTGACCCCACAAGGATGTGAGGTTCCGTTCCTTCGAACTCGGATTGACCCCACAAGGACGTGATGTTACGTTCCTTTGAACTCGGATTGACCCCACAAGGACGTGAGGTTACGTTCCTTCGAACCGGTCTCCAGTGGGGCCGCGAACTGCAGCGAGAGGGATGTGAAGTATCAGCCAGAGTCTGTCTCCTCCTTAGACATGTACACCACCTTCTGTTCACAGCCACAGTGACACATAGCTTGCTTGCATCAAATTGGGACAATTCCGACATGTTTCAATGGGACTGCCTGTTGGTGTACCCTTTAAGTAGGTAGAATGCTTATGGCAATATGTCTATGATACATAGTTAAGAACTAGGGATGGACACAAATCAGAAAAAAAATGATGATTCATGGCGATTCATAATTCAACATTCACAAATCATGGAATTAGTTTTTTAAATTACTTGATGAATCATTTTTCTGCTTCATCTCCATTTTAAAACATCTCCCATGGCACCTGAAGACACTAAAATAGCGAAGAAGCTTTCTCTTACTCTCCTCTACAATCGCTGCAAATTTGGTGAATTTGTGTTTCAGATGTCCAACTTATGCATCCCCCCCCCCAAGCCACCACCAGGAAAGTGACAGAAGGTGGAGATCAAAAGAGCCCAGAAGGGGTTCACAAACTGACAAATCAAGAAGGGTAAACATCCAATGCTTCATATTCCTTGGTTTCATCACTTTCAATGACTATGAAGTGACAAATACTGTATTTGATGAATTGGTGATTTTCTGTGAATATCATAATTTGTTGGTTGATTTGTGCCCTCCTCTACTGAGAAATAGTTTCCTCACGTATCCAAGTTGAGGAAACCTCCCCCCCTAAATGAACCTACTTTTGCTTTGAATTTTGTGTAAAATAGGCCATCAGTAAACAGGCAAAAGAATTGTGAAGCCCTTCATATGATATGAGTGGCTTGTCTTTCATTTCCCCCACCACGTCTTTTTTCTTGCCTAACCAAAGTCACAAGAAAGAGCTGCCTTTCCTAGTTCTGTATCACATAGCAATGCAGTGTACTGCATGTAGCGTATGAGGGTATCAAGATCTATTCCATGGTGTGGAATGTTTTTGTCAGCATGGATTCAAAGAATTAATAGTGTGACCTGCACATACAGGTACCTAAAGGTATGCCCAGCAAATCCAGTCTGATGGAACCTTTGCAATGCCTAGGGGAAGCAGCCTTAAAGATGACTGCTTCCTCTACTGCTGGTCTCAGGGTGGACGACTAAGCAAATGAGAAGTCAAAGGAGACAAGTGTCATGGATCTGTTTTGTAAACAGCCACAGAATTTATCTGAGCCGCAAGTACTAGTGGTGTGAGTCATTTGTGTTCTAACATTTTTTTACAAGCTAGGTATGTCCACATATGTCCCCAATTCTCTCCATCCTCGCCTAATCCATGGCTAACTTCAGCAATATTATTTTTCCATACAGAATCAATTTTACAATGATAAGAACATAAGAACATAAGAAGAGCCCTGCTGGATCAGGCCAAAGGCCCATCTAGTTCAGCTTCCTGTATCTGACAGTGGCCCCACCAAATGCGTCCGGGAGCACATGAGACTAGATATCTGTCTCCTGATACCACTCTCCTGCATCTGGCCCTTGAAGAACCCTGGCTTTAAGCCTGGAGATTACACATCTCCATCATGGTTTGTAATCTGTGCTGGACTTTTCCTCCAGGAATCTGTCCAATCCAGGCCAGATGCCATCACCGCCTCCTGTGGCAGGGAGTTCCCTCCCAATGTACATATTTTCAGCTCACTTCAAAGCAGTCTTTCCTTTGATTCAAGCGTGCTTCAGCAGGGCTCAGAAATGTGCATAATTGTTTTCCGATCTTTTTGCAAGTGTGCTTCTCTTGCTTTGCACACGTCCATGGCTGTCTGTCAGCTTGTGAATTTGAAAGTATCTGATCCGTAGACCGTGTAGGAAGTATAGAGAGAGGATAAGCGAACTTTGTATTGAAATCAGACTCGTAAAAGAGGTCCCTAAATGAAAAAGTTCCCATGCCTGGTCAGTTCAAGTGTGCCTTACCTCTAATGGACACGTAACCAATTTCACGAGTGCACTTGAACTGACAATGGATTACCACAAAACAGCCATTCCATGTGCTATGCAGGTCCTTGACACTCCGTTTGAGTTTGCCTGGCATCTGTGAAAAGCTTGCTGTTTGGAGTCTTTTTTTTCCCTACAGAAGTATCTTTTTATATTTTTGGAAGCCAATTCTGTGCCACACAACACTGATTTTCAGTCAACCGTCAGCCAGATGAGACAAGAATTCATCCTCAGACATACACACAGCACAGCCCCGAATATATTCACTGCTCTCTCTTCCATTGCAAGAGAAATGGAATTGCTTCACAGCAAATAGCCCAACAATCGTCAAGATTAAAGTGGCAACATGACTTTAAGTTTCCAAATCTTTTTATCTCAGCTGTGCAGTTCCACTAAGGTGATGGGAGGATTTAATACCTGAGGTTGCCTGAACAGTCACAGAACAGCCAAGAAGGCCCTGGATGGGTAAACTACCCAGGTGGCACAATGACAATCCAGGAGTGGAGAATAAATAAGAAAATGTGAGGTGTTAAATACCTTAAAGGGTGAAATATAGCATTGGCTGAAATCCTGTCATGCAGCTATGCTATGTAAGGCTGATGATGTCACCAGCCACTCCTGTTTTTTTGAAAATTGACGGCTTCCTTTATTCCAGAGACCCCAACAACTTCCCCACAATGAAAGGGATTTCCATGGGAGCCATGGGACGCTGAGAGAGAGGGAGGGAGGGAGGGAGGGAGGGAGTCAGAAACTTTTTATTTGGGGGGGGGGGAATCTGTCTGATGACATCATCAACCTTACATGGCATATGCAACAGGATATCCACTACAGTTTCCTACTCACCCCCATAATAGTCATCCATACCATAAACAGAAAGAACACTGTGACTCACCCCATCAAATAATCATCCAAATCTGACTATCTCTTTACATTAACTAAAATATGCCTAAAAGGATGGAATAAAAATAAAATATTATTGTTTCCTTTGTTGATTTCTCTAGGAGCCATGCAGATTCCCAAAATTTGCTCAATTTAGAAAAAAAATAGCTTTTCGGATTACTGTTCGCATAATCCCATAAGCAATATGGTTTGTGACTGTGCCAGCTAGGATAGTATGAGAGTTGAGGTGCCTGAAAGTAATTTGTCCAAGTGATGTATCTGTGTTAAAAAACTGTCATGGCATCTGGATCACTAGATAGATGGTGGTTTCCTTAAAGCCAGGAAGATCATGATGTGAGGCTAAGGCAAGTCCTAGTCAAAATTTAGTCCCATCATTTGATAACTTTACTTATAAAAGCTAAGCATATGTTACATAAGTATGTAAATTGGTGTCTTTTCCTCCTTAATTACAATGTACAGTACATTCCAGTGTGTAGTTCACAGCAGAAACTCCTAGAAAATTCTCAGCTTGTCTTGTTATTTTTGATGGACAGCATATGTCCCCCCTTTGCAACTTCTAAAGTTTCACCAAATATGGATCAGAAATAATGTGACCAGTCTCCCATTTGCTCACACCAAAAATAGGTTGACTAAGTTATTATGTAATAGAGATGGATACGGATAGAAAAAATGGAGTTTCGTTTGTCATTTGTCGTTTGGAGGGTCCGTTTTGGTGCATTTCTGTTTTTTGCGAATTTTTGCAAAAAAAGTTTTTGTTTTCGTTCATTTCATTACTGTTTCGTTACCATTTATTTCATTTTTTATTTATTTTTAGCATTTAAAGCAGTTCACTGTATTGCAATAACGGAAACGAAACGCACAAGAAAATTTCCGGTGTTTCTGTTCGTTTCATTTCATTTTCGAGACAAAATTCGTTTGTTGTTTTGTTGTGTAATGAAATAAAAAACAAAAATGGAAACGAAAAATTGTTCATTTCATGCCCATCTCTATTATGTAAGTTCCTGCCAACCTGAAACTGGAGGTCTTTGAATGCCATCCAAGCAGCTCTTGAATTTAAAACACTAAGGGAATATTCATACTTGCAATTGTTCATATGAGGGCTGAGAACTAGAGAAATCTTATTATTCTGTAGGAGGCAGCAGAACCAAGCCACCATGCATATCTCACGGATAACTTATTGAAAACTGCTGAAAGTTATTACATTATTTAAAAATAATAGTTCTAGTTAAGGCAGGAGGAGCGTGTCTTTTTTAACCAAACAGTCTGTGATGAACTAAAAATGTAACTGTAATTTGTCATTGTCATGTGTTTTTATGTTTATCCTGTCTGTTTCATTTTACTTCTTTGCTCATTTTATTGATGTAATATTGTTCAAATTTCCATTGTACGTTGCCCAGAGTAGCGTGTTAGGTAGATGGGTGGTATAAAAATCCAATAAATAAATAATGCATTTTTGGTGTTTGACTGCAACATTGCTTCAGGTGAGAGAGGCCACTACTTCTGTTTGCAGTGAAATATAATGGTGGTAAATGTGTTGTGGCGATGAAAAACTGCCTTGCAAAATATGTTTCACTGGAAACTCTCGTGCTCAGTACTTTGAAAGAAGGCGTTCCTGCCTCTCATCATTCACAAAATTACAGCACCTTGTCAAAAACATGTTAGTAATTCATCAATCTTGTCTGTATATACTGTACTTTAAAAAGATCCCGTTTGCCCTCCTCTTTAAAGTTTTGACTGGTACAAGACCTGGAAGGTTGGCAGATAGAAATAGACCCGATTAACTTCATTCCCTGGTGCAAACTTCTGTTGGAATAATTTTGCACCAACAAAACCAAATAGAGTGCCAGAGGCTTTTAATGTAATGTAGAGCTTGCTCTGTTCACTGGAAGGACAGATTTTGAAGCTGAGGCTCCAGTACTTTGGCCAACTCATGAGGAGAGAGGACTCCTTGGAAAAGTCCCTGATGTTGGGAAAGATAGAAGGCAAAAGGAAAAGAGTACGGCAGAGAATGAGATGGTTGGGCGGTGTCATTGAAGCAACCAATATGGATTTGACCAAACTCCGGGAGGCAGTGGAAGATAGGAAGGCCTGGCGAGCTCTGGTCCATGGGGTCACGAAGAGTCGGACATGACTGAACAACTGAACAACAACAACAGAGCTTGCTCTCCCCTTCCTTTTAGGTTCCGAGGCCCCTTGAGGTCCCCTGTTGCTCTCAGAAAGCTTTTGGGAGCCTTGGAAATAGAGAGTCTTTTTTAAAAAGAAAAAATGGCCACCTGAGGCTGGCAGTGGTGAGCTGACTGTGGTTTTTTAACACTCCCCTTCCCTTTTAATTGCATTCATTTAAATGCTTCTGGAAGCCCAATCTGGGTTACACTGTTGCATTTTTGCACAACCCGATTTTGCCCAGGGTGTAATCAATTCTAAGCAGAGATGAAAGAAGCAACACCAGCCCAGCCTTCTTCAATGAGATATGGAGAACTTATTGGATCATTCTCATCTGCTAAGATCACCATCGAGACCATGTACATTGCTTTGATCTCTGCGGAAGAAGGGCAGGTTCTTACAAATGTAAACAATCCAATTTATATCTCCCTTTAGCCCAGCAGCCTTATGGAGGCTACATTATGCGACTCTTGCTTCAGATGGTGGCAGATGAAACTAATCACTGGCAGGCAAGAGGAGCTGAGTCCGTTTGACATCCAGTGGAAATCTGTTCTGAACACATTGCAGGGATCAGCAAAATGGAAAAGAATGTCTGGTCTTTCCGCTGTTATTGAATGTGAAATGTTATTTGGTGAGAAACTTGTTTGGGTAGCCATTCAACTTAAATTGAACACCGGCTGCTGGAAAAGGAAGTGACCAGGATAGTTTTCGTTTGCTTTTCCGGCACGTTTTGAGTGCGGACCAAAGTGACTGGAATTAGCCTTTGTGCTCATGATGGTACTAGAGAAGGTGGAATCGTGTCCTGAGGCTCAGGCCACTGCACCTTGGGGGGGGGGGGGGGCTGCCTGCCAAAAAAACCTACAGTACACCCCAATGAGGTTTACTAGTCTTGAAGGTGCTGCAAGCTTTGATGGCTTTGCTGTAAATAAATAAATAAATAAATAAATAAATAAATAAATAAATAAATAACCCCATGTGTCTCTGCCCCCCTTAACATCCTTCCTGTGCTGTACTGAGGCAACATGGCCTTGTTCTTTAAACCTTGGGTGAGCTTTCCACTGTTTTCAGTTAAAAAAATAATGTTGGTTCTGTTATTAGACAATTTTGTTTCTTCTAAATGCTGCTTATACTTTTGGGCTCCTTTTGAAAATAACGATAGTCCAGATATTCCCCAAGTGAAGGCTGCAGTGTAGTAAGCATAGCTCCCGCTCCAAGCCAGTGAATGGATAGTTCTTGTCTTTTGGGTGACTAAACAGGGAAGATCCCATCCCATGACATTCTACACTCACATCATCCCCATGGAATATAACATTACACGAGGATGGCCAGCATTATTTTATAAATTCTTTATTTTCTAGAACCTTCAAGTGCTCTGATGTTTGGCAGATAATGAGTCTTGCGGTATAAGCTGGAGGTCATATTTAAGCAAAGCAAGCAAAGCAAAGTGGTCTGCTTATATACCACCCCATATCACTTAAGTAGACTCTGGGCAGTTTACAGTTTTAATTGCAGCATGCAGGCTACACTTTTAGTCACTTAATCATGGTTAAAGTTGACCCACTGATTACTGACTTGGGTCCCAATCGTTTCATTGAGTTTGCTGTTGATTTGGCTAAATCAGGCTCCAACCTGATATAGTACATTGAGAGGAATATATGGCTATAGGGAGAAATGGGTGGTCAACCAGTTCTCATGCTGGAAACTGAGTCGACACCAAGATGCAATGAACCAGCTTGTCAAACCATGGACAAAACTGCAGTGACTTGGCGCCAAGCACAGTGGTGTCAGATTTTTCTCTAGCTGTTGTTTTAATAGCTACCAGATAACTGTGGAAGAGCAGGCCTCTTGATAAATTATGTGCCCCATGGGAATGTTATCCTTGAGATAATCAGAACATATCCAAAACTAATTTCTACTGTCTCAATAAGTCACTTTTTGCATGGACAAAAACATTCCTAATCCATGCAGGGAAATGGTACTTCTTTACCAAATGTAGGTACATGGCTACATCAGTAGTAGTCCAGATTTAGACAATGACCTGGCAAATATATTTTGTGTTGTAGTCCTGTCTTGAGCGGGGGCTTGAATTCACTGGCTTCATAGGCTTTTTTCCAATTTCACATAATTCTAGGATTCTATAATATTAACCCTATGCAGGCGGTTGCATTGGTATTCATCTTTAGCTAATTTAATGTATATGGGGGAAAGTGCTTTCCCTCAAATGCTTTGTCTTCTCTGATTCCTAGCTAAATGCAACTGACAAATGCATGTTAAATACAAAGGTCAAAAGGTAAATGTGTCCTCTGATAAATCAGTCTATTCATCTCTGACTCTAGGGGGTGTTTCTCTCCGTTTGTAAGCCAAAGAGACTGTGTTTGTCCTTAGACATATTTCTGTGGTCATACGGCTGGCATGACTACACATGCTAGCACACAGAATGTCATTGCCTTCCCACCAAAGTGGTACCTATTCATCTACTAACATATGATGTGCTTTTGAACTGCTAAGTCGCCAGGAGCTGGAACAAACCATGGGAGCTTGCTCCATTGTGCAGATTTGAACTTTCAGCCTTTCCATTAACAAGCCAAGCCACTCAGTGGTTTAACCTGCAGCACCACCCACATCCTTACACTACATGTACAATATCAAAAAAGGATCGAGTGAGCCTCGGTGAATGAATGGACAGGCAGTGGGAGAACTATTAGTATAATCTCTCTTCTTGTTTATAGGGTTATAGATAGCTACCCTGCCCAGCTACTTACCACTTCTGCAACACAATTAAGAGTGTGTAATTCACTGTTCGAAACCCTGGTTTTGACATGGTTGTTTGCTCCAATAGGTTGCCACTTGTGTTCACTGAGGCCTCCTGTCAAGCTCTTGCTCTTTTGGCTGAGACACCTGACGTCAGGTTCCACTGAGGGTGATCTTCCTTTACCTCACATGTGAAGTGCGCCATTAATGTTATCTTCAGGAGAATTAATAAGGCTACTTGCTCAGAGGCAGTTTCCCTTTGAATGTTTATGCAATGGCGTGCCTCTCATACCCAAAGTCTATTTCACCATCTCTGAGCCCTTAACATTTCCTCCTTTCTTTCTCAAAAAAATAAAAAGAGGGGAGGGAAGGGTGGAAAGCAAGATGAGTCGTACAAAACAATACAGGATCGCCAATGGATTAAAAGTATTGATAATGGTAGGCATTTGGCGCATGTTCAAATGTGCGGATGTGAGTACCTTGCTATTATACTTTCTGTGGGGCAAATCCAAAATTCTTCTGGTAAAATCTTGGGAAGGTGCCCCGACCCTTCCCTGCCCTCCCTGACCTTTTGTGCTGCCTCCATGCCAGGACTCAAGTGTTTCCCTCAGAACCTTTTTCAGGATGCATAACAGCTACAGAAATCCCCTTTGTATGTAATTCATCATCACTGGCATCATCTATCTTAATCATAAATCTCAGCAAAACAGATCACTCCATTCTTACTAACCCAATATTGTAGATGGGTGGGAACAGATGAGAAGCTCCACTTGGGGCAACCTGTGAGAGGAAAGCAATGCCAGAAGAAGGGCCGGGGTGTTTGCACAAATTCCTCTTGAGGTGAAGTGGAAAAGCTGCAAGGTGGCATGGTAGCTGGATTTGTATGTACATTGTTCCCTATTACAAAAGAGCCAGTAAAATCCAGTTGGCAAGTCACAACTAGATGAGGCCATTGAAATAGTGGAACTAAGAGATGAGTTGACTCATCAAATTCCTGCTGCTTCAGTGAGCCTGCTTAGTTGTGATTTACTCCTAGATATGTCAGCGGCTATGTCTGTATTTGAATATTCAGTTCATATTGGCTTCCAAAGGTTAACAACCAGTGGGTCAGGAGGACACCAGCTTCTTCCCTCCATCTGGATATGTTTTTTCTTCCTCTGTACTTCCTAGGCGACTTTCTGACAGAAAGAGTCTCTCTCCATCTGTGAAGGCACCGCCTTGAGTGAAACCGTGAGGGGCAAAAACAGATGTCTAAATTTCACAGCAAGCCTTTGTAGAACAGAAAGTTTTGGAAGGTTGCTTTTTATGTACAGAGAGGTGATGGAAATGACAACACCTTTGTTTTATTGATTTTCATTCTGCCTGAAGACATTGGACAAGTTTTCCTAAGGGCTGTTTACAAGTTAATGATGGAAAGGGGCATTTGAAGGAAGGAAAGCAACATATGGTTGTTGGATATTTGTGCAAGGAAGAGAAGGCTTCACATCTATTCAGTGAGGGACTGCTCATGAGCCTGGTTGTGCATCTGATAACATGACCGGGTGCATGACCAGCATCTCAACAAAGAATTGATAGCTTCTACATTTCCATGCCACACACAGATAAGCTAAGGTGATACAGGCCAAGCTTATCAGGTGGCCCTTTGTGTGGGCTGCAATCTATGAAAGCTTCTGCAAAATGAA
Organism: Phrynocephalus versicolor; assembly: GCA_023846285.1. Lineage (NCBI taxonomy): Eukaryota > Metazoa > Chordata > Lepidosauria > Squamata > Agamidae > Phrynocephalus > Phrynocephalus versicolor. The sequence goes on from JAHTLZ010000237.1 coordinate 19,371,332, forward strand.
ATGTGTTGGCCTTGGAGAGGCCCCAGAACTCCTTACTATGTTTGCTGCACAATTGTCCCAGGCTTCTGAACCTGGAACCAGGTGATTCTCAGTTGTTTTACAACCCTACATTTGCCTTGCATGTCCCTGTTTATCAAAGAACTCCTTTTTAGTTAGTTAGTTAGTTAGTTAGTTAGTTAGTTAGTTAGTTAGTTAGTTAGTTAGTTAGTTAGTTAGTTAGTTAGTTAGATAGATAGTTAGATAGATAGATTTTTGTACCGCCTATCTGGTGACACTCAGATAGGGGCTACTCTGGGCAGTTTACAACAATAACAATATACAAATCAATACAATAAGACAAAATAAAATGAAGTACAAAGAAAGTAAAAATCAATCAAAATCGAACAACAAATAAGAAATATTTATATCAATAACCAACAGTTTAAGGCAAGAGGCAGGTAATGGTAAACAGCTGAAGGTGCAGTTGAGCTCATGTAGGATGCTGCAGGTGTGTACTGATAAGGATTGATAAACATGAAAAAAATCAAAATGTATTGTAAGCAGACCCAAGTGTGCTGCCAGGGTATGGGGTCAGGGTGACCCAGCAGGACTTGGCATAACAGCTGGGACTTGGCACGGTCTCTTGCAGTGTGTGGGTGCCGGTCTATGTAGAACAGCAAATATTTTGTGGTTAGCTAGAATAAGCCAAGCTAGGAAGTAGGAGACAAGACTAAGGTCACGATGGCCCATGTTGGCACTATCTTACAGTGCGGAGGTGTCATTTTGCTGAGAGCAACATATGGCGGTTAGCCAGGAATGGGGAACCAGCTTTGAACTAGGAAAATTGGGTCAGGTCATTCTAGGCTTTGATGGCCAAATGGCTATAGGCCAAGAACATGAGCTGATGAACAAGCACATGAAAGGACATGTAGGCACGTGTAGGGGTGAACAGAATACGTCAGTCTTAGATCGTACACCATGCAAAAGAGTATATAACCATCATCAGAAGCCATTAGTCCTTTGTCCAGGACAGCAGGGCCGTCTGGCCTGTGCTATGCCTTGGATCCTTAAGCTAAGATGTCTACTAACCTATTTTCTGTACTGTATGTGTTCTGTGTTGTATCTCTATCTGTCTTTAATAAAACTTTTGTTGTATAACTAACTCAGCGTGGCAATTTTGATGAACCACCAATGGTGCATTGGCAATTTATAAAGAACCCCCCAATGCCAATTTTTTAAGGTCCATTCTAGACTTTATCAGTACCAGTCTGGCGAAAACCCCTCATAAACATCCAGGAGGGGACCAGGTGTATCACAGAAGGAAGAGAGTTCCACAAGCATGGAGCAACCTCCAAGAAGGCTCAATTCCTGGTTTTATCTCCATGAGTCTCTCTCAGGGTTAGCACCCTCAAACACCCTGCCTGAGAGGAACGGGTATTATGGGTAAGTCTCCTTAAAAGCAGCCCCTCTGGCAGATGTCGACACAGAAGACAACCAGTAGCCAGTTCAGGGAGCTCAGCGTAGGAGATATATGCTAGTATTTACTAAGCCAAGTTAACAATCTTGTTGCCATGTTTTGGACCAGTTGGGGTCTACACGTCAGCTTCAAGGGCAGTCCCACATAGAGTTAATTACCATAATCTAATCTCAAGATGGCCAATGCATGAACCAGCATTGTGAGAGCCTTGGAGTCCAGATAGGGATGCATCTGGGCAATCGATCTACCACAGATGGAAATGGTGAATGGACTGCAGGCACCACCTGGGACTCCATGGATAGTACTATGTCCAGATGAATGACCAAGCTGCAAATCTCAGTCTGAGCAGGGGGGTTCACACCCCCAAAGGAGATAGAGCTTTCCCAACCTGCCAACATCAGATGCCTACACACAGGACTGTTCAGGTACAACCTCAGTCAGTTCATCCTCACCCATTCTATACAACATCCAGGCAGTATTCAAGGGATGGGATACAGTATCATCCACTGAAGAAGGTGGGAAGGAAAAACAGAGCTGGGTATGATCAGCATACTAGTGGCACAAAGCTAGAAAGAAAGAAAGAAAGAAAGAAAGAAAGAAAGAAAGAAAGAAAGAAA
>JAHTLZ010000237.1:19373414-19392490 GCA_023846285.1 Phrynocephalus versicolor
AGAAAGAAAGAAAGAAAGAAAGAAAGAAAGAAAGAAAGAAAGAACAACTCCTGATGACCTCTCCTGGCAACCTCATGTAAATACTAAATAACACTGGTGAGATGATCGGCTCCTGTGGAATCCCACATTTGAGGGTGCAAGCAATGGACCTCATCTTGCTGGTTTCTATTCTCTGGGGGCTTTCATCCAAGAAGGATTAGGGCCATGCCAAAATGAGACCCACCTACACCTAACTGGGAAAGCCTCCCCAGGAGGATACAATGGCCGATGATATTGAAGACTGCTGATATACCAAGGAAGATCAAATGATGACATCTTGCAGTGTGACCAATGCTGCCTCCATGCCATGACACAATCTGAAGCCAGACTGGAATGGATCAAGGGCACTGGTTTCCCCCAGAAGGGCTTGAAGCTGGTCAACCACCACTCTTTTCATGACCTTGCTCATAAATGGAATGTTGACAATAATCCTATAGCTGTCGATGTCATCTGCTGCCACGTTTGGTTTCTGACAAATGAGTCTAATGAGTATTTCCTTGATAGCAGAGGGGCCATTTGCTCTGGCCCAACAGACTGGCTGCTTTTATGAGTCAGGCTGGGCGAAGCAAAGCATGTTCTGCAAGAATCTAGGTAGGTGGTGGTGGCAGCTCAGCAGTAATCAAGTGCCCTGTCTACCTTCACAGATGTCACTACTTGAAAATGTGTCAGAATCATTAGACAAGTATGCCAGCTCCAAAAAGGAGAACACTGGATCACAGGGAGCACAGTAAGCCTGCACAGTCCCAGGATCATCCCTCATCCCAAACAACATGTGGGAGATCACCAGTGAAGAGAGTCCGACAGCCTCAAGGGTGTTTTTATATCCAATGGCTACAGGGGACAGCCTTCAAGCACCTGTCACCTCTTCTTTTGGATCTGAAAGCTACTATGCCAGTGGCATATATTCCTCTGCTATTAGTAACCTAAATGATTGAAATCCCCTCTGTGGGAAAACAAGGTCGCATAAAAATATATTCTCACTATATTTACATCTTTTTGCACTTGGTATTCCATAAGTGCAAAGTGCAAAAAGATGTAAATATAGTGAGAATAAACAAAGTAGAAATGGGATAGCTACAAAGTTGGCCAATTGAATGTAGTTAAAAACTACCTTTGCAGATTGAATTATGATCAACCCAGTTCATAAAATAAAAGTTTAAAAGTGCAATGATTCAGGGCAATTTCAATTAGCAATCAAGCACTGTGAAAATTAATTTCAATTTTAAAATTAATTTCAGTTCGTTTAAACTCCCCCACAATTAAAAGTTATTTAATTATTAAATAATTAACATTATTAAGAAATGGGATTCAGATGGTAATGTTAATTCACTAATAAATTAATTGATTCAACAATCAGTCTAATTCATTATGCAACATTTGGGATGGAGTTGGGCAGGACTAATTAACCCATTAAATCTGAAGACTAACCTTACTCATACCCTCAACCTTACCGAACAATCTAAATTAAAGGATATCCCCATCAGGTGTTTTCATTCCAACATGATTATGACTCCCCTTTGGAGTCCTAATCTGTTTAGACTATATTATCTACATTCAAGGACATTCCCCTCCACTGCAGTTCCAAAACACATCCATGAAACCACCTCCACTCGATAACCCAGCTCCAACTCTGTCATAGGAACCCATCATCTTTCCCAGGCGGGTTGCCAAACAGAAAGAGTGGCTGTGTCAAGGGTAGAAGCAAAGTTCTGCAAACACCTGGCCAAGTCTTATGCATACCAATCTTTAGCCTGGGCTTAGGTAGGGGAGAGACTGCAACATTGCAGCATTTTTCTACAGTGGAACCTTGACTTACATACTGCTTGACTTGCATCATATTTGACTTGCAGCAAGAAGGGGCCTGTTTGACTTGAGTTGCAGGCTTTGAGTTACATCTCAGAGCCCCGGCACAAGGAACTGGAATTGGGCGACAGCCACAACCCAGCATCGCAGCTGCCGCCTCCCAACTGCTCCTGCCTTCTTCCCCTCCTCTGGCAGGGGCGGCTTTGGCGAGGCCAGCTCAGAGCACCTGGAGCTGGTCCTCGGCCTCGCCGAAGCCGCCACTGCTGCCGGAGGTGAAGAAGGACCAGGAGCTCGGGGCTGGCCTCACTGGTTAGACAGTCGGCTCAGTCTTGTAAAAAAATATGGGTGCAGAAGTCTGGTCCACAATGGAAGCATTTTAGTTGGGGAGCTGTAAAGTTGTGGGACTCTAATGGTAACCATAGAGTTGTTCAGAACTTGGAATGTCAGGTTAAAAATCAGTAAAACTTAGATGTTAGACATTGTTGCTATGAACATTAAAAAGTGGAGGCATATAACTTGTGGACTATAATTCCACTGCCTCCTGCTCTCTTTGAAGAGACATTTCATTTACATCCCTGGAAGGAATCTCCTATCCCAGTCAAATGTGTGTTAAATTGCTGTTTTCAGGGGTCTTTTTCATCATCTGGAACGGATTAATCCGCTTTCCCATTACTTTCTATGGGAAACGTTCGTTTGACTTAAGTCATGTTTGACTTAAGTCTAGACCACTGGAACGGATTAATGACAAGGTTCCACTGTACTAGAAATACCCTTGATAACTGGATCCGTTGTTCCTGGGGTATGAAAGAGAAGCTATCACTTTATTTATTGAACACATCTTTATTCTGCATTTCATCTGTGGTACACAATTTTCTTCTTCTCTCCTCTCACTGGAGGGACATGAGTATTCCTTCATTTATCTTGCCCAGTTTAGGGGTGGAGCCACAACTCAGCAGGACAAACAGATAAGAATAACACATAAGAATGAATACCTGATAAAAGATATAGACTATAACATCTTTTAAAAATATACAATAAGGCAATAAAACGGGGCAAGTACTTAAGGGGGGGGGGACTGTTGATCAGCAAGAATACTCTGGACTGGAGTAAGGCCATAAAAGGCTTGTGAGAAAAGCCAGGCCTTAACATGTAGCCCATGTCACCCAGTGAGTTTCATGGCAAGCCTCATAACACTAACACCGACACTAATTAGTACTTCACCAGACTGGCTTACATTAGTGAGTTTGTAATTTTCCCCTTTTAACTGACAGAACACAATATTGTATGTTCTATGTTTTGCTAATAACTCAAACCCTTTAAAACATAGCTGGTGTGGCTGAATATGAGGGGATGTTGAATGACAGCACTAGGAATGTATTTATCATTTATTTATTTTATTTTAAACTATATTTACCCCACCTTTCTCCTTGGAAGGCTTACAACATTGAAGGACAATATAGAACCAAGAAACATGGTGAAAATATTAGTCCTTGTTCTATTTCAGGGTCTTTTGAAATAACTTTAGGTTTTTTCATGTTTTTCATGTGCCAGTCCTTTCATTTTACCATGAAAGGGACCACCTCTTTCGGGTCATTTTGGTTTGCATTTCCACTTTTCCATTTTGTGTTTTCTGGCTTGAAAGCCCTAAAGAACCGATAAAACTATTGTTTATTTAAAAAAAAACTGAGGCAAGGCAGCAGAGATGCAGTCTATTCCAAATGCAGGAAACAGTGCATTGGGGGTTGGGGTGGGGAAATCACCATCATCCCTACATTGATATTATTACATTCATACAGTCAGTGGCACACTAGCACAATCACAATGTCTACCTTGTGGCACACACACACACACACACACACACACACACACACACACACACACACACACACACACACACACACACACCAGCATAGAGGCAAGCATAATTGATCCCCCAAAGCACTTTTGGATAAAAAAAACCCAGGTAATTTGACAGATATAAGGTTAAACAAAGATGGGCAATCGAAACAACAGGATACTTGCATGTACCTTTCATTAATACAAAGTATTCAGCTTTAGGAACCTTCTTTCAGTAACCAATTAAAGAACCCCCCAAGCAAAAAGAAATCCTCTTTCTTGTTTGTCAGCTTTTTTCCATTTTGGGTAAATACACAAGTTGGAACTCTAATCAGGACTTCCCTCCATAGCCCTGTCTTGGGCTTCTTAAACCAAGCTGCGGAGTAGAGAGCCCGGGAACTAAATCGTCCCCCTGATTTATTTGACTGCAAGTTCACATTCATTAACAAGGTCGGAGCTTGTAAATGCCATTTAAAACTGTCTTGCCTTGTGACCCACGTGCCACAAAGGAACTGCAGGATATAGCACGGCACATCGTGTTACAGCATAATATTTCCACACACTATGTTGTGTGCACTTATATGCATCTAGGAACAGAAGGAGGTGCCCTGATATAGCATTATTCATTCTCAAAAAAGAGAAGAACACACACACATACACACACACACACAATTAGGAGTAAACTCATAATTATTATAAACTGCATAGTGAGATTTCCTAGTACAGTATTTCATTTGTCAGAATTGGGTCCTTCCTTCTCTGTTCAGTGTTGTGTGTTGGGCAGACATGCAAGGGTTGAGTTTCTGTTCCTGACTCTGTCACCACCATGTCATTAACCTGACTCAAATTCAGGCATAATACCTGAATGAGGCTGTTGAATAAAAAGATATTCAAACACAAAATTTTAATAGGGAAGCATTCAAAACACTAGAAAATGATGGATGAATCTGAGTTGGGGGGGTGAATCATAAAAAGACAGTGTGGTCCTTCTCCCCAAAAATACAAATGGTAGAGTGGACAATGTCTTTATTGGACAACCATTTTTATTGAACCACATTTTTAAATAGTGGGTTTTTTTAAAAAAAAATCCAGTTCTTTCAATTAAGTACATAATAGAACTCTTCACACTTTGTAAACTCTTACAATGTGTTCTCATCCAACCATAGTTTAGCCCATACAATTAGGCCCATTCTGTACTGGGCTGGAAGTAAGTCCTTGAGGTAGGGTTGTAACTAGGGTAGGGCAACCAGGACGTTGTGCCAGGGTGTTAAATTTAGACATATGCCCCCAATCCATGTCCCTTTAAGTGCAAATTAAATTTGTAGATAAACCGTGGCCACTGGGCTTTTTGAAAGAAAAGAAAAATAAAACCCCCTTAAGCAAGGTTTCCAAGACTTAGCAGAGAGGTAGGGGATTTTTTGCTTTACTTAAAACTTCCACCGTTTAAAGAGGCAGACGTCATGGGACTGCATAGATGATCCAGTTTCCTTTCTTTTTTCCCCCTCACAGCACGACCGGCTGTTCCTGGGGCCAATCGGCACTGTTATTTTATTTTATTTTTTAATTTCCCCCCACCCTCTGAACACCAGGAAGCTGGATGGGTGCTGTTTTTTTTTTTTAACCTTCCCCAAGCTCTACCGCCAGCCAGCTGGTCATTTTTTAAAATCCTAGTGCCACCTGCTGGCCATGGGGCTGAACTGCGCTTAAAAAAATCCTTTGTACATGGGAACTGCTATCCCACATCTTCAGTCATGTGACAGGAGGAAGAGGAAAAGCCGGACCTTCAGAAGATCAAGATCTTCCCTAGGTGCAATAGCAGCCATAGAGAGGTATCTTCTTGTGAGCATAAGAAAAGTACATGACTATGCTTCTTAGTCCTACTCACTTGTTTGTTTGCTTGTTTGCATGTTTGTCTGAAGCAGAAACTTCCTCCTTTTGAGGATACCACATTCTGTTCATTTTTTTCTTGGAAGGGCTCACTGGGAATGGGCTTTTTGGAGTTAAAGAACTGGTAGGTAAGTTCCGAGTTGCAAGTCAAGTTCAAGCCATGGGGCGGGTGCCACCTAAGTCCAATTTGACAGTGAATCCCCCAACTTGAGTGCCCATCCTTGGCAGCAGGATATGTTTCTACATTTTGAAGAAGCAGTGTAAAAATAGCATGAAGGCGAGGGAGCTGCTCTTCCTTTTGCTTGTCTGAGGGCTCCCCAGTCCTGTAAATTGGTTTGCAGGATCTGTGTCTGTGGGGGGGGGAGGTTTCCCATCAAATTATGGGCCTGAGAGTTATCGAATTCCAAAAATCCCATCCATCTTTTTGGCTTCTGCCCATGTGAGTGGGAGACTGTGCCCTTTGGCAGAGATACCAAAATTTCAATTTACAGCTGGGCCTGGGACGAAGTAGGTTGTCGAATGGAGCATCCATAGCAGGGGAGAATGACATCAAGTCATTCGTACGGGCATTGTTCAGTTTGTGTTGTTGGACAATTGTTCTAAAATAGACTGTGTAAATTCCATAAATGTACCCAGTTGCCCTTCCTTTCAGAAAACTGCCACTCAACCAACAACTTCAGTGCTCAGTGACACAGGTTTAACACAGGGAACTGTGGGGGTGGCGGAGTGAGGGCAGGGAGGAGAGAAGGACCCAAGCAGCAGGTAAAGCAAAGCATGCTGCTTTGTGTCATGAAACAATCTTCTTGGAGGAATTGGAAAATATACTTCCATGTAATTTTCCACTTTGATTTACATGGACATTTTGCTTTCAGAAATAAAGTGAAACAAAATAGACTCTCCACTGAGCTCTGTGGCAGAAATCAATTCTCCCTGGCTAACAAACATCAAAGCAAGGATTGATTTTAGTGATTTCTCCCCTGAGCACTGCTGTGTCCTCTTAATTGTACATGCAAGGGCAGTTCTGAAGTTACAGGAACTCCTTCTTGTTCCCATTAAGATCCCGTTTCCCTTGAATACCAGAAATGGGCTAAAAATGGTTTATTAAAGTAGCCTGCAAGGTTCCATAGCATACCATGAACTATGAACAGGCCTATTGTTCCATTCAAATATAGGATTTGTCGCCCATGGTTTATGTGGTTCACTGTTTGACATGGGTAGTACCTGCCTGCCTTTGTGTGATCTTTTACTCTTTTTTGGAGGAAGGAGAGCTGTGCGATTAGTACACATGCATGGATCATGCTAGATCAGTGTTTCCTAACCTTGGGTCCTCTGATTTATTTGGAGTAAAACTCCCAGAAGTCTTCACCACAAGCTGTGCTGGCCAGGAAGTTGTATCCAAGAACATCTGAAAACCACTGGGCTAAACAATATATGATGGAAACAACAGGAGAAAACCAAATGCTTTGACTTTTGCAGGGGAAGTTGGAACACCCCCAATAAATGGACCTGTCTCTCTCCTAGTTAAACTGGTCAATGGGGATATCATTAAAAGAAATTCAAGCATTGGAACAAGTGTGCCCCTAACATTTTAAATCTGCAACATTTCACTTTTGTGTGATGTTCAGTAAACATATTACAGGAGGTGATGAATAAATGTATGTAATAAATAATGACATATCTTGAAGATCTGTGATTTCTGTCAGGACTGGCAACTACTACCCAGTACAGATTACAAGTGTTCTGTACCATTGGTGATACCCAAGCTCAGGGCCCAAAATGTTCTTGTGTACAACTCTCGGAAGTCCTGGCTTCAGGCCTGGTTATGGAACAGAGACAGCTTTTGTCACCTTGGTAGTTAGTTCATAAAATCATAGAGTTGAACGAGACCTCGAGGGCCATCCAATCCAACCCCCTGCCATACAGGAACCCCCCTCAAAGTACTCCCAACACATGACCATCCAGCCTCTGCTTAAAAACCTCCAAAGAAGGAGACTCCACCATCCTCCGTGGCAGCATATTCCACTGCCGAACAGCTCTAACTGTCATGAAGTTCTTCCTAATGTTCAAATGAAATCTCTTTTCCTGTAGTTTACTCTGGGTCCTAGTCTCTGAAGCCATGGGAAAAAAAGCCAGTCCTCTCTTCAATATGACATCCTTTGAAATATTTAAATATGGCTATCATATCCCCTCTCAACCTTCTTTTTGTAAGACTAAACATTCCCAGCTCCCTAAGCCTCTCCTTGTAAAACATATGTTCCAGACCGTTAACCATCCTGATTGCCCTCCTCTGGACCTGCTCGAGGTTGTCAACATCCTTTTTAAATTGATGAGTACACAGTACTCCAGATGGTGTCTGACCAGAGCAGAATAGAGTGGTACTATAACCTTCCTTGCTCTAGAAACTATGCTTCTGTTGATGCAATCAAGAATCGCATTGGCTTTCTTGGCCGCCGCGTCACACTGCTGACTCATGCTCAATCTGTGGTCCACTAAGGGCGTTTATACATGACCCCTAAGCTCTGCGGCAAAGGGCTGCAAGCTCTGGACCTTAAAAATGTTTCCCCACCAGGTCCGGAGTTTGCAGACAATTAAGTGTGACCCCGCCCACCTAAGCGCGACCCAGCTGCACTTTTCTTGTACCTGCTCTTTGATGGTGAAAAATATTTAATGCGGATGTGCTGGGCTCTCCTCGCTTCTTTTTGTTTTTGTTCTTTGCCTCCCGCCCCTTTAAGAGCAACCAGGAAGTCACCGGCGGCTCGCCCAGCAGCTCCCACGGGCACCGGGGAGGTAAGGTTTTCTTCTTTTGTCCTTTTTTTCCCTCCCTCCCTCACGCAGCCAGCAGCCAGCGTGGAGACGCACGAAGAGCGACAAACCCCTAAGATTGCGGGTCCGAATTTAAGGGACCAGCAGATCTTAGGGGTCGTGTAAAAGCACCCTTAGACTCCCAGATCCCTTTCACAGGTACTATTCTCCAGCCAGGTGTCTCTCATCCTATATCTATGCAATTCATTTTTTTCTGCCTGGATGAAGGACCCTACTTTTCTTTCTGTTGAAACTCATTCTATTTGCTTTGCTTGGCCCAGCATTCTAATATGTCAAGGACATTTTGGATTTTTTTTATCCTATCCTCAAGGGAATTAGCCACCCCTCCCAATTTGGTATCATCTGCAAATGTAATCAGTCTACTCTTGATTCCTTCATCCAAGTCAATAATAAAGATGTTGACTAGCACTGGACCCAGAACAGAACCTTGGGGCACCCCACTGTCACCCCTCTCCATGCTGAGAAGCCATTTATGATCACCCTTTGTGTACAATCGGTTAGTTAGTTAGTTAGTTAGTTAGTTAGTTAGTTAGTTAGTTAGTTAGTTAGTTAGTTAGTTAGTTAGTTAGTTAGTTAGTTGTTTTTTGTATCACCCATATAGAGGTCAGAAAACCTATGCCAGGAACTTGTTGGGGACTTTGTGTCTCTGTTGGATCTCTCTGCAGAGTATCAACCACAGTATCTTCCTGAACCATCTCAAAGGAATGGGACTTAGGGCCAGTGTTTTACAGTGGGTCACATCCTTCCTGGGAGAGAGAATGCAGAAGGAGATGCTAGGGGACTCATGCTTAACACCATGACAGCTCACCTGTGGGGTCCCTCAGGATTATGTTTTCCTTCCTGTGTTATTTACCTTCTACATGACATCACTGGGAGAGATTATCTGGAGTTTGGGGGGGGGTTGTTGTCACCACTATGCAGATGACACCCAACTCTACCTCTCCTTCCTACCTAGATCCAAGGAAGCCACTTTGGCTTCAAAACAGTGTTTGGTACCAGTAATGAACTGGATGAGAAGGAACAAACTGAAACTTAATCCCAACAAGATAGAGGTGCTTCTGGTCAGTTGAAAAGGAGATCAAGGAACAGGGATGCAGCCTGTACTGGATGGGATAATTCTGTCATTGAAAAAAATAGGTGTGCAGGCTTGAGGGTGCTCTTGGATTTATCCTTGAGCCCCGATGCCCAGGTCTCAGCAGTGGCCAGTAAGACTAATGTGCCAGCTATGTCCATTTCTCAAGACATCTGATCTGTCCACAGTGGCATGCACCCTAGTTACTTCCCGATTGGATTACTGTAAGACACTGTATGGGAGGCTACAGATGGAAAGTGTCAGAAAACTTCAGCCGATGCAAAATGTAGGCTCCTGCCGGGCTTGTCCCGGATTGGGGCCGCTTTGTCGCCCCGGGAGCCATTATTCGGCACGAAAGTGGGAGGCCACGTGACTCCCGGGGTGTGCAGGGATCAAAGCCCTTAAAAGGGCCGCCCGCACACCCATCCTCCTCTTTCGCGCCGAGCAGCACCCCGCGCCCCCCCCCACCCTTAGTGGTTGTGAGAATGAGATTATCTGGTCGCTTCGGGGCCGAATGGGAATTTTTGACTGGTACCACTATTGGCTTTGTGGTGCCAGTGTGTTTTCGCCCATTCCATTCTCATTGACCGTTCGGCAGGGTCTCCTGTGTGTCCTGGCGGGTAGTGCAACTAAAAAGGGGCCAGGACTGTGACGTCAGAACTGTAAAGGCATCTTGAATAGGGCTCAGGGCAGCTGTACAATAGATAATAACCTAGGACCAATTGATAGGTAAAACAACCCAGTAGGAAAGTAAATTAAACATCATAAAGGCTAGGAGTTCGTACGGCTGCCCCAAGTAATACCCTGACCTAGTTTTGGCAGGGAGGGCTGCTTTCATGGAACAGCACCACCGTACTGGGTCACATTATGGCGTCACAATAAATTAAAATAACATCTGAGAGCTGAAATATAAGTTGCACTACGGCAGGCCCATCCTTTGGGCTACAACTTTAGTGACAGTTATAGCAGTTAACAAAGTTATTCATAAAGTTATTAATGAAGTTATTAATAAAGTTGTGGCCCGATTTAAAACCCAACATTCCTGTGTGGTCTCATTATTTCGGGACTGGGGGGACAATGCAGCAGCCAGATTGCTAGCAGGGGCTGGTTACAGGGATCACGTAACAGCAGCTTGTTACAGCAACTGTTACTGGCTGCCAATCAGTTTCCAAGCACAATCCAAAGAGCTGGTTTTAACCTATCAAGTCTTAAATGGCCTGGGTCTAAACTACCTCAAAGACTGCATCTCCCAGCATAAGCCAGCTTGGGTACTAAGATCATTAGGAGAGGGCTTTTTCTCAATCACAGTGTGTCTGATGAGGACACAGGAGAGGGCCTTCTTTGTTGCTGCTCCCAGACTTTGGAACTCCCTCCCACAGGAGGCCAGGGTGGCACTATCTTTGCTGTCCTTTCGCAAGCAGGCAAAAGACCTTTCTCTTAAGGCAAGCCTTCCCTCAGTAACCAGCTACATGTTACACGTTTTTTTAAGATGGATTGTTATGCATTACAGATTGGACTGGATTTGTAGTACTACTTGTGTTTTCCATTTCTCAGAGTGGCATTTTACCTATATTTGTTTATTTATTGTTCTTAGCTCTAATATTGCCTTTTTAATGATGTACGATGCCTATTCACACTCATTGTTCTTAGCTTTAAATGTCTAATGTATTTAATGTTGTAACAACCATTGTGTACTCCTTGCCTCCCACTTTGAATATTGTCCTTGGATGTTGCTAGATCCAATTTTAAGGAGAAAGTCAGGCAATTGAAAAATCAATGAGTCAATCAGTCAATCAATGAATCAGTCAAGACCAGGGCTTCAGGAGGCTGTAGTCCAAGGACAGCTAGGATCCTGAGCTTGAGAAACTAGTTGAAGGTTGCTACAGCAATATTCATCATCTGATGGTGAACAAGTCTGGCCCTGGAAGTAAAATTAAAAAATTAAAAAATTAAAAAATTAAAAAGGTGCACCAACCTGGCCCCAGGGGTTGCCAGGGTGGCACCCTAAAATAAGAGATAAAGATAAAACTATTTATTGAATAATCGTCAGATCATTGCAAACAAGCAAACATATTATCATGCCATATTAATCAGTATTTATACACTAAAATAAACATTTTAATATTAATGCTTTAAAATATAGTATAAAATATTGTTTACTTAAACCAATTTAACTAAAATCCCCTAAAAGTATTTACTTTACAATTTTAAAACCTTTACATAAAACATTTAATTTGCATTCTAAGAGGTTATCTTCAAACCTCTGCATCTTTATAGCACTTTACACCTATACCATCCAAATACTTAGCTCTGCATATAGCGGCTTTAAAAGCAAATATTGCAACTCTGTTTATTATATCTAGATTAGATGTTTGTAATAAAAAAACTCAGTTTCTCTGAGATGCTTCTGGTTTCCACTTTCTTTAAAATGTGCTGTAAATATTTTTCTCTTATATTGCTATATAGGGGACAGTCTAATACATAATGGGCTAAGTCCTCGAGGGTAGGGTTTCCACAAACACATAAACGATTATCTATAGGGACACCCTGAAACCTACCCCATTTCATCATAGTATCCATTTGTTCAAATCGCAAGCGAGTATATGCTTTCCTATATTGCATTTTCATTGGGACAGTTAAATATTGTTCATAATGATGCAGTTTTTTTGTATTAGCCAACCATTTTGTTGTTGCAGTAGATGCAACAGCAGATATACCCATCTGTGCCTCAACATCAAAAACTCTTTGTTTTTGGAAAGAGCTTAAACAGGTTCTTTAACCATGAATGTTCATACCTAGAAACACTCTGCTCCTCCAAACAAATCTTGGGCAATCTTTCTTCAATTAAGCTACTTATTCTGCACCAATACTTTACCATTCTTACAAGAATCAGACCCAAAATCATTTTTGCACCAAGTTCTGCTCTTATTACATGTGCTGGGGTAGAACTTGAAACTCCCATGATAGCCCTGTAAAATTGTGTTTGAATCTGTTCAATTTTCTTAAGGTTTGCAAAACCCCATATTTCAGCACCATAAATTAACATAGGAATTATCTTAGCTTTAAATTTTTTTAAAATTGGGATTAAAGTGCCTGGGTAACTGTAGTTTAAGAGTTTGTTAACCGATTGTAAACTGGCCCATACATTTAATGTATTTTTCTTTATTTGCGATGCCCAGGATCCTGATGCCTCAAAGTTAATGCCCAGATAGCAGTAACATTTAACCTGCTGTAAATCTTTAGAATTTATAAACCACTTATAAAACCAGTGCCGACCCGGCGCCAGGGGCCGCATGGTCTGCGCTTGAAAAAAATATATTTTTATTTTTTTAAAAACCCAAACCGGCGTGCGGGCCCAGTACCGCCCCGCGAGCACCAGAACCGCCCCCGGCCAGTGGAACCAGCCTGTGGGTGCAGAACCGGTGTGGCTGGGAAAAACAAACCTGATCCGGCACGCAGGACCAGTGCCGGCCCGTGAGCACTGGACCCGGCCCACGGGCTGCGGAACCAGCCTGTAGCCGGCAAAAGAAGAAGAAGAAGAAGAAGAAGAAGAAGAAGAAGAAGAAGAAGAAGAAGAAGAAGAAGAAGAAGAAGAAGTGCTGGCCTCATGCCAGCGCCTCAAAAAGCCCCTGCCGCAGGGGCCAGGATCTGCCACTGCCACCACCGAGCCGACGCCGGCCCCTGTAAGAACCCAAACTGGTTCAGGTTCGTACAGGTTTTTTTTAAAAAAAATCATACGAACCCGAACCCAACCCAAACCAACGGTTGGCCCGAACCAGACGTACCTAATCCATGGGTTTTCTGGTTCGTGCCCACCTCTAATAGTAAAATTATATTTTTCACTTTTTGATAGCAGAACTGTTTCTTTTGAGTTCCAATCTGATAGTTATGACAGTTAAGAGTACAGTGGTTCCCTGCCCATTTGCGGTTCATATACTGCAGTCCGACTATATTGTAGGACTGCAGTATATGAAAAAAGCCCCCCTGGGGTAATGGGAAAGGCCTGTTTCAGGCCTCCCTTACTTACCCCAGGACTGGCGCTGCCCCGAATGGGCCTGTGAGAGCCTTCCCAGGCCTTCTGGAGGCCCGAAAATGGCTTCCCTGTTGGAGGCCTCAGAAATGATTTCTGGCGATCCGGAAGTCACTTCTGGTTCCCAGGGAGGCCCTTTTGGGAAGGCCTTCGCAGGCCCGTTGGCTGGGGGTAAGTACAAGGGCCCCCAGCTAGGCCCCCAGGCCGGACCCAAACTGCATCCGCATATTAGGTTTTTAAATTATTGTGGGTCGGGTCCCTAACACCCGCGATAGGTGGGGGATCACTGTATGCAGTTGCTGACCAGTTGATTGTCTCTCTTGCATCCTTGCATCATGGATGCCATATTTTCTCTTCCAATTAGATAATACTCATGAAACGAATTAAATAAAGTGAAATTGTTTCACTTTCTGTATTCATTGAAAGAAATGCATATTAAAATTGGAACCACGGAGGAAAGGGCTTGTTGCCTTCTTTATGCATGCAAATGTGTGCACAAAAAGAATTCTTGATGAGGTCATGCTTGTAAATTCACACAACAAAGTGGTTTCTTTCATTTAGCCTTGTTTCTGACCTTGATATTAAAAAAATAATGGAAATTGCTGTTTGAGCCAATTATCTTAAAACAAGATAACATTGCCAGAAGCACATTTTTGTGGGGATTCAACATTAATAACCGCCAGCACTTCATATGTTCACCATTACAGCTAAATCTCCAAATTAATGCCAAACAATTACAGGAACCATTTCCTTGATGAATCCCACAGCTATGCAGGGTTCTTACCTTCTCTGTGTTAATGATCTTATATATAGGGCTGCCGTATTCCACTTTCCTGATCCTGGGCAACATGATATTCATATTATGCAAATTGCTTGCTAATTATGCAAACAAAATGCATTAACTTGGACATTTCCCACCAGTTGCTTTGTTTTGTGTTTAATGCTGCCACAAAGCACAACAGGTGCAAAAGGAAGAGTGGAACATACCTATGATGATTATGAGTGGCTTCTGTTGCATATTCTCTCAGACTTCTTCCTCTCCATAGGAAGGCAGCAAACCTGACAATGAAAACACTCACTAGGTTGTTGTGGCCTTGCCTTCTTATTTCTGTTGCTCCTATGATGTGGAGCTCTTCCCCTTCAGCATTACATGAAGATAAAAAAATGGCTGAGAGGCACTTTCTATCTCTCATATCTTTAATCGTTAACTTGCTCTTGACTGTAGAGATTGGACATCCATAAAGGAAGTAGGCAGCCATCATAATCAAATCCCTCAGCCCTTAATAACTGCCGATGTAGGCAGAGGATTCTGTGAGTTAAAGCCTAAAACATCTGAATGCCCAAGGTTCACTATCCTTGTTGTAGTCAATGAAGGTAAATTGACTTGGATACAAGTCATGCCGATTTCAGCGAGGTTGTTAATGGCTTATGAGCCAGTTGTGTTGACTTAGTCTGAAGTTTGTCTCCCACATTGTGGACCACTGGGTACCAATTGGTTGGAACCAGGACCATTCCCAAAAGGGTCCTGTCCCTGAGGTGCAGGACAAAATGGTGAACATATGCATGAACAATTGATTTCCAGAAGCCGGACAGGCTAGCAGTCCTGTGGGTTATACCTTCTTCACTTGAGGGCTGCAGTGTAGAGAGGGCAGCAGGCAGGCTGCATAGTGAGCCTATATCTCTGTTATTCTCCAGTAACCATTTGCCACTTCCTACCCTTCAGCATTTCCCTGATTCCCAGACATTCTTGACAGGGTGGTATTTATTTTATTTATTTATATTTGTACTTATTAACCATCCAGCTTCCCTCAGGTAAGTGGCCAAGTACTGTATATACATTCATCTGAATATTAGGCATGCTCGTTTCATATCCCCCGCCTTGTGGTCTGTGGTGAAGCAACTTCTTAGTTTATGGAAGTTCTCCCCCAAGCCCTGCAAAACCTGTTTGTCTAGAAATCACAGCGAGACAGAGTAATGGGTATCTGCCCCATGGGTAATACCGCCTCTGTTGTGTCATTTGTAAGGGACATTTTATTAGCCACATCTGCTGATTTAATTAAGCTTCTCAAGATGCAGTTGGCAAATTAGTGCACCCCAGAGTATGGCATTTGTAGCAACAGCAGTCATAATGCCATGGTAATAGCACTCTGAATGTTATATTATTGTAGGCCTTACTACAAGGTTGGTAGCTATTTTATATATTGAACAGATGCCTCATCTAGTTAAGGCTGGAAGCAGCTCACTTTCTCTTGTGTACATGTTACCAAACTTGATTGCTACAGTTGTCCCCTGCTATATTACGGTTCATATACTGTGGTCCCAGTATATTGCGGGACCACAGTATATGAAAGCAAGGGCTCCTAGGGCAAGCTGTGTGGGCCTGTTTGGGGCCTCCTGCAGTTACCCCAGGCCTGGGGCTGCCCCAAAGCAGGTGTCTGACAGGCCTGGAAAGCCCATCGGAGGCCTGTTTGGGACAGTGCCGGGCCTAAGGTAAGTGTAGGAGGCCCCAAACAGCACCCCCCCATCCCAATCCGACTTACTATCTGCATAACATGGATTTCCCTTTATGGCTGGTTGGGTCAGATGGATCCCTAACCCCCGCAATAAACGGAAGATTACTGCATTGCCTAAGAGGGTGAAATGATCTCCATTTGGATCAGAACAATTTGGAACTGTGTTGGAACTGACAGAAAAAAATGTCCATGTGTGTTTTCTCTACCCCCTCCTGGCCTTCTTAAAGTGTTTAGAGATGAGCACGAATCAAAAAAATGGTGTTTCGTTTGTCGTTTGTCGTTTAGGGGGTCCGTTTCGGTTCGTTTCCTTTTTCGCGAATTTTTGCAAAAAATCATTTTTGTTTTCATTTGTTTCGTTACCATTTCGTTACCATTTATTTCAAATTTTGTGATTTTTTTAGCATTTAAAGCAATTCAATGTATTGCCGTAACGAAAACGAAACGGAAGACAAAATTTCTGGTGTTTCTTTTCGTTTCGTTTCATTTTGGAGGCAAAATTCATTTGTCGTTTCGTTACGTAACAAAATGAAAAAACAAAAACGGAAACAAAAAATTGTTCATTTCGTGCCCATCTCTAAAAGTGTTGCATTCACCTAGCAGAACTGTTAATATTTTATTACTCACCTGTTCAATTATTTTCCAACTGCTGAAGCCATAGGTCAAAAGGTCAGAACCTATTAGAATGAGCATATTGTAATATAGTGGTACCTTGTATAAAGGAATTAATTTGTTCCAAATGAAATTATGTTAAGCAAATTTTCCTTTATACAAATTTCCCATAGGAATGCATTGAAAACAGAGTAATCCCTAAATGTGACCATTTTTATGTTGTACGGATTTGCCCCATAGGCGATTCTGTTAAGCAAATTTCCCCTATCTCCAGAATTTTTTATGTTGTACAGATTTTATGTTATACAAACTGTTTGTTATACAAGGGTCCACTGTATATATGATAGTAATTGCAACACCTTTGCTTTTATACATCCAGACAACATGGCAGTTTCATAGCAGGCTCATTCTTTTATTTCTAGACGGTGGGGGGGGAGAGGTTTCCCTGTTACACAGTGCAGGTACTCCATGTGTTGCAGTAAAATTATGGAGACTTTCTGATCCTTATGTTTCTTGACTGTGTCTATACCTAGAGTCTTATTCCATGCAAGTTTCCCAAGCAGTAACCCAGAATGTATCTCCATGAAGTAGTTTCTTGAGATTTAAAACAACAGCAACTCTTCACCGTTATTTCGTATCACAGTAAAAGACACCTGCAGCTTGGTGTGGATGCCTCCTGACCAAACAGAATCCCACAGCCAGATGTTCTCGATTTGTGTTCTACTTATTTCTAGTTCCTCTTCCTTGTTCTTCTATTCTGGTCTTCCCTGCCATATGTATGCAGTAGTTCCTGTCCAGCAGGAAGAGGCACCCAGGACTTAAAGGTGGATTTTTTTCCCTCCTACAAGGAAGAATATCTGTGCCCACAAGCAATTCGCCTTTACTCTTTAGTGCTGGAAAAGGAACAGAAATAGAACCAGTAAATGATGAAAATCAGAAAAGATTATTCCATTTCTTCCTCTGTATTCTTTCCCATGCATACAGGCAGGGACATTAATGGTCAGAGCAGGAGTTTGAGGAAAGATCCCTGGGTCCAGAATTTCAGGGTAGGGTAACCTCTTCAGTCTTCGGCCACATATTCAAAAAAAAGTGCTTATTCGTGCGTGAACAAAATAGAATAGAATCATAGAATCATAGAGTTGAAAGAGACCTCAACGGCCATCTAATCCAACCCCCTACCATGCAGGAACCCCCATCACAGTGCTCCCGATAGGTGGCCATCCAGCCTCTGCTTAAAAACTTCCAAAGAAGGAGACTCCACCACCCTTTGTGGCAGCCTATTCCACTGCCAAACAGCTCTAACTGTCATGAAATTTTTCCTAATGTTCAAATGGAATCTTTTTTCCTGTAGTTTGAAACCATTGTCCCGTGTCCTAGTCTCTGAAGCCATGGAAAACAAACCTGTTCCCTCTTCAATAGGACATCCTTTCAAATATTTAAACATAGCTATCATATCCCCCCTCAGCCTTCTTTTTGAAAGGCTAAACATTCCCATTTCCCTCATAAGACATTTCCTCCAGACCCTCAACCATCCTGGTCGCCCTCCTCTGCACCCTCTCGAGGTTATCAACATCCTTTTTAAATTGAGGCGCACAGAAATGGACACAGTACTCCAGGTGGGGTCTGACCCGAGCAGAATAGAGTGGTACTATCACTTCCCTTGAATACTGTAAAATACTGTAAATCCCACCGAGAGTTATTTAAAAACCTACACCCTGCAGTGCCAACTCAAGGTACTGTTGGGTACCCTCTGAAGCCCATCTTCCAGCAGGGGGACCAGTGCCCCTGTTCCCAGAGCCCAAAGGCCCTGTTGCTTCTCTCCTCTGCTTTTGCCTGCCCATTTATCCTTACTAAAGAGATGGCAAGAAGACACAAGAGCTTCCTTTCCCTTGACCTGTTTTGGAAGTGATAGCAGCAATAGTGCTACAGGGGATATGGAACCTTTCTGGAAAGAAATCACATGGAGGTGATCCTCCACATAAGTCCACCGCTTTGCGTGTAATAACAGTAAGTCATAAGTATGAGAGGGAGGATCCCTGTATGATTGCTTTTTCTCTGACTACCAAAATCGGTGCAAGTTGCTTTGGAAAAGTTCCCAAACTTGTATATCCATGATTTGACATGGCATCTATTCTGAGGAATGCTGTTTTTAGAAGCAGATGCGGTTGAGAATTGCTCCCTGACAATGGCTTTAATAACTGCCCATTGTCAGTGATGTAGATGCACAAACAGAAGAAATGTCACGGTCTGTCAGTGCTTTTTATTTCTCCAGTTCACTTGCCTTTGGCCTCTGCTTGGCATTGAATATAAAGAGTGGAAAAGGCAATATATCCTTTATGTCAAAGTTCTACGCTTGGATGGCCACATTCATACGTCTGTGCTTTACCTTGCCTCCTTAGCTGGTGTGTGTGTGTATGTGTGTGTGTGTGTGTGTGTGTGTGTGTGTGTGTGTGTGTGTGTGTGT
>JAHTLZ010000237.1:19394006-19432081 GCA_023846285.1 Phrynocephalus versicolor
GTTTGCTTCACCTTTCACTTCAAAAAAGGTACTAAGACAGCGTAGCATAATTAAAAGCATACTATTAAAAGTTAAAAGACACTAAAGTATTCAAATAGTGAAGAATAATTAGTAATATTATATTAAATATAATATATATTTTTCTCCGCTACAGAGCTGCTGTTAAGGAGCTTTGTGTAATTTCAACAGCAGTTGAACCCAGGTGTTTTGAGCAGAAACCAGAATGTTTGTCCCCTGGGAGAAGATGTAGACCCAGTCACTACATTGGGTCAGGGCCCTGGTAGCTGCCCAGAAAATGAGATGCAACCTAGCTCTTCTTTAATGCAAAGCCACAGTCACTGCAGCCCATATAGGTAGTGTTCTGTATTGCATCATTGCTTTTTTTTGTCACATAAACATAGGGCTACCAAGTCACAGTCATTCAGGCTGCACTGGAAAATGACCACAACTTGATCCAATTAGATAAGGCTCTTAGTCATCTCCTTAACAAAGCCTGGTCTGACTTGGATTTTGGTTCAGATTGAATATGAAATCACTTGTCTTAAATGATGATTCAAATCTCAAAATGCACACACAGCAAGAAAATAATGGCCTTAGAATTATCAATTCAGTCAATTTTTGAATGTTATCAGAAACAATAAAATGTAAGGGAGTGACTTTATTTTAAGAGAGACTTGGCCAAACACCTACCCTGTCACTCTGCATAAAGTGTTGTCTGCCATTAGTGGAATAAAAAAACAAAAACAAAATGGCACCCTTCCCATTTCACATATTGTATGTAAAAACCCATGGGATAGACAATGGAATTTTTCTGAAAGATGTCAATGACAGGACAGAGTTCTCCCCCTGAAAGCAAAATACTAGCTTAAGGAATACAAGGAAGGACATACATCTTTCTCCTCAGATACTTTGAAAATACTTTGCAAAATCTACAACCTGAGGTAATCACCTCACTTTGCCCGATAGTAAAGCCAGCTCAGTATGTATGTACACACACACACACACACACACACACACACACACACACACACACACAGGGGGTGGGGTGGGGGTGGCCTGCAAAGTTCCTGAAGCATTTTGAACTCCATCTGTCTGCCACAGAGCTTGTTGAATCTAGTGAAGTGTTTTCAAACATTAGATTGACTAATGAGAGCATTTTGGTGTCATTAAACTATAACATCAAGAGCAGCTCTTAGGTTAATGCTGAAGCAACAGCATATCCTTTATAACTCTCTCCTTGTGCACAAACTCACACCTTCATTAGAGAGCATTGGCCAGGTCTTCCCAGGGGATGTAGCTACTGTATTTTTATTTATCACTTATGTATTTATTTTTATATTTATATACTGCACTGATTTCCGAAAAGGTCAAGGTGTCCCTGATCATCTGTTTTTGAAATGGGTTTACCTATTAATTTTAATATATTTGGAAACATTTGGGGGTAAGGGGGCTGAGTTATGAAGCTCCAAAGGGGGTGCCCTAAACCTTCTCATTGGAAGCATATGGGAAGCGAAGGCACCACTGTCTTTCACCCGATCAGGACTTGGCCTTCGCTGCCCGCCCCAAGCACCTAATTTTACGCCCCAAAACTGGGAAATTTATTGACTCGAATATAAGCCGAAGGCATTTTTTTTCAGCCAAAAATAAGTGCTGAAAACCTCAGCTATAGCATTTTGTCTGGTGTGGGCTTTATACTTGCCAAGCAATAAGTTATGCAAGGTCGCCTCTTCTGATCGATCTGAAAATCTCGCAAGTGATGGCTCCAGACAGGAGACACGGATATCCCTGTATATAGTACAATGGAAAAACATATGCGTCAGGGACTCTAAAGCCCCAGAAGTTACAGGGGCAGAGCCATGCTACCAGTGGTTGGGAGCTAAATCTGCCATACAAAATATTTGATGGGAGTCCATTTCATCTTGCTAAGGTAAAGGTATGCTGTTCTTTGGGATTATCTAAGAAATGCAAATAGCTGGCCGGCTTGTCTATGTGCAAGGGAAGTTGGACATTCAAAGGTGAGCATACTTTGCGGGCTGCTGCAAAAAAGATCTTGCTTTTTAATCTCCAGCAGTCTGCCTTTTAGCAGTGTATGTGTGTGTTGTGTCATTACAGTCGTTACCGACTCTTTGTGACTCCATATCCATGGAGTTTTCTTGGCAGGAATACTGGAGTGGTTTGCCAGTTCCTACTCCAGGAGCCTACAGCACCTGGTATTCCCTGGTGGCCAGGGCCGACCCTGCTTAGCTTCCGAAATCAGGTGAGATTGGATGTGCTTAGGGCATCAAAGCAGCTTTTTAGCAGTGTATATGCCTGCATAAATGGTAGGGCCCCCCCAGATGATCTGGGGGAGGCACCCATGGTTTGAATCTTTTGAGAGAACAGTTTAAATACTCTGGTTTCTCTTCAGATCATATAAATATTTTGCCTTTTTTATGATCTTATCATTCCTGAGTACAGGGAATGTAACAAGGGGCTCGGGCAACAAGAAGCTACAATTAGGTTGACTATCAAGAAAAACGTCTTAACTGTTAGCTGCCTAGATGTCCTGAGCACATCCGATCTCGCCTGATTTCAGAAGCTAAGCAGGGTCGGCCCTGGTTAGTACTTGGATGGGAGACCACCAGGGAATACCAGGTGCTGTTGGTGCCTGGCGTAGGAACTGGCAAAACCACCCCAGTATTTCTGCTAAGAAAACTCCATGGACATGGAGTCACGAAGAGTCGGTCATGACTGTAATGACACCACACACACACACACACACACACACACACACACACACACGAAGAAAAACGTCTTAACTGTTAGAGCAGTAGGGCAGGGGGACCAAATACCATGGGAGGTCGTGAGCACTCTTACGCTGGAAACATTCAATATAAAATTGGAAAATCGCCTGTCAGATCTGCTTTGATTTAGATTCAGGGAGTGGGACTTGATGGCCTTAGAGCCCCCTCCCATTTTCACCTGTTGTGTCAAAGAGTTCCTAATTTTTCACTCTAGCTGCCAGATAGACTTGCAGTCTTTCTTTAGGTAGGGTTCCAGAATGCCGGTGCATGAGTTTTTTGTCATCAGCCTGGCTCTTAGGGGTTTCTTAAGTTGAAGTGTGAACAAAGCTGTTAACATTCAAATCAGATAGAAAGGAATAAGCAAGTCTTGTTTAAAATTCAACACTGTACACGTTTTTGGAGAATAAGACTTAATAAAGGCAATGGGGATTCCTTCTGAGAAACTATGATCAAGTTCCATATTGTTATTTTCACAATACCAGCCTGGCAACGTTTGGAGGGGACCAAGTAATCAAAATAATTGCTGCTATAGTGCCCCTTTCCCTCCTGCCCATTATCTCTGGTGCTGAAAGCATTCAGTGTAATTGCTTTGTTTGTTAATTGCTAATGGTTATGCAGATATTACTCTTACTACTGAAAGCACAATCCAATGTAATGTACTTAAAGCACTGAAAAAGCCTGCTATCCACAGATTCTTCTGAGTGTTAGAAGAATCCTGGTAAGGTCATCACCCTATGGTGCCCCTATAATATTGGGGATGTTATAACGTCTCCATAATATTGTTTCATGTCTCTTTCAGTACAGTACTGTATATCCATCTTAATAACCTTAAACTCGAAGGGAATGGTTCTCTGGTTTGCAGGGAGAGGGAAAATGAAGGTTAGTAAGCAAGTTTTGTAACTTAGGTAAACACTAGGTTATTTCCACATTCCCTTTTCCTGTGTGCTACTCACATTAATCTCATCTGATTTCAGAAGCTAAACATGGTTGCACCTGGTTAGTTCTTAGATGAGAGACCACTTAGGAATTTTCAGGATCTCCAACTATATCTAGGACAGAAGACCACCTGAAATTTTAGAGCAGGGGTTTGCAACCCCCCAGGCCACAGACCAATACTGGTCCCTGGCTTGTTAGGAACTGAGCTGCATAGCATCCTGTTATTAAAGAAACAAGGGGCCTTCTTCATTACCTGCATAGCCTCCTCATTGGCCAGCAACCTCTTAAGGTGGTTACTTCACGTGCTTCTTTGTTCCACAACTAGTTTTGTACCGTGAGAGCGTTGGTCGTGATCACGTGGTTTTGTCCCTGTTTCAGTGTTCCCATGGTCGTGATAACTTGTCTCGTTACAAGTGTTACCTCATGGTCTTGTACTGACAAACACTGAATTTGTCTAGCTTCCTTTTTTCTTTTCTTTTTTGGTGGGGGGGCTTAAAAATTCTTTTTCGATATTTCACTTCTGAAAAGTCAAAAACAACAACAACCAGGCACAGTATTTTGAGAGAAACGAATGTTTTGTCTTGGAACAGAAAGCGGGAACAAAGAGTGACAAGGGAAAACCCTACCCCAGCACCAGGTACAGTATTGTCACGCTTAGCACCCGTTCCGTGGTTGAGACAAATTTTAGTAGTTGCACGACGGATGTGAAGTAATTTTTTTTTGTACCGCTCCTAAGCGCAGCACTAGCAGAGACAAAACAGACGTGAAGTAACCGCCTAAGTTGTGCACCTGAGGAGGTCTCCCACACTAGAACCCCTCCCCACACACACACGCACACTCAGATAGGAAAAAATGGAATCATCCTGAAACTACCCTCCCCCCAGGTCTGTGGAAAAAAATAACTTCCACAAAGCTGGTCCCTGATGCCAAAACAGTGAAAGCTGCTGCTTTAGAGAGTTCTTGTCAGCCAGAGTCACCAGTTCTAAGCCCGAGGGGGCAATCGTGGGATTCAGTAAGGGAGCTTCCTGTGTTCCTGTATACCCAAGGACAACTGAACGGCCTCAAAACCAGCCAGGACTCTAGTCTGTTGGATCTGCCCAAGGTCCATTTTTTCCTGTGTTCTGTGCTCAAGATTAGCTAGGCCTGATGACTCTCAAGAAAGACAAAATGCCCCTCCCCTTTGGTTGTTTTGAGCAATGTGGTTGAGTGGCAATTCTGTCTTTTGCCCCCAGATGGTTTGATATGACTCTGATGAGGGATGCTGGGAGTTGTAGTCCAGCAAAACCTAGAATCAAAGGCCTTACAGAGGGACACTGTTATAAAGAAACTCTTTCCATACTTGGAATTTTTAACATGGGTGACTGAATTTTATTATAGCTGCACAAGACGTTGTTTGGCCGACCAAACCAACTTTCTATGAGGCAATAAGGCCAGGCAAAGAATAATAGTGTAATGTTTACCATGAAGTGGGCTTTGGATCAGCTCCAAATTTGGCACAGTTGTAAGAAACAGTCCTGATAGTTGCTTTTGATTTGGGTGAGACGTGGTTTAGTGATAAGGGGAAGGGAGGAGAATCAGCTTCTGGGATTTCCCCGAATTTAGTGTCTCTTTGTGAATGGTGGTGAGCACAAGAAGGTGGTGGCGAATCCTCAGCACTCCAGACGTTTTGGACCACAGCTCCCAGAATTCTGAGCCTAGATTGCCCATGACAAAGGACTATGGGAGTTGTGGTCCAAAACATCTGGAGTTCCAAAGGTTTGCCACCAATGCTAGACCATCTTGACTGCTGACATGGGTGTCATCAGCATTCAGGCTGTCTTTTTCTTTTCTTGCTGGCAACACAGGTCTGATATTGCGCAGCAATATCGGGCTATTTCATGGCATTTTGAATCATGGTTAGAGAATCATACAGAGGCTTCTTTTTTGTAGAATTGATAAGAAGCTTTTTGAAGAATAGCATTTAGTACTTGGCTCTGAGGACTGTATCTTGGACCCAGCATTATGGTGCTGAGGCGAGAGAGAGGGATCACCTTGATTCAGAAAATGCATAAGATGCCTCCTCTTGTTTTTCTGGAGTTCTGCTGTTGTTTTCCCCTTGTGCCATCAGTAGGTCACAGTGGGGGTGGCAGCTTGGCAATAAGGGATTGGACAGGATGGGACTTTGCTTCCTGCTGCAGGTGTTTGGTAAGTGACTGGTAAGCCAAAGTTTGTCTCCTCTTGTTTCTGTCAGGACAGCACCAAGTGGAAGTTTGTTAGCTTGTCTCTGTCTTTGCAGTCCTGCTGAATTTCAGTGCCAAAATTCTTAGTTACAGCTGTGTATCCAAGCCACCATAACCACTGCCCACTTGAGGAGAATTAACTTCCAAGATAACAGCTAAGTATGAGTTGCCATTATCATTCTGACGCTGTGTCTTCACCAGTGGTGGAGGAGCAACATCACACCATTCCAACCCTGCTTCATGGTGTGTGTGTGTGTGTGTGTGTGTGTGTGTGTGTGTGTGTGTGTGTGTAGAGGTGTGAAGATGTGTGGCTTTGGACCGCAACCCCCCAACAGGCAGCACAAATATGCACACCTCACTACTGCCTTGTGCGCCATTGTAAGTGCTGAGAGGATGACAAGATTGCTGTGTCAAGAATACCTTTTGTCCACCAAGGCCTGCGGGTGATATCATTTAGATGTATTGTATAAAAGGTAAAAATAATAGTTTAGTTACTTTTGAGAAACAGGAAAATAGACCATTCCTTTTTATGTTTTGAAATGTAGTTACTGTACTGTATAATGCAAATTAATTACTGTTTGGTTCTTGGAAATACAAATGAAACTAATTATTTTAAGTACTTGTATGAGTTCTCATTTAATACAACCTTCTGACATATTGTGCTGTCTATATGTCATGAATTAAAGGTCTCCTGAGCAGGGGGTGATGGGAATAGTTTTACAAGAGATCTGGATATCATGGAGTAGCGGAAGGCTTTCATTGTGTTCTTTCATGTTTGGGATGGCTTTAGAGAAATAAAATGGGCTTCCTACAGATAAGTTCTCTTTGTCAAAGGGAGGGGGGGTTTCATGATTCTCTGCCTGAATTTGCATAGCAGCATGAGTGGCTTGGGCAAAAGAAAACTTAATTGTGAAACAAAGCCCGTTAGATAGCAAACCAATGTTCTTGGTCTATTGGCCATTTGATTCACACATTTCTTTTAAGTGCTTTCGAAAGGATTTGGTGCTCTTTTTTTAAATGCCACAAGCATGGCGATCCTTGGCGGCTGGTTCTCTGCTGACCTTTTTGTTGTCCTAACGGCTCCCAATAGTGTAATAGATTCCAGAAAATTGATTTACATCCCAGACTGAAATTGACAACTCATCAGAACAGAAAATAAAATTCCAGATGGAACTGCAAATTGTGCACAACGTATACGGCGAAAGACTGATTAGCGTGATAGTCTAACGTAAACATGTTGACAAGCATGGCTTTAATAAGATTTGTTTCCGCCAGCTTTTGCAGAAATTACATTAACCGCTATTCTCGGCCATCGGAACCAGGCTGCCTGGTTAGCAGGAAAAGCAATACTGAAAATGCTTCCTCTTGTGAGTGATGCACTGCCACCAGGGACAGTGTTTAGTATGCTGTGCTGCATGTCCAAAGCTGTTGGACTGCAACTCTCATAACCCCGGTCAGTATAACCCATAGTAAGTAGACATGGGTACAACTTGGCGAAATTCTCGTTTCCGTTACGTAACGGAACGAAGAACGACAATCACTCCGCCAGAACTCGAACTCGAACCGACTAAAGAAAAATTGGGTCTGATTTGTCGTGTTGTCATTCCTGGCATCACAGCGATCGTGCAATGCCAAGCAGCACAGAAAAAAGTTTTAAAAATTAAAAAAACCCCGATTCCCGGCCAAAAAGCAGGCGAAAATATGCCTGCCTGAGTGAGTGCACCTACCAGAGGGGTGGTTTCTGGAGGGGGGTCCCCAGCCTCCCCCCTCTCCTGTCCTGGGCTGCTTGCACCAGGCTGGGGGGGGGTCATCCTCGTCGTCTCGCCAACTCGCCAAGCGGCGCGGCACAGAAAAAAAGTTTTAAAAATTAAAAAAACCCGATTCCCGGCCTGAGAGAGGGCACCTACCAGAGGGGTGGTTTCTGGGGGGGTCCCCGGGCCCCCTCTCCTGTCCTGGGCTGCTTGCACCAGGCTGGGGGGGGTCATCCTCGTCATCTCGCAAACTCGCCAAGCGGCACGGCACAGAAAAAAAGTTTTAAAAATAAAAAAACCCGATTCCCGGCCTGAGTGAGGGCACCTACCAGAGGGGTGGTATCTGGGGGGGGGGTCCCCGGCCTCCCCCCTCTCCTGTCCTGGGCTGCTTGCACCAGGCTGGGGGGGTCATCCTCGTCATCTCGCCGTCTCGCCAACTCGCCAAGCGGCGGCACAGAAAAAAAGTTTTAAAAATAAAAAAAACCGATTCCCGGCCAAAAAAGCAGGCAAAAATATGCCTGCCTGAGTGAGGGCACCTACCAGAGGGGTGGTTTCTGGGGGGGGGTCCCCGGCCTCCCCCCTCTCCTGTCCTGGGCTGCTCTGGTGGGGGGCCATCCTCGTCGTCTCGCCAACTTGCCATGCCATGCGGTGCGGGCGGGGGATCCAAAATGGGGCGACCGCAATATTTATTTTGAAATCGTGGCCCAAAAACACACCAGAGCACCACAGAAACATGCGAAAATAGCTATTTTAAAACTGCCTGAATTTTTACAGTAGCAGCAGTGGGGTTTTTTTTGCAACAAAACGTCTCCATTGATCTTATTTTATTTTATTTTTATTTTTATTTTTTTACACCTGCGCAATGATGGGCTGGCCATGGGAGTGGACCATGCAAATTTTTGGAGCCATTCCACCGATTGCATGGCCACTTGGCCAGGTTTTGACCGAGACTTCTGGGATGTGCCAGTCAGGCATAAAAAGCCCACCAACCCGAACCCTAAACCCTAACCCTAACCCTAAGCCTAACCCATACGCCAGTACACTGTCCTTCTTAGTGGGTCAGAAAGGCACCCAGAGGTGCACCCCACGAACTCACCCTAACCTTACCCATAACCCTAAGCCTAGCCCTTGCGCTAACCCTAACCCTAAGCCAGATCTGTGTACTCGCATTGCACTACACGCAAGTACACTTCCCTTCTTGGTGAGCCATAGACTGCGTCCAGAGCGCTTCGCTCCCAAGTGCACCGTACTGCCAGTATGCCAGTATGCTGTCCTTCTTAGTGAGTCAGAGTAGAGGCACCGAAAAGAGGTGCCTCTGCCTGCCACTGCAACTTGGTATGCATATCCAATTGGCTATGCGTACCCTTTTGTAGCGGGCCTCCAGGAGCCTCCAGGAGCCCGCTTTCCCTTCATAGCGGGCCAGAGGAGGCACCCACCCCAGAGAGGTGCCTCCAGGAGCCCGCTACGCCCCCAAACCAGTACTAACGACAGACGAAAAAACGACAAACGAAACGACAATTTTTGAGAAATTTCACAAAGAACGGAAACGAGCCGAAACGGGCCGGCTCTGACACACGACAACTCGAAACGTCATTTTTCCTGGTCGTGCCCATCTCTAATAGTAAGGAATAATGGAAATTGTTGTCAAGGGTAATGGCAAATCTTCTGGTGCAGGTCCCATGTCTGGGTCTGAATCTTTGGGTCTGGCATGAGATCAAGTCTTGAGGCATTTGATCTGCGCTCCCACGGGGGGGGGGTGTCATGCACAGACATGGAAGGCAGGCTGGCACATGCACCAGCTTATCAGATTGGCATGTGGCTGCATGGGTGGAGGCAGCAGCCAGCTCCCGGAAGGGAGGATGGCAGTGGCAGGAGCAAGTAGGGAGGCCCATCCCTAATAGGGAATTTACTCCACGTCTTTCTAAACAAAAAAACCCTGCCAAGTCGAGTCCAAGTCAAGTCACCAGTGTGACTTAAGTCAGTCTCAGCAATAAGTCGTGACTCATGAATTCCCATCCCTGTTTGCTGTATTCCAACATCACATTATCCCCCCCCCCATTCTTGTAACAAACCATGAAGTTTGTATATAGGTTTAAGTCTGTGGAGCCTTCCATCTGCCAACCCAGTCTTTACCATTTTTGTGATGTGCCATCAAGCCACATCCATGGAGACCCTAAGGCAATGGTGGCGAACCTTCAGCACTCCAGATGTTTTGGACCACAACTCCCAGAGTCCTTTGTCATTAGCAGTGTAGGCTTGTAATTCTGGGAGTTGTGGTCCATAACATCTGGAGTGCCAAAGGTTTGCCACCACTGCCCTAAAGTATGTGAGATTATTAAGAGATAGTTTAACCAAGGCCACCCCTCCACTGGGAGTTTTCATGACTGTACGTCCTACTCCCCACATTCTATCCACTACACCACACATGCAGCTCTTCCTCTGTTCTAGGTACATACTGCAGATGGTGTATTCAGTTGTTAGGGATTTAGCCCTAGACCAGTGGACTGCAACTCTCAGAAACCCCGGGCAGCACAGCTGGTGGTGAAGGCCTCTGGGAAGAGCAGTCCACAAATACCTGGATTACCCAAAGTTAGGAACCGCTAGATTATAATTGCTATTACTGGGACTCGTACTTAAAATGAGGAAAATTGGTACCTCAGAACGTGTGCAAAGTGCTTTTGACCTCAGTCTGACATAAACCACATCTCAGACTAGGTTTAGATGTAAAGATTGGTGCCTCAGAACATGTGCAAAGTGCTTTTGACCTCAGTATGACATAAACCACGCCACAGGCTAGGTTTAGATGGAAAGATGACTGTTTTAAAAATTGAGTACTAAGATGGTCCATTCATAAACTGGGGTTTAATTCATTGGGAAAGCCAGTTTAGGATACAGTCCTAGTCGCCCTTCCTTTATTGGTCAGTAAAGAAATGTCTATGCCTTAAAACTCTCAGGGCAGAAGTGCAAAAATGATTTGGTATGAATGTCACAACGCCTGCATTTGTATGCACACAGGTGAATTATCTTCACCTTCTGGAGTATCTTCATTTTCAAAGTTGTAGATTTCAACAGCTGATGGAAAATCTCCACCCCAGGCAAAAATATAAGCTGGCTATATACTTAGCAGCAATCGGCAGGGGTCAGTAGGTAGTGATTTTTTTAAAAAAAATACAGACTTCCAAGCAGTGAAACTTATATGAAAAAGTAATCCCATACTTGAAACTTCTGGTCTTCACACGCTGCTGGGGCTTTTATTGCTGCCAGCTGAAGGTACTGTACTTCAGATGTTGTCAAATTAATATTTGAATATTTGCCTCAAGGTTTGGTTGGTGGGGGAATGAAATAAAATCTCCCTCTCTTGCCATGTGTATGTGTACAATTAGCCTTTTTGTGTCTTCCTTTAATAACTTTGATATTAAAAAGTCTTGATGTCCTTTGTCTTGTCAAGGAAAATACAGGAGACAGTGATGGCGGTTTGTATTGAAGCCCAGTGACACCCACTTGAGTTTGTGTGCGGTTTAGTTTGGATCAGGCTTGAGCCCTCAAACGTAGCTGCATTTTTAAATGCACCCTCCATCTTTTTTCTGACTTCAAAGTCTCCAGATATCTCATTCTATAGCCTCCAGGCCAAAATAATAATAATAATAATAATGAAACCGGGGAATTCATTTTTCAAGATACTGTTCTGATTAACTGTAATCTGGCCATAAAGCACTGATCTTTCCTTAAAAGCAAAAACAATTTTTAGGTCCGCTATGGATATTTACCCAGAGGCTGGACTAAACTAATTACAAGTAATGTTACAGTAACTTATTATATTTAGGGAACTAGGGCATCATTTCATTTCAAAAGCAATTCAGTGACTAGTTACAAAGGGTATTTGTCCTATGTAACAAGTAACATTTTCTACGTAACTGTATAAAGTTATTTTTAAGGGCATCTTAAGGAATCATTTCAATAGGAATTTCAACGGTTGTATCATTGCCTTGTCAAGTGCTTTTTAACTAGTTAAGGAAATATTGCTTACTTTCCTCTTTTGCCTTTTTGAAAGTAATTTTTAAAGTGTAATATCATAACTAGTCAGTAAGAGGGAACCACAAGTATTTCTCTAATTTTTCAGACAGGAAAAGGTAACACTGGTGATGTCCAGTGCATGCATTTGCTAATGGAATTGTGGTAATAGTCATTAGGCTGCTGTAAATATGTCAAGGTCTTTACAGAAAATGAAGTTGCAATCTCTGTTCTAATCCTATGTGTCCTGATTCTATGGGGGAAATTCCTAGAGATTTATTGTTATTCCAGACAACAACTCCCAGAATTCTGGCCATGTATGGCTGTGAGATTTTGGGAGTTAAATGTTTTTAAAGTTACTTTCCCAAGTTCTGGTGACTGTGTGCTATCAGTTGTTAATAGTGGTTGAAGATGGTATTTGATTGTAACTTGATTTAACATTAAAACCTTAATTAAAGTGCTTGAAGGGTAATAACTGTGGCTGAGATATATTGCATACTCTGTTTTTCCTGCTTATTCTATCTATCTATCTATCTAATCTATCTATCTATCTTTCTATCTAAAATAAAGAGGGCATGAAACTTAGGCCACATGCCAAGAGGAATTTATGTGAGCCACATTCAGGTCTATATACAGTACTTAGATTTCTCAGAGAGTGTTTTCAGCCTTGATCAAACGCCTTTATATGTTTGATGCCAATTACATGTTCACAGAATAAGTGAAAAGGTTCAATGTTACATGTGGACTCTATGACCTGTTGTGATTCCAAGGGCTGGACGTGTTGCATTACCGGGGTGGGGGGCAGGGGATATGTCCATATACATGTATATAGATCAAACATTTTGGAAATAAGTGATACAGATTGAGGGGGAAAGTCTTACACAAACAACGGACAACTTCATTCAGATAGTTTTAGAGAAGTTTGGGGAGATGAAGAAAATCAAAAGGGGCACTCAAAATACCACCCTGTTTCTTCAGAAATTACCGCTACTATCTAAGCCTTAGGAGAAGTGCCTTTATCTTTTGATAATAATTGTGTGTCATAAGATTGACTCTGGGATTTTCTAGGTGAAAAGTACTCAGAACACTATACCCCAGAGCACAGAGAGAACTCCCTAGTTCCCTGAGCTCCTTGCCCTCTAAAGATTGCCGACCACAGAGACTGGCAAAACATCTGGAAGAAAAACTTCCAGAACACGACCAAACAGTCCAAAAAACTCACAACAGCTACTCAGAAGCTGTTTATCAGTCCCTCCTTCTGATGATGCTCTGGAATCGTGTGACATATGCAAAGATACTCCACATTCTTATTTGCACACGTTCTGGATCATCTTGGTTGGTTCTTCTCCCAACAGCAGAAGACTGAGGACTCAGAGTCTTAGCATCTGGTTCTGCAGCAAGGTTCTCCAACCCACTGAGCTGGATTAGCTCATCTCAACTTTTTAGACTAGGAAGAGAGGCGGAACATGTAGAAGATGGGAAGCCAGAAAATACTGTTGCCTTGAGGAAGAGGTTGGAGGGGAGCTGTCAGTTTAAACTATAATTTACAAAGACTGGGTTCTTCTAACATCCCAAGTTGGGAGAGGCCAACAGTAAAGTATCAAAAGAAGGAAAGGACTCCTTTCCTTTGAATTTTGCAGGGCTGGTAGGTTTTAAGAGAAAAAGAAAGTTTCTCCTCCCTGGACATGTCGGGGTGGTAATTGACTAGGTTTGCCTAAAAGATCAATCTTGTTACATCCTGGTCCTGCTGAAGACAAGAGGAAAGTGAGGAGTAGTGAGGAAGAACTGGAGAACTGGTCACTAGCATCAGTAATTCCATTCTCCATTCTCTATTACCGTATTTTTCCCCCTTTAAACTAAGTTCTGCACAACCAGAAACTCCAGCAAAGATGTCGAGTTCTTAAAGTGGAAAAGGTTATCCAGATGCTTCTGTGAAAGGCCTTGGACACAGCTTTAAATCTCTTCGTATTGATCTTTGCCATGCTGCTTATCTCCACTTTCCATATCAGGAAGAGACATGCCTTTGAGCCTTTGAAATGAAACAAACCAACAAAATATTTTGATATGTTTCCCCTGCTTCTTGGTCCTTGTCCTAACAGGTATGTCATAAAGCAAAAAAGAGTGAGGTGGGAGGGGAATGTTTAATCTTGTATTGAGGGTGAAAGTAGTCTTCATGGAGACGATTTTGTTTCTTGGTGGCTCACTGAGCCATACTTAGTGTAAAGGTAAAGGTAAAAGCCCCCCCCCCCCCGCACATGCATGCTAGTCATGTCCGAGTCTCTCCGTATTCAAGCCAAAGAGCCAGTGTTGTGCAAGTACATGGCCACGTGGCCAACATCGCTGCAAGGAAACACTATTTTACCTTCCTGCTTTTTACAGCAGTATGTATTTATCTACTTGCATTTACATGCTTTCGACCTGCTAGGTTAGCAGGAGCTGGTGCTAACAGTGGGAGCTCACTCCGCTGCGTG
Organism: Phrynocephalus versicolor; assembly: GCA_023846285.1. Taxonomy (NCBI): domain Eukaryota; kingdom Metazoa; phylum Chordata; class Lepidosauria; order Squamata; family Agamidae; genus Phrynocephalus; species Phrynocephalus versicolor. The sequence goes on from JAHTLZ010000237.1 coordinate 19,408,178, forward strand.
GCACCTGGGATTTGAACTGCCGAGCTGCCAACTTTGCATCCGAAAGTTTTAAGTGCTCTAGCCCGCTGAGCCACCACACCCATATACTTGGTGTAGACATCTTTTAATTGCATGGAAATAAATAGTTTGAATTCAAGGAGGAGATGGTGGAGGAAATAGAAAATCTATTGAACGGATGGTATGCGTGCATGCTTGCATGCCTGAAATGGTTCGTGTATGTTTGGAATTCTGGCTCTCTAGCTTTCAGCCAGTGATGACTTTGCTGCATCCTTATTAAGATCAGGGGACATCAAGACGAATAGTTTCCTAATGCTGCCCAGTAAGGGTTGAGGAGCAGGATGGACCATACCTGGGCTTACCTTTGTAGTAAACTGGCAATGGCGAGCTTGGCTCACAATGCCTTGTGACCTAGCACTTAGAATCAGAATGGTGTTGCCCTTTTTGGAGAAAGCATGACTTAGAGTATATTCTCCATCAGGTCAGGTAGTGCTTTAGCCTTGCACTTCTGGTTGCTAGTTCTTCCCTCATTTCCTTCCTCATATTATCTATTAATTATGGGGCCAGGTACAGTCTTCCATCTTAATTCCAGTAAAGAGTTGTGGCAGGACTGATGCTCTCTTACTTGAGGGAGAAGTAGGTAGTGCTGGAAAAGAAGAGAAGTTAACTAGATGTGGGAAAGCAGTGCTAGAGACGCAAAAGAAACTTATAACTGGGGATTGTTGAACAATCTGGATGACAGCTGTCATGACCCTTCCTCAGTTTGGTTGGTGGTCAGACGTGTTGGGTAACGGGAATAGCAGATCCAGGAGGCATCTGGTTTGTGGAGGAACTGTTTTACAATGATCAGCAGAAGTTTTCTGTAGATAGATAGATAGATAGATAGATAGATAGATAGATAGATAGATAGATAGATAGATAGATAGATAGATAGATAGATAGATAGATAGATAGATAGATAGATAGATAGAGTAGGACCCCAGTATCCACTGGGGATCCGTTCCAAGCCTTCCCGTGGATAATAAAAACTCTGGATAAGAGAGAACACCAAAATGTCTCCCAAACTGCTGTTTTGTGATAGTAACTTGCTTTGCAGCTGCTGTTTGTGATGGTAGCTTGCTTTACGGCAGCTGTTTTATGACAGTAGCTTGCTTTACAGCTGCTCTTTGTGACAGTAGCTTGCCTTGTGACTGCTGAATTATTTATTTATTTATTCCTCTGCCAACCGTGGATAACTGAATCAGTAGATAATGAATCAGTGGATACGGGGGAGGTCCTACTGTAGATAGATGCTTTTGGACTTATTTCAGCCTTGCATGCTTTCTCTAGTGGATTGGATGGACCTTTTTGTACTGGGGTAACTCTCAGTCAATCCAGCAGTGACCATGGACAGATTGATTGATTGTTCAATCGACCAGTCCAACTTTGTAAGTTCAAAAACACACATCTCAGTGGTGAACTGCCACCAGTAGAGAAGTCCGAGCTTGTGCTTCTTATTGCGTACCAGATCAAATTGCGTACCAGATCCTGGAAAATACAACCTGCCTTCAGTTTACTGTATTCATCTGCATCTATAACTTGTTGTCTAATGGGCAGTGTGGCATTAAAGCTGGAGACATATCAGAACACATTGTGAATGCATCACTTGGAGCAACTTCCAGCTTCTTTCTTTCCATCACTCACCATCAGTGCATTTACCTCTGCCGTGTCTCTTTACTTTTGAATTCATTCTTAAGTAATGTTTAAAATGAAAAGAGCCCCTGGCCTTTAATTTGATTTAGTGGTGTGCAATGAAGTGGTTATACAATCATATAAAATGTGTAGTGAATTTGCATTTCCAAACTCGATTGGTTGGACTTGTGCAGGGTGGAGGTGTTTTTTGCCCCCGTAGATTTATCCATGTCAAAGAAAAGAGAAAGGGTTTTTTTTAAAAACAAAAACAAAAAAAAATCAAACTAAAAACCTCTTGGCTTAATGAAAATATGTTGGCAGCCTATTCACATAATTCAGAGCAGGTTTTCCTACCTTTCTTGCCCAAAACACCGTGTTTGACAGAAGCTTTGTCAACATATATGAAGTTCCCAACTTGGCCTTGTTTCTGTTGTTTTGTCTTTAATGAAGCATCTGTTTACATTGAAGATGCACCAACTGTTCTGCTAAAATGCACACCAGCTTGTCTATTTTAGTCTTTGTCGTGTCCTGCTGTCTGAGGACTGAGATTCACACGAGTCCTTTGGTGGTTTCCTGGCTTAGGCTTGAGAGAATTTTGATTTTGACACTTTTGATCAAATTACCTGGCTTCCTTGGGAATACGGGCCTGTGTTGATATCCTTATGATGACGATGATGATGATGATGATTTATGTTATGCTGGTTTTTATCAATTAATCTGTTTATTTACTATTTTAAGTTGTTTAATGTGTTTTCATGTATTTTGCTTAAGTTTGGTAACCATCCAGAGCAGCTTTTCGCTAGATGGTTGTGGTATATAAATAAATAAATAAATAAACAAATAAATAAATAAATAAATAAATAAATAAATAAATAAATAAATAAATAAATAGAATGTGCTCTCAAATCATTTCTCTGTGGTAAGTTATCATCACTGTTTCAGTTTTGCATGTTATGCAACCCCTTACAGTACAGTTATGACCAGGTTCTGTAAAGGGGTTTCACTTATTTGTTTGTTTGTTTGTTTGTTTGTTTTATACCCCACCCATCTGGTCATCTGGCCACTTAACACTTCCTCACAACTTGTTAGGGTAATTCGATGTAGTACAAGTGCTCTAGCTATGCTCATTGCCGTTGGCTATGCATACAGTGGCAATATTTTTTTATACTTTTTATTTTTGACTTTTTGAAAATTTAACATAATACTATAACATAGACAGTGGCAATATGAGTATGCCTGAAAATGTATTGGACCATGAAAGGCCCAGGTTCCTCTCTCCGTGCAGAGGAGCATTGCACCCTAACATCTCCTATGGCAGTGATGGCGAACGTTTTAGAGAATGAGTGCCCAAACAGCAAATCAAAACCCACTATTTTTTCTCAAAGTGCCAAAACATCAATTTAACCTGAATACAGGTGGCTGTGAAGGGACAATGTTGGATGCCCAGAGAAAGGGCTCCAAGTGCCACCTTTGGGACCCGTGTCATAGGTTCGCCAACACTGTCCTATGGTATGCTGGTATTCACGCCCATTCTGAATGTATGGGTGGAGTAGGGTAAAACCAGCAGCTATGACCCAAGGTGTGTTTGTCACAGCAACTTTACTTGAGAGCTCTCTGAGTTTGGAAGCTTTATTTCCTGGATTTCAACTCCTCTAATTACAAGTGCTGGAAGTTTGTGGAACTGTAGAGCAAAAGAGGAACTATCCCTGTCTTTGTGCTGTCTCAGACTTGGGATCATGCTTATGATGCATAAGGAGTTAATAGTTTTATATTAATATTTGTGGAATGAGGATGTGTGAGACTCCCAATTCAACACTTCAATACAGATTATATGCCATTATGCCAAAGACCACTAGTATAAAATAAAATAAAAAGATGAACAGTCTATATGCCTATAGAATTTGAGTTATTCTTCTTAATAGTTGTATATCTTCAAAAAAGGACTTTTCCCTACCCACATTTAAAGTTAAATCTGTGGTAAGGATGTGGGCATATATATGAGCCCCATCCCTAAATCACTATCTGGATGTATGTTAGAAGGTCTCAAGAAGACAATAATCACATTGAACTGACGACTCTTAGTAGAGCTGTTGTGACCAGAAATCCTGATAATGCAGCATTCTCAGTTAGGGAAATGCCATAAATACATTCAATCAGATGTGTTTATGGACTTCCTATGGTGGTCCCTAAGACTGCCAGATTCATGGGAACACGGAGGAGGTTTTCATACATGCCTGTATTCTCACCACAGATCTAACCTTGCATGCATGTTGGTAAACACTGGCATAGGGCTTAGTTCAAGCAAAAATGGTGAACTTCTGGATGAGCTGTACTCCTCAAATGTAATTTGCATCGTTTAACATTCCATGGTATTATTATTATTTGTTTTTTCTTTTAGTATTGTTAATCTTATTTATATATCTTTTATTTTTCTTATTATTAGTAGTAGTAGTATATTTCATTGTACATTTGATTACTGTTTGTGTGATGTTGTAAACCACCCGGAGTTCCTTTGGAAGACGGGTGGTATATAAATAAATAAATAAATAAATAAATAAATAAATAAATAAATAAATAAATAAATAAATAAATAAATAAATTTTTGCATTTAACAAAAAATAAAGGAAGGCATACAGAAAACAAGAATGTCAGGAGATGTCCAGGCTGTGAATCTCTTGAGATTAGTTAGAAAGGCATTATTCATCTATATGAGTTTCCAGTTGTCCCCTTGCAGTCAAAAATGGTACAGTCCAAACATGGCTTTAATCTCCTTAGTAGGAACTAGGCCTCAAGCAACCTGTCAAACCGAGTTCAAGAATGATTCAGGCAGCCCTTTGCCCAATCTGTTTACAAATGTACAAACACCACCATTTGTTCTTGTTTATTTATTCATTCCTTTGACTTATGAGTCACCCTATAGCCAAAAGCTCTCAGGGCCAACATAGTGAAAAACAGATTAAACTAGCATAAGTCACTTAAGGGCATCCTCATTAGCTCCGTCGTTATGAATGCTCTTTTGAGAAAGAAGGCCGTCCCACAGGCGACTTTAAAAAATTAAGTAGACCATTTCTGTTTCCAAAGACACATTTGGGAACGAGCAGACAGACATGGGGTTGGTGGTGGTATGTATCAGGAGACCAAGGTAAGGAGGAGGTTGAATCATGATGAGGAAGGGGGCACTTAACCTTAAAAGGATTTCTGCATAGCTTAACATCAAGAGTCCATTATGGGGGAAGAGAGAGAGAGAGAGAGAGAGAGAGAGAGAATCATTTGCTTGAATCCGATGCCTGTCAAAGAATGTTAATGCTTTGAATTAAAGGCTTAGAATGCTGAGCTGGCCAAAATAAAGGTGAGAAGATTGGGATGTTATTTATGCAGTCACAAGCCCTAGAAACAAAGTTAACTGCAATTTCTCTTACGCCTTGGTCTCACTAAAGTTTTCTGCGCATCTTAATTTGATGCATAGTTTTTTTTCAGGCGGTCACGTGGTGTTTGATGTGCAGTTAGTGTCCTTTCGACAGAGTAGTATTTTACTGCTCTGTGCCCATTTCTACTTACTTACTGCGCATCTTTTTCCCTTTTTCCTGGGCCATTTTTCTTAGTCTCCATTGCCGGACCCACAGGAAGTGGCAGGAAAAGGGGTACGAAGCTAATTACTGCATATTTTCTGGGATCACACCTCGTTAGAGTAGCAAAGAACTACGCATCTTTAAGGGAAGTTTTTAATCCACCCCCTAGCAGTGGTTTTAAAAAATTCGGTGAAAGTGCGCTTCCAGGGGCGTGGTCGGTCGGGGCAACAAATTACTTCCTTTTGCGGTTAGGATGCGATCTTTTACTGTGTAGTCCGCCGCAGCAAAAATGTGCAGAAAACTCTGATAAGACCGCGGTCTTACCTGGAATATATAGAGAAAGGCCATATTGGGGCTTAATGTGTAGCAGAAGGCTTATTAGAAACTGCATCTGTGCATTCAATTTATGTGCTGACAGGGAGTCCACCAGTTGGCCCTAGCTTTGACCTCTGTCCATAGGGTGCAAAAATCTATAGGGAGGGAGCTCTTACAGTAGTATTCCAGAATGCTCCACATGATGTTGGGATTTTCTAATGGTGTAGAACACACAATTTCCATGTACAGTCATACACACCAACGTTCCTACATGTTCACACTGCACAGGAGGATGCCTGGTGTAGGAACCACTCAGTCACATATTTCTTGAATGCATGGCCATATTCTCTCTACCTGAACCTGTGTACAATGGATTTTTTAAGTATGTGCTCAATCAAAAAATAAAATACGGTAATCATTTTTTGTTTTTTGTTTTTTTTTACATTTGATTCTCCACACCAAGTGCAGAACTGCACATTTTCAATCTATGACAAAGCATATGACATGTAACCCTTTACTTCTGGGGTTCTTCAGTTATAAGAAAACTATATTTTTATATGCCATATTTTTCATCCTCTTTTGAACCCAAAATTAAAAAAATGAACACATCCTGCTGAAAAGGAAGCGAATCAGGGAGGAGAACCCAAATTAATGACAGTAAAAGAGGTAGGCAGAGTCCCTGCCCCACTGAAGTTTCCCTTCACCAACTCCTGAGTTGGTGAAGTGACTTCTTTACTGGCAGCTCTTTCACTACCATCCCTCTTTCCAAAATGCCTCTCCGCTATGGCTTTTTTGGCTTGTTCCCCCCCCCCCGAAATCAGAGTGTCTTTTGAGCAGGGAAAGGCATGGAGGTCAAACAGCCCATTAAGAACCCCCACACACTTTAACCACCATCCTGTCTGTAGGTACCTATAACTAGGCCACAGCTGTAAATGGAACCCTCAAAATCCATTTAAAGCCCTTGACAGCCCCCAGATGCCTCTCTGACACCACACAGTCAATGCAGTCAAAGGCATCCTAAAAAGTCTGAAATAATACATTCCCCCCACACACACACTCAGCTTTTCCCATTCCTTATACCTAAACTTTTGCTCAATCCCTAAGTGCAACCTTCATGAAATGCTCAAGCTGAGAAATCGAGATTGACAGGAATAGAAGAGCCTCCAGATAGACATGGTGGTAATCAGTTCCACAGCAGTTCCAGAAAAGGGCAGGCACGTGGCCATAATTAATTATTCAGAAAATGCAAGTCTGAGGTTGTTGATTGTGAGTGCGGGCCAGACTAATGCAGACATAAGGCCAGTCAGCGCTACATGGAGACAGCTCTCAGCCAGTATTGAATTTTGCTTTCTCTGGCTAAATTTCAGTAAGCTTGGACAGACCGGTATCTGGTTTTAAGTAGGTCACTCACATCTGTTGGGTGGTAATGATTATTCACTGTCATTTTGCCACTTCTCACCCTTCCAAGCAGTTTTAGAAAAACTGATCCATGAAAACACACTGTGCTTTTAGTACTCTTCATCAGGCAGAGGGAAACCTACAAATCCCTTCTTCTAAAGAGTGGCCAGTAGGGAGGAGGGAGGCCATACACGCTGTTTGTTTCTCACATAAACCCTATGGCAATGTTTTCCAAAGTATGCACCATGAACATAAGAACAGCCTTGCTGGAACAGGGCACAGCCCATCCAGCCCAGCATTCTGTCTCACACAGTGGCTCACCATTTGCTTCAGTGGCTCACACTGTCTCACACAGTGGCTCACTTGATCTACTATATTAAGGGAGAGGTGTTCATTTTGTTCCTGTTGTTTGTCTTCCTGTTTATCATCAAGTGTGATGAGGAAGAGATCTTCAGGTCGAACCAGTTGTTCCTCTATGCATTCCTCATGAGGTGTGATAAGGGAAAGAGCCTCACATTGATTCTGTAATTTCAGACTCTCAGAGCGATCCCTTGCCCATCTATTTCTACGAGTCACATTCCTCCATGCATCTACCTCCTGAGTTGGTGAAGTGACTTCTTCCTCAGAACTGTGCCCTGTCTCTTCTTTGTCCAGGATAGTCTGCTTTGCTCTGTCCAAGAACAGGTTGAGTTCCTTTATTTGTTGCTGGTTAGATATGTGAGCCTCCAGCTGCTGGACCTTCTCTTCTAGTAGTGCAATCAGCTTGCTGTAAGTGTAGTACTCCATGTGCTTTAGCAAGATGACAAAACAGCACAAGTGTTGCAGGTAGCTACAGCTGCTCCCACAGACTCAATTGTAACGAGTGCAGTATTCTGGGCCTCAAAAATGTACACTTTTATTACCTTTCTATCTAGTAAGAATATTTTCTCCCTTTGTTGTTTATATGAAATTACTAAAGTAGCTCTACTCCAACTGCAAACACCCCAGAAACTTACCAGTGCTCCCTTCCTCCTGTTTGTTTGGCTCTCTCAGCAGCAGCTCTGCTTGGTAACATACCCACGCTCAAAATGGCTGATGCTGACCTTGCTCAGTGGAAATAATTAGTCTGTATCCACCCCCTGCTCAGAGAGAGGGTTAGTCTGCCCCCCCTGCTCCTTTGTTTGAGGAAGCTTCCAGCTGCTTCCTTTGTTTGAATAGAGGTGGCTCTTTGCAGTTTAAATTAGCAGAGGCTCTAAAGCAGCTCTACTCCAACTGCTAGCACCCCAGTAACTTACCAGCGCTCACTTCCTCCTGTTCATTTTGTTGGGTTTTCCTTCTCTTTGCAATGCTGCCATGCATGAACAACTCTTCCCCTTTAATAGCCTGAGGTTTCTAGAACCAAACTATCCAGGCTATTATGTATTACCTCTCACCTGTCCCCTCTCTAACTAGTATAAGAGAAGGTCCTTTCCTTCTGTATAGCACATGCTGAAAAGCTGAAAGCAGCAGTGTCATGTAGTATGTTGCTCGCAGCTGCCTTTCCTGCCAGAATGCTGATGTTGCCTTCCCTCTTTCTTCAAGAGATATGCTAAGTATTGTTCTAAGTATCTAGAAAATTGTATTGTTCTACTGTTGTTTTCCCTTTTGTATATATTTTATAGTAAAGGTCTGTTATATTTTTGCTACACTCCAACACATTTGGCTCTCTCAGCAGCCGCTCTGCTTGGTAAGACACCCAGGTTCAAAATGGCTGCTGCTGACTAGTGCTCACTTCCTCCTGTTTGTTTGGCTCTCTCAGCAGCAGCTCTGCTTGGTAACACACCCAGGCCTTTGACTCAATTTCTAGAAAACTATTTATTTATTTATTTATTTATTTATTTGATTTATATACGGCAGGGCTGTTCAACTTTGAACAGGCCAAGGTCTACTTTTTCTGGCCCAAAGTGCCTGAGGGCTACTACACTAAAACCTCTACTTACAAAATTTATCCATTCCAAGCACATGCTCATAAGTAAAAACTTTTGTAAGTAGAGCAACAGTTTCCCATAGGAATGCATTGAAACCAATTAATCAGTTCTGGAGGGAACAGATTTCCATGTGCCATTTCCCTTGAACTGCCTCGCTTGGCTGAGACAGTGGGCTGGCAGACCCAGAACTTTGCTGGGGCAGTGGTGGTCCTTGGGGTGGGGAAGGGAGGGATGGAGAACATATCCCCTCACTTTTTTATCGATGGCCGGTGGGCTACTTTTGAACCCTTCGTGGGTACCAGTAGCCCACGGTCTACCTGTTGGGGAGGCCTGATATACGGCAACCATCTAGCAAAAAAGCTATTCTGGGCAGTTTACAAACATATACAAAATACAAAAACAGATTAAACAACTTAAAAGAGTAAATAAAAACTAATCAATCAGAGCAAATAATCAGATCATCATAATAAAAGGAACAAATAAACAAATAAGCACAAATACAATAAATCAAAATGATTTGACAATTCAAAATAAGAACAAATGGGAAAAAATTAGTAGTACAAAATTATCATAAGGCGGGGGGGGGAATAACAGCATCCTATTTATATAAGTTGGTTGAAACAGAATGATCAGGGAAGGCCAACCTATAAAGCCAGGTTTTCAGTGATTTCTTGAAGGCCTGTAGTGAGGGCACCAGGTGAATCTCTTGGGGGACCTGTGGCTGTGAGATGTCACGTGCCCACAGGAAGGGCTCTGCGGGCCACCTTTGGCTCCCATGCCATAGATTCACGTCCAACACTGATCTAGAGAGACTGCTGGTAATAAGCAACTGGGAAGGTGTATTCCTATGCTTGTGTGTGTCTTTATTTTATCTTATTTCATTTTATTTTGAACAGTGGGTAAGTGAAACGGCAGCTACTGATCTCACAGTTATGGTAGTCCTACAGTACTTGGGAGCCACAGTCAGTGGACAGTAAGGAAAGGGAACCATGAGTCAAAAATGTTTGGGAACCACTGCCCTATTTTAATACTAACACCGTGAGCATGCTTAGAAAGAGGTCTTAGCCTTACCCATTAGTTGTTGTATTCTTCATGGTTTTGATTTTGAGCCTGAAGAAGAGACCATCATGCTTATCAGTTGGCTTTATATACAGTACAGGTCAACTACCTGATTTGCCCAGGGTTTAATCTATGTGTAAGTGAAAACCTTTGCTATTCAGGCACTGAAATGTGGAGGTGTGTGTGTGTTTCTGTGAGTGAGTGAGAGAGAGAGAAAGACGCACAGACAGAATCACAATGTAAACCAAACTGTTGAAGCTTTTCCTCCAAAAGGAAGACACACGCACACACTACCTATCAACTTCCATCCTCATTCAAAGCACTATATTAACATTCTCTTCTTGTATCTTCATTTCCATGACAAGCAAGCGAGGAAAGTGCAGTGCATTAATATAATGAGGAGGTACTTTCACTTCCATGACAAGGAACAATATTCTTTGGCCAGAATTTTATTGTTGTTCCTTGTAAGGTTTGCATAACCAGCCACGGCTCATTAACGAAGCACTTGGGTGCATCTCAGTCCTTTGCCTGGACACATGCTTGATTGCAGAACAGGAGACTGGGAAAGGCATCAGAGATTTTAAAAGACAGTCCCCTCACAGTGGCAATCTACTCCTACTCTCTCTCTCTCTCTTTTTAGTAAGGATATTTTTATTTATTTATTTATTATTGAATTTATACCCCGCCCATCTTCCCGAAGGAACTCTGGGCGGCTTACAAGCTGAGAATTCAACAGCTATTAAAACAGAACACAAATACATAAAAATAAACAAACAATAAGCATACTATTAAAATCATGGAGGCAGATCTCTTCAAACTGGTGTTTAACAATTCTTTGTATATTGAGTTTTCTTCATCATCATCTTCATCCATCGCCTTAGAGGTGGACGGAATCTTGTCTTTATTTATAGTCAGCTACTATGACACTTTAATTGTTTTAACATTTGGTCATATTAAACATGTTTTATTTAGTTCTTAATCTGTTGTTAATGAAGTTTGTTAACCAACTAGAGAATTATCCCTTAATGAGGAAATGGGTGGAAATGTAATAAATGTAATAAAACCATTAAAAACTGATATTTAAAGTGGATACCTCTAGGAGCAGCAGAGATTTCCCGTCGCCTTACAAAACAAACTGAAGTTTCTTTTCAGTGCTCGTGCAAACCATTGGCTGAATTCCTGTTTCACAATTATGCAGAAGACGTAACCTCCGGAAGCAAATTGTCTCAAGTTAAGAAATCTTCGTAGATGTTCTTTGTTGCAGACCATGTTGCGAAAATCAGGATGCAACAGATAATATCAACAGAGATTTCCTAACTTGCAGCAATCTGCTTCCAGAAGTTCTGCCTTTTAGATATCTCTCATCCATTTATCTCCACTCATGCTACCTTTTCCCCACCTCAACATCTCTCCTCTGCCAAATCTATGTTGCTGGGAGAGGGGAAAAGGATGCCAAGTTAAGCCGCTACCAATTACCAAGCTGCTTCTGCATCACCGGGGCCAAAGAATTGTCACTTATGAATACACCCAAAATATCACCCATGAATGGCAACGTTGCCTTGTCTTTCATAGGGAACTGTCACTGTGAGTGCCACCCCACCCTGACAACCATGCCTTTGAAATGCTGCTTTCATGCCTGTGAGCAAAGCTTTGAATCTTATGTGAAAAACAGAGCTGGGGCAGTTTTTCGCAGGCTGATGTGGAGGCCTGTTTGGGCTTTGAACCATCTCTCTGTTCAGTCTATGCCCATCTGATTTGAAGCTGTTCAGCACACCTGACTCGGTTTATAAGCCAGCCCTTGACTGGGTTTGGAAAACCCACAATGGCTTTTTTTATTTATTTGTTTCTCTTTTGTTTTTGCACCAATGTACAGTATATAAAATTTGGAGACATAATATCCCTTGAGGAGGGAAGTAAACAGCTGGCACCTGGGGTTAGAGTAATATGACAGTGGAACCCATTTACCTTGGGAAGTGGTAAGCACTCCTAACACTGGAGGCGTTCAAGAAAAAATTGGGCAACCATCTGTCAGATCTGCTTTGATTTGAATTCTTCCATTGAGCAGAGGATTGGACCTGAATGCCATATAGGCCCCTTCCAACTCTATCGTTCTATGAATTCTGCTTTTTCAGTCAATTCACATGTAAATCCAATTCATTTTTTTTATAAATTTTATTAAATAAACATAAGGAAAACTCACAAATAACAATAATACACAGAAGTCATTAACATGACTTAGTTAATAAATAATTAGCCAGAGTAGATATATTCCATTCCCTGGTATTTCAGGGCAGAAGCCTGCGACCATAGTATAGATCCCTGGAATGTTACAGAGGTAAGGCAGGCAAAAAGGAGGTGGGGAAAAGTCTTGTACAGCTAGGGCTTGGGCAGCAAGAAAGCTCATGGATTGTTATGCTGGCGCACCACCCTGCTCCCCCCCTCAATAATATAGGCATACAGTGGTACCTTGTATAAAGGAATTAAGTTGTTCCAAATGGAATTATGTTAAGCAAATTTTCCTTTATACAAATTTCCCATAGGAATGCATTGAAAACGGAGTGTTTACATTTTAATGTTATACGGATTTGCCCCATAGACGATTATGTTAAGCAAATTTCCCCTATCCCCGGAATCTTTTATGTTGTACAGATATTACGTTATACAAACCCTTTGTTATACAACAATCCACTTTATTTTGTAATGTGGCTTCAGAGAAGCCATTTTAGATAGAAGCCATTTATTTAATTTTTGTGTGCCTTTAAAATAATAACAGAAATGGTACATCATTTGTTAGCTTTCAGAGTTTGCTTGGATTGAAATTTGTATCTTGGTGTAGTTTTTGGTGCATTTGCAAAACAGATCTTGGTGCAGTTAATGTTGAAGGCAGCTGATACTAAATATCTTACTTTGATAAATATTTTTGCAGTTAAGACTTGTGTAGTTGTAGAGTTGAACATTTCACTAAGTCTTGCATTCATGCAACCCATCCTATTATTTTTAAAATTATGATGTTGGTCAAGGAAATTGACAAATGCTGGTCAGGGAAAGTCAGGGAAATGAAAAATATGTTTTGAATGGATATATACAGAAACATCTACAAGACCAACACTGACTGGAAATAATCTGAAACCTCTCTTCTGGAATCAGAACCCCTATCTCTGAATTTCCACTGACTGTGAAGTCTTTTAAAATCCCTTAGGCTGGGACGTTCTACAGAAATATAAAATAAGGAATTTTTTTAAAAGCCATGATTTATTTTTCAAAATACTCTGTCTCAATTACCCACTGGTACTTTTCCCAGGAAGATGAGAGGTCAAAGTAGGGACACCTCAAGATTAGAGACCTGAAATGCTTATCACCAAGAGCTTCAAGACCCATTGCAATATTTATGAAGACACCTAAAGGACGGTAAAACAAGAAAAAAGCAGAGGAGGGTGATGCCTTGGGGTGTGACTGGCAGAGCCAAATGGAGCAATAGTGGTGGGGATGGGGAGTGAAAGGAGGTGATGAGAGGCGTTGAGTAAGAATGCCCTGGGAGGATTATTGTACGCCTCAGATATAGTGTGAGATATGAAGCTAGGTAATTTATTGCAACTACGGAGGAAAAAAAATCTGCTGCTGATGTACAGAATGTAGCTTTTTGCTGCTGCAAAATGCAAATTATACCAGTGTATACTCTCGTAAAGCCAGAGAAGTAATGGAGGATGGGTTGATATCCATATCAGCTCCTGGTGCAAATTGTCATAATAACCTTCTGTCGTATCAGATTCACCGAATGAGCTGAAACCAATAATTTCATATCCTGCTGCCGAATCCTTCCTTGCTATTAGAGTCATTATCTGCCTTTCTCTGTAATAGGCTGGGAGATTATTTGGATAAAAGTCTTAACAAGTGCCAGCCTTGGTACTTCAAATAACGCCTGTGCCAGGAGATGCCACTTGAGGAACTCTGCAGCGTTATGATGGGGACACTAAAGGTTGGGGCTGCTTCAGTGCGGACGGATTTGGTAGACCCCGGAAGAAGGGCTCACAGAAAATCAGAAGAACACATATGGGCCTGCATACAGGGAAGCTCAGGGAAGATGCCTAGGGGAGATTTCTGTCAGGTATCTGGAACGAGTGGTAATGTGTTTGAGTAGGCAGGCTGGCTAAAGGGACCTGCGGTAGCACAGATTCCTATGCTTGTTATGGAAACTGAGATGCATGAATTACTTCAGTGCTAACATATGCCTGATTGTCATAGCACAACCTTTGCCCTGCCCTGCATTCTTGCAAAATAGCTTTCTCTCTTTTATGATTTGTCACTGAGAGACAAACATGTGTTATTTGCAGTTCTGATTGCTCAAGCATTAATCCCTGTGGAGGCTATATCTGGTTTCAATGACAGACTCTCTGCATTTCCTGATTTGACTTTCAAGTAACTAAATCCCAGTTCCCATTTATTTATTTATTTATTTATTTATTTATTTATTTATTTATTTATTTATTTATTTATTTATTTATTGTTTGTTTGTTTGTTTGTTTGTTTGTTTGTTTGTCTTCAGAGAAGAAGCCTCCTTTCCTATTGTAACAAATAGGAACTGAAGCAATTTGACTTATGGATCCATTGCACAGAGAAATCAAGATTAATGGTGCAAACTCTTGAAAAGTTACTCTCTTCAGTTAAATGGAGATTCCTTTCAGAAGTATTTGCATGGATCTGCAGCCTAGATCTCAATCAAGACTGCAGTTTTGCCCACAGTTCAAAAGTTGGAATTGAACTGCATTTGTAAATAAAAATACCACAAAGCACTTATTCATGACAGATAATAACAGTGCGATTGACACAACACATTTCAAAGCTCCAGGCTAATATTAAAAGAGTACTGGCTGAAGAGCTGCGGGGACAAGACCTCACATGATCCAAACCATCCTGTGTGACATTTGTGTGCTTGCTTACTTTAAAAGCATTTGGGAGGAACAAATGGCAATAATGGCACAGCAATGAGAGAGTTAGTGGTTACTTGTTGTCTGCAATTTAGCACACGACACATCATTCTTCGATGCTGTTGTTTGTGGCAGGTTACATACAATTACCACTTTTTAAAAAAGCCTTTGATATTTTTATGTTTCATTGCTCAGGGTGCTGACTTGACACATGAGCAGCTTGGGTAGCTTGTGGTCAACATATCTAATGTCTAACCCTGGCTTAGGGTGGGAAGACTTAGTTAAGCTTAGGTTTCTTCTCTCTACGCAAGCCACCTCTTATCTGGATGAGGTGGCCTCCTTTGCCTCTGAGATTATAGCAGCACGAGGATCTGGACTTCCCTATTCCCCATCTCATTGGCTTGAGTAGCTAATGCATATATTAGAATCACCGGTTCCGTGTTTGATTACCCTCCTTGCTGTGTACCTCATTTTCTCTTGTTGTGTTGTTTTATTTTATTTTAATGCCAATAAAGGTTGATTTGATTTGATTTTGATTTGATTTGATTTGGTCTAACCCTGGCTTTGTTAGTTTGACTGGTGGTGGGATGTGGGAAATTTTGGGCCTTGTGGATTGAAGCAACTACGATTTCAACAGACCCCTCTGAGACTTTTGATACGGTTGGCTCCTGCCTTGACCTGATGGTTGTAGTACGGAGCAACTGACGTATCTGCGGAGGAACTTATGCTTGTAGATCCGCTTTTGAATACATCAGGCCACTCTTGAGCTGGGTTTTTCTTCCTCGCCCCTCCTCTCCCTCTCCCACCTCCTCCCGTTGCCCTCTTAGTTCCCTCCCCCCCTCCCTTTTACATCTCCCACAGACTAGAGGACCTCGAAAAGACCTTTTTCTTTTATTTATTTTGGATTATTATTTTGTTTACACATTTGTTTGTATTTTTAGTCCATTGTATTGACTTATTTGCTTTGTTTGCTTGTATTGTATTGTATTTTTCCACTTTTTTGTCTTGTTTTTTTTTGTTTTGTTTTTTTTAGGTCGCCATGCTGGCAGGGACCTCTATTACAGTGGTGTTTGGCCGTGGGAGATACGCTTTGAGCAGAGGGATTGGTCGGGTGAGAAGAACTCGGGTCTGGCAACTGGTGCCTGTCCCCTGTTCTGATCCCCCCACCCACTGCCACGTATCAGGGATCCACTCCGCCGGCGCCTCTGATCTGACCTGCCTCCTGGTTAACGCCAGGTTGGTTCATAATAAAATCTCTCTCATCCAAGATGTTATCGTGGATGAGCGAGCCGACATGGTGTGTATCACCGAGACCTGGGTGGGTGAGGAGGGAGGGGCGTCCCTCTCCCTGCTCTGCCCCCCCTGGGTTTCGGGTTCAGTGGGCGGGCAGATCCGAGGGTCGGAAGGGGGTGGGGTGGCCATCGTTTACAGTGAAACTCTTCATATTAGCAGATCTGCGGCATTGGTGCGTCCCGGGTTAGAATGCCTCCATCTATCGGTGGGTCAGCGGGATAGGTTTGGTATTGTGCTGGTGTACCGTGCTCCCCGCAACCCAGCACAATCCTTTCCAGAGATCACTGAGTTCGTCTTGGCTGCTTTGTTGGGGTCCCCCCACCTGTTGGTGGTCGAGAACTTCAACGTGCATGCTGAGGCTGAACTTTCAGGTGCTACTCTGGAATTCATCAACATCTCAGCATGTTGTTTGCCCCACCCATAATGCTGGTCATACCCTGGACCTGGTCTTTTCCTCCATGTCGTCAGATTCTCTTCTGAGGGTTGGGGGCTTAGTATCCCAACCCGTGTCATGGTCAGATCATCATCTGCTAAACGCCCCTATGTGTGGGCTCACCCCCGAAGACTCCTGGACCCTGTTCGGTTCATGGAGGTCTTCGGGGAGCTTGCCGGCAGACTGGCTGACAATCCAGTCGAAGCCCGGGTGGAAAGGTGGTATCTGGGTGCCTCTGGGGCTGTTGATCGGATCGCCCCCAAGCGCCTCCTACAGTGTGGAGCCCACCGCTCGCCGTGGTTCACGGCTGAGTTGCGGGCAATGAAACAAGAACGTAGGCGGATCGAGTGCGTATGGAGAAAGAATCGGACGGAATTAAAGAGGGCTGCGCTTAAGCAGCTGACTGGCCATTATGTACACGCGATCAGGGATGCTAGAACAGCTCATGCCTCCCTGAGAAGTGGAGAGGCCTCGAACCGACAAGCGGAGCTGTTCCGGGTGGTTCGAGACCTCTCCAATCCTGGTCAGCCTGGGCCTCCTCCTAGTGATTTCACTAGTGAGCAATTCGCAGCCTATTTTAGACTGAAGATTGAGGCCATCCATTCCAATCTGGACTCCAGCTGCACTGGTCCCTCCTCGTGTATTCCGGGGGCTTCACCCCCTCGGTCCCCTCGTCTGGTTGAGTTTGGGCCTGTGTCTCAAGCGGAGGCCCCCAGGGTGTTGGTTTACTGCCAGCTGGCTGCTTCCCCTTTCAACCCTTCCCAGCATGGTTTATCAAATCTGCCGGAGGGAACATGCCAGAGTGGGCTTCCTCAATAGCCACGGCCTCCTTCCAGGAGGGATTTTTCCCTCCCATCTGAAGGAGATGTGGTGAAAGCCACATTGAAAAAGCCCGGCTTGGCCTCGGACGATCTTACCAGCTTCCTGGGCAAGGTTATTGAGAGGGTGGCCGCCGTCCGGCTCTAGTCATACCTGGAGGAGAATCATATCCTTGATCCTTTCCAGTCCAGTTTCAGACAGTTTTGTGGAACCAAAACTGTCCTGGTCGCTCTGCAGGATGACCTCCTCAGGGAGGCCAACAGGGGGTGTTCCTCCCTGCTGGTCCTCCTTGACCTGTCAGCTGCCTTTGATACTGTCGACCACGGTAACCTACTGGGCTGGCTAGCCGGGGCCGGAATTGGAGGTTCAGCGCTCAGCTGACTCCGATCCTTCCTCGATGGCCGGCTCCAGCAGGTACAGTTGGGGGATGACTTGTCGGCTCCTTGGACGCTCCCTTGTGGGGTGCCCCAGGGGTCGGCAATCTCCCCTATACTGTTCAATGTTTATATGAGGCTGCTGGTGGAGATCATCAGGAGATTTAGAGTTCGCTGTTATCAGTACGCTGATGACACGCAGCTCTATCTCTCCTTTTCTTCTTCTGCAGTGGAGGCAGTTAACTCCCTCGATCTGTGTCTGGAGACGGTCTTGGAGTGGACAAGGACGAACAGGCTCAAACTTAACCCGGAGAAGACTGAGGTTCTCTTCTTCGGGGCGCCCACGTCTAGGTACAATGGCCCCCTCCCTAGGCTGGGGAGAGTTTCCCTCCAGCCTACAGACAGGGCCAGGAATCTGGGTGTGATCCTGGACTCAGCCCTCTCCCTGAAAGCCCAGGTGACAGCTGCCTCCAGGGCCGCTTTTTTCCAACTTCGCAGGATCACCCAGATCTGCCCGTACCTCAATGAGTCCTCCCTGAGAACAGTCGTGCAGGCCCTTGTGATATCGAGGATTGACTACTGCAACGCACTCTACGTGGGGTTGCCCTTGACCCTGGTCTGGAGGCTGCAGCGGGTACAGAATGCGGCGGCCAGACTGGTGGTGGGTGCTCATAAGTATGATTACATCACCCCAGTTCTGGCCCGCCTGCATTGGTTGCCCGTTACCCTCCGGATTAGGTTCAAGGTCCTGGTTTTGGTTTTCAAAACCCTCCACGGCTTGGGACCTGATTACCTGGCGGAGCGTATCTCTCAGAGATCAACTGAAGCCAGGCCCACTCGGATGTCACAGGCGCACTCACTCAGGGTGGCCAGCCCAAGGGAGGCATGAAAATCATCAACTCGCAGTTGTGCCTGCTCGGTGATCGGCCCTTCCTTGTGGAATCAGCTACCGAGTGAGCTGCGCCTTGCATCGTCCCTGCCTGCCTTCAAAAAGGCTTTAAAAACCTTGCTCTTTAAGGAGGCTTATGGCAACCTCATTTCTGTTTAGGTTTTTTTTTCCTTTTTTCCTTTTCTTTTCTTCTTTCTGACCGCTGCTTTTATGGAGGGTTTTTAATGACAAGTGCCCTTTCGCTGCTTTCCCGCCATTGTTTTTAGTACATGTTTTAATTATCTGTGCTCTTTTTTTTCCCTCTTTGTAAACCGCCCAGAGTCCTCCAGGAAATGGTGCGGTATATAAGTGTAGGAAATAAATAAATAAATAAATAATTCACAACCAGAAAAGATGGCCAAAGAATTCTGGGAGTCTTCATCCAGCAGATTTGTGACAATGTGATGGTTTCAAACAGGGGTGCAACAGGTTTGGTGAGGCTGGCATAGTCTCTTCTATTTTGTGAATGTTCTCTGAGAATTTAGAATTACATCTCTCCAAAAGAGGCTAGAAGAGGGCAGTCCATGGGCCACATGTGCCCCCCAGGGGAGAAAGCATCCCCAGCATCCCTGCCCCACTGCACCCCCCAAAAAACAGAAGGAAATGCTAAATGTTTTCCCATGGGCTACAAGAGTATTTTGACCACCATTGGGGGCTCTTTGAGTTGTTTTTTGTGGAATTAAGACATACATATTTGAGGGTGCAGTATGGGAATGAGTATAACTGCATGTTTCCCTATACTGCTCCTAGATGGGTGTTTGTAATGCCAGAATTTTGCCAGTAGGTTAGGCTGCAATATTTAGGACACTGGTGTGCCTGGGGAAAAGAACTTTTCCCTTGGGGAGACCACTTACTGCCTGAAAGTTTGTTGTGTTGACCTATACCTGTGGAAAGCAGATGGCATCACCAGCAGGAAATGATTTTCAGTAACTATCTAACTAAAAATTTCCTACTTCTGTCTGGTAGCTCTTCTGACTCCCATTCAAAACCTCTCATTGCACCGGGGCATCAGGAGGTAAAGAAGTCTTTAATTACCCCACCACCACCATTTTCCTTGTTAGTAGTATCATCTGACAGTAGTACTTTTGATCATGAAAGACTTCCGCCTTCTGTCCCACAATTTCTACACAATGAAAGGGATTACAGGGGAGCTGGAAAATCTGTGGGAAGGATTAGGAAGTTTTTAATTACTGAAAATTAACTTCTGCAATTATTACATTTCCATGACATAGTTTCACAAGCAGGGCCTCCAGATGAGCCCATACCTTCATTCTGGGGTATTTTCATATGTGTCAAGGGGATGTAGTGTCTTTCAACTCTGATGCAGAGCTGTCTTCATCGAGTGGTGCTACGGTACCTCCTACACCTCTAATCACCCTAGATCTACAGCACCCACAAGTTCCTCACCCATCTCAGAGAGGGTGGGAGGGTTCAGTGTAGTTGTAATTTTGACATTGCTGTTCCAGTAGCTAAATATGGGATAGTGAATCACAAGAAGCAGTTATGGGACCGCATGTGGGCTATAGACTACATGTTGCCTAAGGATATAATGAATATTCATGAGAATTTTCCAACCCTTGAAAATGATTGTGTCAAAACATATTTTTATCCAATTGTTACTGTGGGATTTTTCATTCCTGCACAAGAGTGAAAAGATCAGTGGTTCCCCCACACACACCCTTAACTAGCAGAGTTATCAACAAGCAAGCAAGCAGAGGAGAGAAACATGTATTCTTTGCACCATGTCATGATGCGAAATACTTATTTAACCAAAGTCCTGGAATGAGAAAAATGCACAGAATCTTTTCCAGTGAGGAGAATCTTGCCCAGTGGTGTTGAAACTTCAGAAATTATTTGTCCTCATCCGTGAACACAAAGCGATTCACGATTACTTGCTGTTCATGGTGAGTGAGGCTAAAGAGAACAGACTTGCGTTGTAACTTGTTTCTGTATCCTGATATGTGTATGTTTTCCATATATATGTGCAGTTTATTACCTGCACAGTTCAGGGATTGCTTTGACACAGCTCATCCACATGTAATCTCAAGAGAGGCCGATGCTGGATCAACTCGGTTTTGCCTTCTTTCAGGACATGGGCCTCCTCTGTTCTTTGAGGAAATCTTTGTTGCCCCTGCAGTTAAAGGTTGATCTGGAAGATAAGTCTCTTTAGATTCAGCTCGATGTCATGAAATAAATTTAGCATCAACAATGATTTATGTCCAGGGGCTCCAGCACAATATGCTGGGTGCCTTTTTGGTGGGTGAAAAAAAAACACCCCAATACTGTACTAAATTTAAATAAGCTTGTTTCTGGAACAGCTTATGAATCTTCTGCCTCAGAGCTAAGAAACATTTGTTTCTCATCTCGGGAGACAGCCTTAATTCTTTTCCCCGTCGTTGGCGGTTTGGTGGAGCGAAGGGGAGAAAGAGGGAAGAGCGCTAGTTTCAGAGGACGTAATTTTAAGGGAAATTAAGTCTTACTGGTACTTCAATCCATATTATGCAGCATTAGTTACATTTTGCCATCTACAATTGGATTAATCTGCTGCAGCCTAATGAAGTGCAATTTGTAAACGAGCTGTTTGTTTCTCAGGAAGGATCGCCCCAGTCCGCTCTCCTGTCAAGTCTTCTTCCAGTTGCTGCACTGTTAATCATGGATGTCAAAATCAGGCTCCCTTTTAAATTAGGAAGGCTTTCTGAAGTTGTCACTCTACGTGCCTCTTTTAATGAGGAGTCAGAAAGGCAGATATTACCGGTGCTTCAGAGAAACGTTTTGGGCTGCGTGTTTTAATTCCTCTGGGCCCTGAGGAAGCAGAAATGCATTCTGGGTACACTACATCCTTCAATCACAGGGGGTTTATTTTATTTTATTTTATATTCCTTCCTTTCCTTCCTTTCTTTAACTACCCTACTAGAATATTTGCCAAGCACATATATTCATCATGCTTTGGTATGACAGAGGGTGAAAGCAAAGAATAAATTGCTTCACAGTTAGGAAGACGATCAAGGATGGAAGTCCCCTTCACTTGTGTCTTCCACCACAATCATAATCTGAGGTAGAATATCGCAGTGGAATTGATCTACATTAAAATACAGGGGTACCCCGACTTAAGAGCAGCTTGGCTTAAGAACAATTTGACTTAAGAGCGGAAAACTGTTGGCATTTTAACTGCCACCTTACAAATTTTAGATATGGTCTGCTCGACTTACAATTTTTTTTCCATTTTTTAAATTTTTTAAACTTATTTTTTCAATTTTTTAGATAGGTACCCTGACTTAAGAGTAGTTTGACATAAAAGCATGCACTTGGAACGGATTAAATTTGTAAGTTGAGGTACCACTGTATGACAATTAGTCCTTAAGGGAGGCGGGGGGGGGGCTGGGAGGAATATTCCATTTCAGCAGAGATATAGCATGGGCAGGGCCACAGGGGCAGTGCAAAATTCTTAAGGCCCCAAAAAGAAAAGAGCCATGTTTTCAGCAAAGGAATGGGGTAGGATGTACCATGTGTGTGCACAGATTAACTCCCTCCCCCTCCAGCTACCCACCACATTCTTTGCACGGAGAAATTTAAGTGTTTATTAACAAACCAAAACATCCATGTGTTATTTTTCCATGTATACTTTGGTTGTGATGTATGCAAAAAACAGAATGGCATTTTAGCAGGTATAATTACACCTGGGGGGGGGGGACACAACACAAATGCACAGTTACAAGATGAGGAATAGTTGGAAAAGTTGGCTTAGTAGCACAACAAGTAAGAAGTATTTTGGAATTGTCATAGATCACAAGCTGAATATGAGGCAGCAGTGTAAATGTAGCTTCAAAGAAGCCAGTGTTATTTTGGGCTGCATTGACAGGCATATGGGCTCTATCACACGTCCTTTAAAACACAGATCTAATTTTTTGATAAACGGGCTCCAAAAATCTTGTCCCCACAGTCATCGGGCTTTAAAATAAATGGTAGCGCCCCCTTTAGCGGGTTCTAGCAAGCTTTCCAAGACCTACCAGAGCTCTTGGCTATTTTTTGCTCCACTTAAAAGTGCACATTTTCCCCAGCATGGGGTTGCATATGATCCGGTTTTTCAGAGGTTTTTTAAAGTTTTTTTTTCCTTAGTGCCCGCCAGCCGGCCCTGGGGCTGGTCGGTGCTTTAAAAAAAATTATTCCCCCCCCCCCCCAGAGCCCGGCGGGGAGGGGGGGGGATTTTTTTATTTTTCATTTTTCCTTAGTCCCCACCAGCCAGCCATGGGGCTGTTTGGAGTTTGTTTGTTTGTTTGTTTGTTTGTTTGTTTGTTTGTTTGTTTGTTTGTTTGTTAGTTATTTTTATTTCCTCCCCCCCAGCTGATCTGTGGGCCGGTCAGGGCATTTTGTTTATTTTTTATTTAATTTTACTTTATTTCTCCGTAGCTCCTAGCAGCTGTCCCTGGGGCTGGTTAGCCATTTTATCTTATTTTTTAAAATTTCCTCTGTCCCTGCTTGAAACAGATTAGGGCCGGGGGGACATAAGAGAAGCCGAGCAGAATCCAAGGGACGTGGGAACTCGGAACCCACCTCTTCAATCATGTGATCAGTTAAGGACAAAAGCCCAAGTTTCCCATTCCCTGCAATCTTCCCCCTCGTGTGACAGCGCCATAGTTTCCAGGTCTCGTGAGGTACGAGTCCCTCTCTAGGTCACACTGGTCAGGCCTCGTCTTGAATACTGTGTCCAGTTCTGAATGCCACACTTTAAGAAGGATGCCAACAAACTGGAACAAGTTCAGAGGAGGGCCATAAAGATGATGAAGATACTAGACACCAAACCCTATGAGGATAGACTGAGGGAACTGGGTTTGTTTAGCCTACAGAAAAGAAAACTGAGGAAAGATATGATAGCACTATTCAAATACTTGAAAGACAGTCATTCAGAGGTCATGAAGGATCTGTTCTCATTCATTCTCAGAATGCAGGACACATAATACCGGTAATGGGCTTAAGTTAAGGGAACCCAGATTTAAGGTAAATATTAGGGGGGGGGGAACTTCTTAACTGTTAGAGCAATACAGTAGTGGCACCAACGACCTCAGGAGATGGTGAGCATTCCAATGATGGAGGCATTTAAGAGAAAACCAGACTACCATGTGTCAGATTTATTTTCCTGCACTGAACAAAGGGTTGGACTTATAGGCCCCTTCCAACTC
>JAHTLZ010000237.1:19438783-19449046 GCA_023846285.1 Phrynocephalus versicolor
AGAAGAAGAAGAAGAAGAAGAAGAAGAAGAAGAAGAAGAAGAAGAAGTAATCAAGCCCCATGATTTGTGATCTATGTGCTAAATAATATTTTTAAGGACAATGGCCTTCTCTCTCTGGCCATTTCCCACTCCATAGGAAAGCTCCATCTCTGAAATAAATTAGCACAGTCGAAATAACCTGAATTGTTGGGGCAAAACGCTGGTAATCTTATAAGAAACAAAGTTTAATTAGGACAGTTGCTCGATCTTCCCCACAAAGCACATATCCGCCGACAGCCATCTACACATTACCAATGTATCAAGTACTCCATGAAGTTCTTATGAACTGAAAAGGTCTATGGATTTAAAACTAAATCCACTTTTCCCAAATCGAGTAGAACCACTAGAAAGAATGAGTCTGTAAATATAAATGTCCCTTTGGTTTTTTTAGGTCTATTCTAGCTGGGACTAAGAACTTAATTTAGCTATTTAACATTTTAAGATCTGTGGTTTTCAGGCTGAGACTTGAGAAACACTGAAGTTCTCTGGAAGCCAGAGTCTTCTACCCTAAGAAGAAGGAGGAAGCTTCTCATTTATTTAAAGTATACCCTTCCAGCACTTGGTCTAGCTTATACCACAGAAAGTTACACAACAGGACTTTGCCCCCTGTAACACTTTAAAGACTGATCTTTTATTTTCAGTGTGAACTTTCAACTTCCTCTGGTGTCTGTGCAACTGTTAATCTTTAAAGTGATATAATTTTTTTGCCTACATACTGCCTTTATGAGGAACTAACTGCTTGCTAATTACAGTAGTATCACTTTGTGAACACTTAGAAAGGGAGAGATAACAAAATAGTGCTTAATCAAACATGAATAGATTCCACTGGAGTATCTTAGTTCTTCATCCATCTGTTAATAGTACTGTATAATATTTCCCCCACTCTCTGTCATCCCATTCTCTTCCTGGTATTTAGCTTTGAGGCAAATCAGTCATCACCAGACTCATGCCTTTGAATTATAAAGCTGTCAGGACTTGCAGAGTAGAAGCTCAAGTAATAAAAAGTGAAATTCATCCATTCTGACAGTTCTTTGTTTACATCATGTGAAAGCCTAACCAGTCTAGTGACGAAGAGGTTCCTAACAGGCTGGAGGCAAGCCTGGGAGGAAAGCAGATGGGTAACAGATGGGTGTGTTGGGTGAGGTAAAGACTAAAAACAGAAACCAGCAACAATTTGGTCGCTAGACATTGGACAGCTCTATTAACATCACTGAAACACATTGCTCAGTGGAAAACAATAGGGCATTGCAAAGATGGACTCTTCCTTTTGTTTTTCCTAAAGAAGGAAGCCATTGATACAATGGGCCTTTCTCAGACAATGCAGTCGAACTAACGCCTTTCCAGAGCCTTGTGGCACAGTGGTTAAATGCCTGTACTGCAGGTAAAACTGTGCTCATGACCTGGGGTTCAATCTCTGGTAGCTGGCTCACGGTTGACTCAGATGTCCATCCTTCTGAGGTCGGTAAAATGAGTACCCAGCTTGCTGGGGGTGGGGGGCAATGTGTAGCCTGCATAATTAAACTGTAAACCGCCCAGAGACTACTTGAAGTGGTATGGGGCGGTATATAAGCAGAACACTTTGCTAGTGAAAATATAATTTTTTTCAATTAGTTGCTGTATTTAAACATGAGAGTCCCTATGTAAAGAACCAGCATACAAACAATAATATGGATGCATGGGTAGTTTATTTATTTATTTAATTTATATCCTGCCCATCTATCAAAGTGCTAGTCTGGGCAGCGTACAGCAGTGTGATAAACATAAGCATAATACAGACACAAACAATAATCTCAAACAATATAGGCATTAACAAAAAAATGGATATTGATAAGCAAAAACAAAATAAAAGGCAAAAATACATCAAAGAGTGAAGAGTACAGAGCTCTTTCTTGAACTCCCTATAGCCTGGCTGTGTGTGGAGTCCGTTGTGATCTCATTACCACAGACTATATATCGCGACGTATTTACTCTTTGGGAAAGTTCTGTAGCTTTCCGATGAACTTAAACAGAAACTTGGAGGAAAAGCACATGGCTTTCAACTGAATGGCTTCCTAAAAGCCAGAGCCTGGACTTCTCTTCCCCATGTCCTCTGTCAGCCAACCAGAGGACATGGTTGGCTGCAGAAGAGAATCCTTGTCCCACCTCCTCACCTGCTGCTGGAGGAGATGGGGAAGGGAAGCCTGGGCTCTGGCCAGGAATGGGCAGTACCAAGGCTTGTGAGTGGATCAGCCAGTCGGGTAGGGGACAGGACAACAGAGCACCACTAAGGCCAACAAATTGGCATGAAGCTCTTCATGCACATCTCTAAACCCGACTCATATACTGATATATCAACAGATGAAACCTCCACGGGGTAGTTGAGAAGTACAATGGCTTGCATTATTATTATTTTTATTTCTTGAAAATTTTGTAATTTCATGGAAGTGAATAACAAAAATCAACAACAAGAAAATTATAATTTATTAAATGAGCAAGAATCCAGATAGTCATTACAAAGAGGTATGCGTGCATTTGCAGTGTTCAAACCATTTCAGGCAAGACAGAAATATGTTTAAATGGGAACATTTAAATGTACTTCTGCCTTGCCTGAAATGATTTTTGGAGGCTTGGTCATAGACATAATTGCATAATGCAGCATGAATTAGGGGTGCTTCACTTTAAAAAAAATTGCTTCATTTGTTTTAATTGAAAAATGATACCATGCATTAAAGAGCATGGATTTCTTATTTTCTGTACTTTTTGCATTAATTTCTCCATGTGGGCTAAATTACAAAGTCTAAACTTCCAGTTCTCAAGAGGGACTGATTTGCATTTTAATGTGAATCTGCAGGATTCACGCTTCCTGGATCAGTATAAGAATCGTAGCACAAGGAACTGTCAGTGTCCATGTTTCTATGAGCTTTATTACACAGTTCTCTAGTAAAAATCTGCACAAGGTACATACATTATTGGAGAAAATACTCACAAAAATGTGTGCATTTGTGAAAATGAATGGTGTTAAAATAAATTGTTTTCAGAAATCACATATATGAGGCAGAAATCACATATATGAGGCAAAAAAGAGGTAAAATTCACCATCCTTTGGTCAAAAGAACAGATGTTGAAAATGTTATTGAGAAAAAATATTGGTGATCTTTGATCCAGAGAATTATTTATTTTATTTTATTTAGAGTATTTTTACTCTGCCTTTCTCCTTGGAAAAGGACCCAAGGTGGCTTACAGTAATGAGGGACAATATACAATACAGTATTGCGTGTAATTCTTACATGCCAAGCTCTGTCTGAGCCATTCAACCCCAATGGTGTACTTACCTTTAGTTGACTAAACAGCATGTCAGAGCTAAGAACCCAGCAAAGGGCTTGACTATACTCCAAAATATTACACCATTTGGGCTGCAGTTGTCACTGTTGATTTCAATCTGTTTTCCATTGATTCCATGATGTAAAGCTAATCAAGTTCCCATAACATTCATGGGCATTTGTTAAATTTTGTATGTCTGCCAGGAGGCTGGTAGGGTTTTGTTTGTTTGTTTTTACTACTAAAAGGGAAAGGGTCACAGCCGACGTATAATCCAACACAGTTCTGGAGAAAAGGACCTTAAGAAGCCAACTAGGAAAAAAAGAAGATGAAGAAGGAAGAGAAGATTTAAGAACACTGGATCGTCCCGGGGGGTGGGGGTGCACTTTGTAGTGTTTGATGGTATTATTGTTTATTATTGTTTATTGTATGTTTGTATGTCTGTAATAATTAATAAAAAAATTAAAAAATCAATTCTGCTTTCATCGTTCTCTCTCTCTCTCTCTCTCTCTCTCTCTCTCTCTCACACACACACACACACACACACACACACACACACACTGCTGCCACTGCAGCTTTCTGGCCTGTGTGATTGTCTATACAGCTCCAAAGGGACAATGGCTGGATGTGTCCTGAGTACACTAAGGATGGCATCTTCAGAATGAGGCAAGACATGGTTGTTCAGCCTTACATACCTCAGATTCATAACCCTAGAGTGGGTGCCCTTTTAGTTTTCCCTCATAATTTTTTTTATTTTATTTCCTAATTTTGTGTTCTGTGAATTAGAAATTGGCTGAACATTCTTCAGGGAACAATCTGAATCACCCACTCACTCTTGTCACACACATGCCATCACACCTTAAAAGTCTTAGAGGTAGAGGGAAGTGGCCCACAGAGAAGAAGGGGGAACCCCCCCCCGGTTACCCAAACAACTCCCCCCCCCACTTGGAAGCATTGTGAGTAGGATGAAGGAAGCAGAATATGACAAGGGAGAAAGATAAGGAGAAAATATTTTGAGAGTAGATATAAAAAAGAGAGAGGAACATTTGTGATCAAATTGGTTGAGCTAGTGGAAAGGAAGTGTGTGTAGGGGGGTCACATTCAATTTAAGATTGCTGCTGATTAAGCAAACCCTGCTAGGACTTCTCATCTTGTATCAGTTGTGTAGCTTGGCCTGACGTACCACTGTGGATTCAAGAAGGTGTTTAATAGTCAACAGCAGCTAGCCCCTGTCAGAGGTAGCATTTCTCATCTACTGGATAACTATTCAAGGAGATGTGGGCCATTTTAAAAATGTTAGGAGCTTTTCTCTGGTGTTAGTCAAAAAGGAAAAAAAGTTATATTGTTTAATGGTCTGAATTCTATTACATAGGCATAACAGGTTAAGGCAAACAAGTGTTTTTATATGAGCATTTTTTAAAATG
Source organism: Phrynocephalus versicolor (assembly GCA_023846285.1). Lineage (NCBI taxonomy): Eukaryota > Metazoa > Chordata > Lepidosauria > Squamata > Agamidae > Phrynocephalus > Phrynocephalus versicolor. The sequence goes on from JAHTLZ010000237.1 coordinate 19,443,544, forward strand.
TTGTGGGTTTTTTTATATTTTCCAAAACATGGCTTGTCTACTAAATGGGCAGGGTATAAATTTAGACCAACAAACAAATAAATCAAGTTTAATAACTGGGGCTAGTTGATGCTAGTTGAGACATCAAGGTGTGTATTTCTCATTGCACACCACTCACAAGACTTGACACACAAGAAAAACAAGTGTCGTAAGTAGCAGTAATTCGCCTCAATGACTTACTTACACAAGTTGACCTACATCAGCATACAAAAGTAATCGGATTATGTCCAACATTAATGGGTCGAATCCAACACATTATTTCCATATTCTGTTCTACACTGCGTGTTCTGGTGCTGCTCCTATTACTCAAACAGCTCTAGTCAGTAGTAAATTGCTGCAGAGGAAACAATCACAAGAACACAGGTTTTGAGTACAGTCCTTGAAGAATACATTATGTTATTAGGGGTGGGGAATGAGTACAGTTTTAAGAAGTGCTCTATCCTAATACATTCAGAAGATTTAGGTTGGGTGAGAAGAACTCTCATCTAGAGCTCTTGGCATAGAATGTCTGCCAATTATATGCAGCTCTGTTCAAATGCATTCTGTGACTTGAATAAAGAAATTATCAATGTGACCTTTCTGGACTTTATTATTCATCTTAAAGCAAACGTACTTTGCCAGCAATGACAATGATTGCAATAGTTATAGTGCACTGGAAAATAAAATAATTGTGTTTACTATTATCTCTTTGTGGGGTTTCTCACCCTGTCTACTGGGAACTTATTTACTTATGCAAAAATGCATTACATTATGTTAAACACAGACACTCGCATTAAGGTGCACCATCAAAACCACCTTTGTTTGGGAAGGCAGAAAAACAAAGAAAATAACATTTGTACTTTGAAAGCAAATAAAAGAAGCAAATAATATTATCTCCCAAGTTTTGTAACTTATAGATTATCAAGAGAATAATTCATATGTAGAAAGGCAGGGTTAAAAACTTGGAGGAAAAGTTCAGCTATCATCTCTAAAACAGAACAATTCTACACTTTAAAAGGAGGACCAATTTAATTTATGTCTGAAAAATATTTCTATTATTCAAAAGCTGAATGTTCTGTTATAATCTTGATGGAATAAATTTAAAGTTGTCACTAGCAACACGTTAACTGCTTTAACAAAGGTGAAATCTGATAATAAGCCAGTAATATTCCAATATTTACAGGAGAGTAGTTCACACATGTATGCGCAATTAACGTCAGTGCATTATTGTTTTATAACCTCAGTAACATCACCAAGATGGGTGGGCAGGACATAACATTTCCCACCACCAACACCAACACCAACACTATCAACACCAACCCCGACACCATTTTTTCATGAAACATTGTACAATATGCATTTTGCTCTGCAAAAATATTTCTTTTAGTTTTAGTTCAGAGACCACATTCATAGCGGTTATTGAAACCTGGCTAGTACTTGATTTCTCCCAGCTTTGCTCACCGTGATGTTTAATGTTGTGGCAACATATGCTGCCCTCTGGAAGGGACTATAGCTGATAATAGTCCAGTACTGTGTCTGTTTTGCACATGGATGACCCCAAATTCCATTGCTTGTGTCTCCAGGCATGGCTCAGAAAGAATCCCTGGACAGCTACTGCCAGTCAGTTTTGACAATGTTGGGCTTGATAGATCAGATGGGCTGGGGGGTGGGGTGGCGTGATCTGTCCCAGTATTAAGGTTGCTTTGAATGTTCCTATGAAAATTAGATAATGAGGGAATTTCTGTCATCTCTAGGGAATCTCTCTCTCTCTCTCATGAGAGTAGCAGTCTACTCAAGCTGCTGAATTTGTGTGTCTGTGTAACCGGGTCAAAGAAACCGATTTGCCTGTGTGCCAATCAGTCTGCTGTCCCTTAGGTTTCTCAGCCCAAAACTGGCTGAGGTGTCCTCAGATAGGATTATGGGAAATCAATCCCAGGAAAATGGTCTTGTCTTAATATCGAACCTGTCTCAATGTGCCCTCCTCCTGATTCATATTTTTGGACGTATCCTTGATCTGTGGTACCCAGTGTGGTGCAGTGGATGAGGTGATGGATCCACTTGGATTTAGAAGACCTGGGTTCAAATAACTACTCAGCCATGGAAATTCATTGGGAGCAGCTGAGGTAAAACCACTTCTAAAATGTCTCACCATGAAAACTCTGTTAAGACTTCTGTAAATCTGTGCAATGCTATGTGTGTTGTGTTTTACGTTGATAAAACACAACACACACAGTCTTGATTGGTTTATAGGACTAGGATTACCAGGGCGATTCTCTGTTAGTCTGTCATCATCAGATTACTTTCTTCAGAGGGACAGATTTTTAGTTGCTGATTCTCTCCACATGAGTGGTAGAGCCGTTAAATGTTCTGCCTCTGGAGCTTTGCTGAATCCAAGGAACTATTAAAGATTTTAAGAGGTTTTTCCACATTCGTTCTTTATTCATATCAGAATGTTGCATAATTTTAAATTATGGATGCACATGAAATATAGGTAAAATTAAAAATAAAAAATAAAATGTACAAATAGACTAAGGAAACACGCGGAAAATACCTTGTGTTTCTTGCCCTCTATTTTTCTACAAAACACATTAAATGGCCCTTTGGGTTCACTGAGCTGTTGATGGTTTTCAGATGTAATAACCTAGGTTCTTTCCCCTAGAGGTTGTATAAGAGCTATTAACACCCTTTATGACGGGTTGATATTGAACGTGGAGGGGAAGAACTTGAAGATTCCACCTCATTGCAAGTGTGAAATGGCCTTCCAAATCCAAATATTTTTATTTTGCATTGTTTCAGTCTCAAGTGTAGATCTGTTCTAAAGAAGGATTCTGTGCTTGTATTCTGAGCTTCAGAGGGGACTGGATTTTGCTTTTCGGTTATAAATATTTGAAAATAAGAGAGCTTAATAGGAACTAATAACAGTGACAGCACCTTATTTTCTTCACTACTTCCAAGCCCATATTTTACCACAAGGCTCTAAGGTAAAAACTCTCTCTAATTCCCAAAATACTCTCCCATTCTCTCACCCTCAAGTGATCCCCCTGTCTTCCCCCCCCATTCCCCCTCCCCTACTCATCCTAACTGAGATCTGGTGTCTGTTTCCTGTCTCCTGAGGAATTTTTTTTTTACAACAGAGCTCTAAAACAACAGGAGCCAAATCACTGCATGCAAATATACCACCCATCCAACAACCAATAAATATTTGGTATGAAATTTATGGAATCATTGTATATTACTGTATATTGAATACCTCATTCTACTACTATATGTCTGAAGAAGTGGAGGTGGCCACGAAAGCGTACATTTAAATATACTATTCTTTAAGATTCCACATGTTTACATCTTTTGTTTTGTTTCTTTGATTTTTGCCTATAATTCTTCCTAATTTAGATTCCATCCATAGGCAGTCAAAGAAAAGTTGAATACTTTCCCATGCCATGTCTGCTTTGTGTTCTGAGCAAAAGAGGTGGTAACTGGAGAGTGAAGGAAGTATCACATTCTCAAAAGCTTGGTCATCTTGTGCTTCATTCTGCCACCATGTGTTCCATTGTGGTGGATACTTCATGTCTGTTTTGTCTCTGTTAGTGTTGCACTTAGGAGTGGTACAAAAAAAAGTTACTTCACGTCCGTTGTGCTGCTATTGAAATTTGTCTCAACCACTCACCTGGAACAGGTGTTAAGCATGACAATACTGTACTTCATGCTGGGGTAGGGTTTTCCCTTGTCACTTTATATTCCCGCTTTCTGTTCCGAGACAAGACACTGTGTAGTAACAACTGTCATGCAACAAAACAGTCATTTCTCTCAGAAAACTGTGTCCATATTTTTTGACTTCTCAGAAGCGAAATATCAAAAAAGTTTTAAGCCCCCCCAAAAAAGGAAAAAGAAAGCTAGACAAATTCAGTGTTTGTCACGCTACAAGACCATGAGGTAACACTTGTCACAAGACAAGTTATCATGACCATGGGAAGACTGAAACAATGTGATTGTGACCAACTCTGTCACGGTACAAAACTAATTGTGGAACAAAGAAGGACATGAAGTAACCACCTATGTCTCCTGAGGCAACAGGGAAAGAGGAGTGAGTTTTGTAACCATAGGCCAATAATTTTAGCGTTCAGTAGTTTGAGCGTGTTTTAAAAGTAAAATAATGAGAACACAAACAGTTGTTTTTAAGACTTCCGTCGTAGTAACTCCTTGCTTTTGGATTTGTAACTTTAACTAATTACTTTTTCTCAAAAAGAAGCATTCCAACCTTTAGCCTGATCTTTCTGCCCGAACAACATCCACCAAGGAAAACCAAACCTCTCAAAAAGCCAGCTCAGATGGTATATTTTTTTCTACATCCATGATTTTATAATAATTTTGGATATGATCTAAAGCTGTTTGTTTTTTAATTAACATTGGCACGTTAATTTAATCCCTTAAATAGAACAACATAAATTGGATAGTTCAATTTAACTATCATTAAGTTCAATGGCTTAGGTGTCGGCCATAGGGTCCCTTCTAGCTAAGCAGGTCTAAGTCTGTTGTTGTCGTTGCTGCTGCTGCTGCTGCTGCTGCGGTGGTGGTTGTGGTTGTAGTTGTTGTTGACATCCAAGGTGCCATCTCTTTGAAACAGAATCTTAAACTTAGAGGCCCAGTTTTTTCCCCAGGCTGGAATGAGCTTCCATTTGTTAAGGTATCAAAATCAAAGTGGCTTCATTATGCTAGTTCAAGAGAAATCACTTTTGGTATATTAATAGATCTATTAATAAATTAGTGTATTAAAGCAATGAGCCTGCATAGTCTGATCGCTTCTTAGCAAAATAGATAGGACAGCTAAAAAACACACAAATAATTCCTCAAGGTCTTTGTGTCTGGAGCCGTTAGCACTGAGTCTCAGGAGTGATGATCTCATGTGTATAAATTACATTTCCTCTGATTGTGAGGTACGATTATGTATAGAGCGTGAGCGCGTCATCCTCCCCTCTTCCCCAGGAAGGTTGCACAGAGGCTTTCTAGAGGCTGCATGATGGTCTTGACGATAGTTACACAGGTATTTTGTTCTCTTTAAGCAAAGATCAGACTTGCCTTCGGTCCCGTCCCCGAGAACGATCCCTTGGATGGTTGGAAAAGGCTGGCCAATGAGGGATGACCCGCAACCCCTGCTTCTTACTTGGATGTGTTGTTACCACAAGCAGAAGCAGAAGGTAAACCTCGAAATGCGAGCCAAGCTGGTGCAAATCATCCAGACTGTGCCTGTGCTGTATGCTTCATGTCTTGGCCTGAAGGAAGGAAGGAAGGAAGGAAGGAAGGAAGGAAGGAAGGAAGGAAGGAAACCTAAGGGGTTTGTCTCATTCCCTAACCTAATAGCCAGACTGTGACAGAGAGAGTGGGAGGAGAGAGAGAGAGAGAGAGAAGATGAGAGAGATGGGGATAAGATTACTTACCTCTATTCCACACAGAACTATCTTTTGATTCAGCCCTTTTATCTGCTTTGTCT
>JAHTLZ010000237.1:19449086-19464737 GCA_023846285.1 Phrynocephalus versicolor
AATGGATCCATGACTAAGTTAGGGTTTCAACTGAAATGTTTTATATCAGAAGTTATTGGGTTCCAGAAGATTTCTTCTGGAAAGTTGTATTGTGAAACTACTACGTCAGGAAAGGTGCAATGAGTTCCTTTGCCTCATCATAAGCCTTGGAGGAATAGAGGTGATTAAATATGGGTCGGTTTGGGTCCCTCTCCCCCGGCCTTCGTATCATTTTTGAATAGACTCTATTACCTACATACACTGCTGTAAGTTGAGGATAAATTGCCTCACTAAGCCCTATTATTCTGGGGAAATGGTAAGAATAACAAGCTGAGGCATTGATGAACTCAGGCAAAAATATGAATAATACATTATCACTTACACTGAATCCACAGCATGATGACTGAAAGATACTGGAGATGTACAACTGTGGGGGGAGGGTTTGAGTTTGAATGGCTTTCTGACACTGAGTCTAAAGATGGGCATTCGAAAATGCATTCCAGCCATTTGGGAAAGAAAGAGGTCTCTTGCCACAAAATGGCTGAGACACATTTCAATTCTAATGCAGGTTTTAGCCCCAACCCACCCTCAATCCATCTCATGTTTTGCTGCAAGCGTTTGATGACCTGGTCACCGAGTTGTGCACAGGATTCACAAGTGTCAGCCACGACTGGGTGACACATTAAAAAAAAAAAAAGGAAAAAATATCTGGGACAAAAATTATCCAACCAGAGCGACTGTATTTTGTGCTTGGGCTACTTTTGGTCCCAAATCATACGTGGCCTTGCAACAGGGAAGTGGGTCAAGGGACAATGTCCCTTTTTATTTTCTCAAAATGGAAGAAAAAACCCTCTTTCAGACAATGTTGGTCCCAGGGAGGCCGAACTAACGACCTGTGGTTGCCAGTACAGTGGTACTTTGTATAAAGGAATTAATTCGTTCCAAATGAAATTATGTTAAGCAAATTTTCCTTTATACAAATTCCCATAGGAATGCATTGAAAGCAGAGTAATCCCATTTTTATGTTGTACGGATTTTCCCCTTAGGCAATTATGTTAAGCAAATTTCCCCTATCTCCGGAATTTTTTATGTTGTACAAATTTTATGTTATACAAGCTGTCTGTTATGCAAGGGACCACTGTAGTTTGGTTCTATCGGGATTCTTGGTTGGATTAGGAAATTCAAGAAGTGCACACGGAATACTTTTACCCATGGACACAGTCTGATAAAAAAATAGTCTGAAACAACATTAACTGTTGTTTCACATTTCATCTGAACTGGGGAACTAGGATTAGTAGCTATGGAAGAAGCCATTTTATGGAACTAGGTTTTTCCATGGCAAACCATAGAGTTTTCCTGCATTAATTATCTCATGTAAAGGGAGGAGTGGAAGAGTTTCCTAAAGGCTAGTTCTTACTTCACCTTCTTAGAAGATTCAGGATCATCTAAATCAGGTCATGGAGATATTTATTTCGAGCATTTTTCATCTGATCAGGTTTCCAATTTAAAACCCCAAGAGAAGCAACTAATGTTTCAAAGTATTTCCATATTGGCCTTTTCTGAGATATGATGACAGTCTGTTATTCATTGTTTATGGGCTGTTCCCCTGATATCTACCTTAAAAGGAAAGTATTCTCTTTGGTCAACGATGAAGACAGAACAGTACTAAAAGCTATGTTCAAACAAAGAAGAAAAGAATGAATTTGGATTGTGAACATAAAGGCTAGCTTCCTGGTTCAGACCAAGGCCTAAATACAGTAACTGGTACCAGTTGAAATGGATTCCCCTTAACAAAGTGGAACTTGCTGATTCAACAGTTTATATAAGTTTTATTATGTAAATAGGTCTATAGTAATACCTTGGTTTAAGAGTAACTTGGTTGAAGAGCATTTTGCAAGACAAGCAAACATTTATTCTAAATGTTCCCTTGATCATCAAGCAATGTCTTGATATATAAGCACTGGAGCAAATCACATGATCACAAGTGAGCCAGTGGTGGCTCTCTCTCCTCCTTCCCCCTGCTGGATTGCAGTCAATTGTCTGGAACATTCCGTCTCAGGCAGCCTCCAGAGCAGAGGGAGAAGAGAGGAATAGAAGTCTCCCTTGCACCAGTCAGGGACATTTTCAAAAGGGAGTGTAGGTTAGGGTTTTATTTTTCTTTATATTTATATTTATATTTGTTCTCAACATTGGAACGGAGCACATCCTGTCGGTACATTTATAAGGGTGCATTTTAATGGGAGAAATGGATGCAAAGCCAGATAGCAAAGAAGCTTTCCCAGGACTTGGTTTATGGCCACGATAGTCCATGGTGACATGAGATGGCAGCCTGCAGAAGATTTTCCAGCCTCCACTACAGTTGGTGCCTCCAGCTTGAGCATGAAAGATCAATCGTGTTTCATCCATATTGATTTATGTATTTTGGCATCGGAGGTCTCTTGCATCTTTCCCATTTTGAGAGACAAACACATAAAGGCAGATTGATTGGTCACACCGGGGGGGGTGCATTTCATGTGTCTTCTTGTCCTAAATCCCACATGATAATAATTGGGTGCCATGTAGTTACATAATTGTGTAAAAATATGATCCAGCAAATGTGCATATTCTCTTGGAGACCAATTTTTTTTTTTAAAAAAAAATCTTGCCCTCTCACTGTGGGGAAATGTCCTTCTTTATATAGCCCATGAGGACAAACCAATTTACAACTCTACATAAAGCCATGTTTTTTAAAAAAATCTGCATGGAAATGAGACGAGACACAAATGCAGGGGTAATACTGGGGGGAAAGGAAATGGACATATTTTAACTGTAGTGACATGAAGAAACGTGTGCCTTTCGGAGAATAACATATTCCTCCATTTACATTCTTGATACCTGCCAGCTCAGCTATTCATCTCTCTGCTCTGAAGTCTCTTGTCTGCCTTTATCCCAGAAACCTGAGCTTGTCCTGTCACCATCTCCCATGACAATCTATTCCTGGACAGACTCACACCATCTCCCTTGCTTGCCGAGTGACTGCTTGGTATTCCATTAGTCTCCCGGACTAAAGCTAAGCATCAGGATGGGATGACAAGGAAAAGGCAGGGAGCAAGACACAGATCTTTGACGGCTTCCACACCTTGCCCTGACTTAATGTCCCTAATCCCTCAGAATAGGCTGGCATTTCAATTCTTGACTGTGCAACCTGCTCCCTGCTCAGAAAGCAGCTGCAGTCGACTTCTTAGAAACATTTCCCAATGATTTTCAACTTAGGCTTCCTGACTTTGATGCTCATACTGACAATGACCCTTTCTTCAGACAGGTTTTCCCTTAGTGACTGGCTGTCTGAGAGGGGTCTTTCAATTGAATATTGTGGTGTGTTGCTCTGTATGTGTTTTGGGTGTTGATTTTTGCTTTCCATTTTTAGTATGGTATTTCTTTGATTCTCTTAAACATTGTAGACATGCTTTTTGTAGCTTTTAAATATTGTCTTTTAGTGAGATAAGCCACCTTAGGTCTTTCTGAAGATGAAATATGGGGTCAATGTATTTTACATAATTTAAAATAAAATAAAAATGCAGGCAATTAGTGCCAGTTAATCCCCACCCCATCCCCATTGGCTTTTACATTATCTGACCCATTGACATTACCTGTCCCCAAATCAATAATGTGTACAACTGCTGGCAAATCACCAGCGTGAGTTCTGGGAAATGCAGTTTCATGAAAATGAAATGCTTTCTGGAATACAGTGGACCCTTGTATAACAAACAGTTTGTATAACATAAAATTTGTACAAAGTAAAATATTCCAGAGATAGGGAAAATTTGCTTAACAGAATCGCCTATGGGGCAAATCTGTACAACATAAAAATAGGATTACTCCATTTTCAATGCATTCCTATGGGAAAATTGTACAAAGGAAAATCTGCTTAACATAATTTCATTTGGAACAAATTAATTCCTTTATACAAGGTACTGCTGTACTGTTTTACCATTGATACTTGTGGCCATTACATCATGCTCCTATGGTGCCTTTAAGAATGTGCCGTAACCAAAGCACCACGGTAGGCCCTAAGAGAGTATAAGAGGCGTGCATTCGGAACACTGGCCGCTAAAGGAGGCTCCATTACTCAACTGCTGGTTGATGTTTATGTCTCAGATGGGGTGAGACGGGGTGAGAAGCCAAGCCTGTGTGGGAGGAAGTGGCTGTTGCCTACAGAAAAGCTGATCATTCTGTTCTCTAAGGGTTAATTAGAAAGGGAGCCCCCATTCAGAACTAAGAAGTGTTTGTTTTGGAAACAAGCTACAGTGTTTCAATGGGTTACTAATTGCACCTGATGGAGCTATTAGTCTGTAATAGGAGAAAACATATCATGAACTCCCCCAGTGTTTAATTTAAAAGATGACGCAGTGCCCAGATCTTCATACCAGACAAGACACACACACACCCCAGTTGGTGGAGGTGGTTTCAAACAAAAGAAACCAACAACAGTGACATGAGGAGAAGGAATGTAGTTTATTTATTTATTTATTCATTCGTTCATTTCTATACCACCTATCTTCCTGGTGGGGAACTCCAGGCGGTTCACAACAATTAGAAAACAACAGAATTAAATATACTAGTTGAGAGCAAGCAATTGCATACTGAGAGCCTAACCTTATTAGGTCATTATTTATTTATTTATTTATTTATTTACAAGATTTTTTAGCCACCCCACTACCAAGAGGTCTTGGTAGGAGCATACAAGAGGAATTGCAGGAGCTATAGCTACAAGTGCATGAGGCGCTCATCTCTTGTTGATCATATACTTGGCTGCATACCTAGTCATACTTGAGGTCACACTCAAACCTGGCACCTTATCAATTAGCTGCAACTGGCAACAGCAACTTGCACATTACCTCTGGCATACACATAAGTAACCTTAACATGTTGGGAGGAACTGGCAAGACACTCCAGTATTCCTGCCAAGAAAACTCCATGGACATGGAGTCACAAAGAGTCGGTTACGGCTGTAATGACACAACAACAACTTATCACACCCTGAGCAATTAACCCCACTTATCATCTACCTTTTGGCCCCTCTTTGCTTCTATGCCAGGCATCTCAAGATTACATACCCTATATGGCATTAACAATTATTTATTTATATATTATAATATATATAACATCACTGCACCTTTTATAGGACACTTTCTCATGCTCACTATCATTCTAGCACATCCAATCTCGCCTGATTTTGGAAACTAAGCAGGGTCAGCCCTGGTTAGTACTTGGATGGGCGACCACCAGGGAAAACCAGGTGCTATAGGCTCCTGGAGTAGGAACTGGCAAGCCACTCCAGTATTCCTCCCAAGAAAACTCCATGGACATGGGGTCAGGAAGAGTCAGTGACAACTGCAATGACACAACACACACACACACACCATTCACACTTGTTGAAAAACAGCCCTGGCAATTGGTTTGAGTTTGCGCAAGAAGTGGTTAACTGACAAAAAAGGGGTCAGATCCTGAAATGTTCCCATGTTCGATGCCACTTTGTGAAAAGTGCTGTACACTTGGGGCAAATCTGAACCCACTCCTAGAAATTTGTGTGGTATGCAGTAGCTACATATAAAGGAGTGTTGTGTAGCATGCAGCTCGTCCTAAAACATGGCACACTGGTCACTATGAGCCATTGCTTTTCCTCCAAGGCCAAGAAGATACCTTGTAGAGCATCTTGACTGCTGCTGCCCTTGGTGTTGTCAATATTCAGGGTTCTTGCTATGTAAATATTGATATTCTTCCCCCCCCCCTTGCTGGCAATAGGGGTGCAGAACTGTGCAGCAATACTGAGCCATTTCCTGTGATCTAGAATCATGGATACAGAAGCACAATATCCCACATTTGTAAACTAGAACTTTTTTTTCTGTTTTGAAGAATTGTGGATACATAAACACAGAGACACAGACACAGACACAGACACACACACACATACACACACCTTAGGAAAAAAACTGACTGTTGTTTTAACAGACTGTATTTTCCATAAAGACACACTTGCACCCACATTTGCACATATGCACACAAAACCCTGTGTTTTGCATTTGAAATATTTTAGTGCAATAAATGGTAGTGACTATTTTTGGCAGAAATGTGCAACGTTGTGAAAGAGGCATGAAAGCTGCCATATGCCTGGCCATTAAGCTTTCAAAACTTATGGATGTTTTCTTCCTCGCCAGCCAGAACAAATAAGCAAAGGTTTCCATTTCCATTTTAAAATTATTTGAAATTTAAAATTGGATGGAAAGAAGGGATCAAAGATGCCTCTTATAATAATCAGAAACCTTATAGTGTCGCTTACTTGGCTTGTATATAAAACCAGGTCTGTGTGCTATAACTATTCCCAGTGAGGCTCAAAAGTCCCTGGGTCCCTTGTTGGCTTTTAAAGCAGAGTGAAATATTCTGTGTCTATGAAATTGCCGTAGGGCTATATCCAAAAAGTGCTTGAAAACAGTATTTCATCTTGACGTTGTCTTCTTGGCATGTTCACAGGCTCTTCGACATTTTTATTAATGACTTGGATGATGGAGTGAAAGGCTTGCTTATTATATTTGCAGATTAGACAAAATTGGGTTGAATTGCCAACACCTTGAAAGACAGAAACAAAATGCAAAAAAAATACCCTTGATAGGCTTGGGCACTGGGCTGAAAACAACAGAATGAAATTCAACAGGGATAATTACAGAATTGTACACATTGTTGAGGAAGTGGAAAAATAAAGTTAAAAGATTGGGGGATATTTATTAGTACTCTAAGTGAGAAAAATATGTTAAGGGGTGCAGGGAATGTGTTGTAGATGAGACAAAATTGATGGAAAAGCTAATACCCTGGAAGACAAAAACATTTTAAAAAAAAGATCTCGAAAGGCTCAAGCACTGGACTGAAATCAACAGAATGGAATTAACACAGATAAGTGAAAAATTCTACATCTGAGGGGGCGGGGGACAAATGTACACTTAAAAGGTAGGAGTACCTGGCTCAGTAATACTACTGCAAGAAGGACTGTGGAATTGTTGTAGATCACAAGCTGAATATGAGTCAACAGTGTTGTGGGGCTGCAAAAAAGGGGAAAGGCTATTTTATGCTGAATTAACAAGTACAGCAGTACCTCTGATAATGAATTTAATTCGTTCTCAGAGGCAGTCTGTTAGCCAAAAAAAATTGTTATCCGAAACGTGGTTTCCCATTGAAATGAATGGGAAACCGATTAATAGAGATGGGCACGACTCAAAAAAATGGTGTTTCGTTTGTCGTTTGGTCGTTTAGGGGTCCATTTCGGTTTGTTTCCGTTTTTGTGAGGTTTTTTTCAAAAAATGTCATTTTCGTTTCATTACGCAACGAACCGAAAAAATGAAAACAAAAACAAAAAATTGCTGTTTCGTTACCATTTAGCACAATTCAATGTATTTGCCGTAACGAAAACGAAGCGGTCGACAAGATTTTTCGTGTTTCGAGTCGTTTTGTTTCATTTTGGAGTCAAAATTTGTTTTTCGTTTCGTTACGTAATGAACCGAGAAAACGAAAACGAAAAATCGCTTGTTTCGTGCCCATCTCTACCGATTAATCCTTTCTGGAGGTCCGAGAAAAAGGCCAAAAAAAGCCCTTTTTTTGTTCAGACCTCTTTATAAAGCAGACTGTAAAGGCATGCAGTGTTGGAACACACACCCCGAGAACACCACCCCCCTGCATAGAGAACATGAGATGCCCCCCACTGTGGCTCCCCTTTAGGGCTCTGGAGTTCACGTCTGCCCACTCACAAGATCGGCAGTGGAGGCAGGGATTCTGGCCGTGCCATGGGGCTCCACAGCACCAGCAAGACTGATGGTGGAGGCAGCGAAGCTGGCTGCACTGCGTGGCTCTAGAGCGCCAGCAAGATTGTCCGGTCTCCATCTCTGCCGCCTCCCCCACCTCCTTGCCCAGTCTCCGCCTCTGCTGCCTCCTCCCTCGCCATCCTGGAATGTTCACTATTTTTTTTTGCAAGGCAGTATAAAACATTTGTTATTGGAGGCAGCCCACAGACAAAATTCCTTATCCGAGGCAGGGAAATTGCATTCATTATCCAAAAAATTGTTATCGGGAGCATTTGTTATCCAAGTTATTTACTATTACTTCTAGATCATTTATGAAGAGGTTGGAAAGCAGGAGTCCCAGTACTGAACCTTGGGGGACCCCACTCTTTACCTCCCTCCACTTGGAGAAATGTCCATTTAGTGCTACCCTCTGTTTCCTGTCCCTTAGCCAGTTGCTGATCCAGGACAAGCCCTGTCCCTTTATCCCATGACTGGCAAGTTTATTCAAGAGCTTTTGGTGTGAGACCTTGTCAAAAGCCTTCTGAGAGTCCCAATAAACAATGTCAACTGGATCTCCCTTATCCACATGCTTGTTGACACTCTCAAAAAAAAAAAATCCAAAAGATTAGTGAGGCATGATTTGCCCTTGCAAAAGCCATGTTGGCTCTCCTTTTCTTCTAAGTGCCTATTAATTTTACTTTTAGGATGGCTTCCATCACTTTACCTGGGACACATGTCAAACAGCCTGGTCGGTAATTTCCTGGATCACCTCTGGATCCTTTTTTGAAGATTGGTGTTACATTCGCTACCTTCTGGTCATCAAGCACAATGCCTTATTTGAGGGAAAGATTATATATTTTGGCTAGGACATCAGCAGTTTCATCTTTACGTTCCTTGAGAACTTGTGGATGGATGCCATCTGGTCCTAGTGATTTGTTAACATTTAGTTTAACAGGACAAGCAAGGACCATCTCCCTGGTTATTTCTATCTGGCTTAATTATTTGGTTTTCCTCCCTACAAAGATAGGCTCTGTTTTGGGCATGTGTGTCTTCAGTGAATACTGAAGCAAAGAATTCCTTGAGTCTCTCTGCTGTCTTTGTTTCCTCTTTAATAATTCCTTGACTTCCATTGTCATTTAATGGTCCAATGGCCTTCCTAGTAGGGTTCTTAAAGAAGTATTTGTTATTTCTTTGAGAGTTTAGAGCTATAAGCTCCTCCAAGTCTTGCTTTGCTTTCCTGATTGCTGCCTTGCATTTGTTCTGCCAGGATTTATGTTTCTGCCTGTTGTCCCCATTTAGACAAGCCTTCCATCTTCTAAATGAGCTTTTCTTGCTTTTGAATACAAATCAAGGCCCCACAGGTGCCACAGAAATCCATCCCCTCTCCCTATGCCTGAACCAGCTGGTCTGCTCACCATTCAAAATAAAATAGGACAGCTGCTTTGATTCCTGCACCGAGGGGGAGTTTGGAATCAATGGCCTTATAGGTAGCTTCAGCTCCATAATCTTATGATTCTACTATTTTAAATTTTGTTGTTGTTTTTTACTTCCATGTTGTCATTGCAGTCCTACTCCTTCAGCCCAGCTTTACTGAGGACACCAGGGCCCTCCATAGTGTTTGACCTGATACATGAAGGACAATATTTAAAGCCTCTTGCTATGTGATTTGGGACCAGTGGCAGCTCCTGTTGATTTACGTAGGTTCCCTTCAGATCCTATTATCAAGAAGTGCTGGAGAAAAGGAGCCTCCGGAAGCTGTGTGTACATAGCTCCCTTCCCCCTACCTCTACTCCCATTAATTCGAGCCACCGAAGGCCCGTGGAGAGGGAGGCCGAGTATTAGAGGAGGGAAATAAATAGAGATGTATTTTCAACACATTTCCCTTCAGCACCTCAGATTAATCCAGAGTCAACAGAGTGAACTCCTGTGGCTCCTATTCTGATTATGGTAGATGTACAGGCAGTATAGGTCAGGCAGAGCACAAGTAATCACAGCTGCTGCTAAAACAAAGTACACACACACACACACACACACACACACACACACACACACACACACACACACACACACACACACACTTTTTAAAATATGGACTATCAATGTCTAGCCTTTCTTTTATGGAATCCTTTCTTCAAGAGAAGCTGCCAACTCAGTCCCATGCAGTAGCTTGTGAAAATATACCAGCCAAGGACCTGTTAATTACGTACATATTCAAAGAAAAACTCCTGCAAGCGGGCAGATATTCTGCTCCTGGAAACCCAAAACGTAGCTCCAGAAGAACATGTATTAATTTTGAAGTGGCAAGAAATTAATGCAGCACTTCTCACTTAAAATATTCATACATGTGTTTGCTTGTTTTACTTCGAAACTGCCTTTCTCTGAACGCTTACAAAGTGGTTAATCATCATCCTGTCTTTTACAATGCAGTGCATGATAATTTAAGGAAATGCCCCAGACTTGGGGGGGGGGGACAAATCAAAGACACACAGGAGTGTGAAGGCCCAAACCATTTCTGTTCTAACTGAAGGAAGTGTTGTCAATGAGAAATGTGTAAAAAATATGTGTGTGTGGATAGTGGTGGGGGTGGGGGAGATTTACAGAGCTCCCTGTCATGTCAGCTGTTTTTCTTCAGTTACTAAAGAGATAGTTTTACATTATTCATAGGCAGATGGCAAGATATACTTAATAGGCATGAACCCAAGGGACCTTTTCCTATGAGGGAGAGGGGGAAAGTATCTGCAGCTCTGCTTGCTAGAAAGTCATCTACAGGTTTGCACCCCAACTCACTTTGACATCCTAAGCTACTTATCGCCGGCAGCAAATAGGAGTGCTAGCTCAGCAATAGAAAAGCAATTAGCACTGCCCAGGTCAGGGATTCTCAGCAACATCCAAGTCTGCTGTAAATCAGAGAATATAGACTCCCTACCCTACCCATAACACTGTGGGAGGGTAATATTTGAAAAAACCTTGACAACAAGAGCTTAACTCCCTTGATGGATGACTTCTACCCTCCATAGTGTTGAGGGAGGTGGGTGGGCAAAACACATGGTCCAGCCAAAGTTAAGCGTTAAGTGAAGTCCAATTTGAACTGAGCAAGCATAAGTGTGTGTGTGTGTGTGTGTGTGTGTGTGTGTGTGTGTGTGTGTGTGTTGTGCTAGAGTAATTAGAATACTGTGGAAGGACCAGTGTTTTGCAAGAAATCTACATATCCTGCAAGTCCAAAGGGCCCTCCAGAGGTAGGGATTTTCTGCTACATCTCAAGGGTTTAAAACAGACAGTGTGGGGAATGCAAATTTCCTCTTATTAACCCTCTTTATTTCCTTTGGTGGAAGGCCTTCATCCTGGGCACGCACATGCTTCAGGTTGGTTACATGGTCTCCCAGTTTCTTGATCAGCTTCACCTCTTCATCCAGGTAGTGAGTCTCCAGGAAGTCACACATATGGGGGTTAGATTGGCAGGAAGGCACTTGGTGCAAGTCCAGCAGAGCCTGGTTCACGATCTTCTCCAGCTGAAGGGCAAACTGCATGGCAGTAGCTCCGTCTTTCCATTCATCCTGCCCTGGTTTCTTGACATCCTGCAAGACAACTCGGCCACCACAACGATTTTGGAAGGTCAAAGGCTCCTCAGCTTGTTCATGCTTCTCCTCAGACAGGTGCTGGAAGAAGCTGGATAACTTATTTATTTATGTATTTATTTATTTATTTCTATACCACCCGTCTTCCAAAGGAACTCCAGGCGGTTAACAATCAAAAACAATATGAGAAAAATGTATATAAAATAAGTTGACTATTCTAAGTCAATAAACAAAATAAAATAACATGAAATACTCAGCAAGACAGCGGAATAAATTAAGAGAGGAAAAAATTAAATTGAATTAAAATTGAAGGTCGCCAAATGCTTCACGAAAAAGCCAGGTCTTCAAGGCTCTTTTAAAGGCAGGCAGGGACTGTGCAAGGCGCAGCTCACCCAGGAGATCGTTCCAAAGCAAGGGGCCAGCCACAGAGAAGGCTCGGTTGCGGGTTACCACTTTCCCAGCCTCCCTGGGTGTGGCCACCCGGAGTGAGAGCGCCCGCAACATTCTAGTAGGTCGGGCCTCCATTGATCTCTGGAAGATCCGCTCCACCAGGTATTCAGGTCCTAAGCCATGGAGGGTTTAGTAAATCAAAACCAGGACCTTGAATCTTATTCGAGATGCAATGGGCAACCAAAGCAAGTGAGCCAGAACAGGGGTGATGCGTCACATCGGCCCGCACCAACCACCAGTCTGACCGCAGCATTTTGTACCCATTGAAATCTACAAATCAGAGTCAAGGGCAACCCCACGTAGAGAGCGTTGCAATAATCTATCCTCAAGATCACTTGGACAGAGCCACATAATCTCGGTTGAAATAAAAGCCCAAAGACAGGTAGAAGTTGCTGACATGGAGAAAATGGTTCACCAGACTATTGATGCCAGCTTCACCGTAAGCGTGGTAGTTCTGTTGGATCTGGGAGCTCATGGTGGAAAATGGAGGTCATGGAGATACTCTGGCAAGTTTAAGGAATGAAGAAGGGTGGTGGTGGGGTGGCCACAGCCCTGCTCCATTCAAGCACTGTTGAAGCCAGAGACAAGGAACAAAAGGGTCAGCAGCGGAGTGGATCTACAGTTTGAGGGAAAGGTGTTCGGTTTTTTTCACTTCCTGTTGTTACACTTCGAGAAGGATGCTGACAAACTGGAAGAAGTTCACAGGAGGATGACAAAGATCAGGCATGTCCAAACTTCAGCCCTCTAGATGTTTTGGACCACAACTCCCACAGTCCTTTGTCACTGGAAATTAGAGATGGACATGAATAGAAAAAATGTCATTTCGTTTTTTCGTTTGTCGTTGCGGGTCCGTTTCGGGTCGTTACCGTTTTCCATGAAATTTTTTAAAAAAATTCGTTCTGTTGGTTCGGGGGTTCGTTGTTCGTTTTGCCTGCATGTGGGCGTCCCACACACCCCAATGCGTCAGTGGAGTCAGCCTGCAGCGACAGCAGGGGCTTTTTCAAGCCCTGGCTTGGGGCCAGCGCCTGGGGTTTTTTAGAGCGCTGACGGGCTGGAGGAGGAGGAGGTGGTGGCCGCCTGAAGCCGGGCACGGATTCCTCTTGTGCTATTGAGGCTGAGGCATGCAACAGGGGTGATCCTCCGCCTCACACACACACCCTCTGGCGCTTTTCCCACGCTTTTCCCAGCTTTGAATTCTCCCCTGAAGCGGGAGATGTGACCAGCCGGGAGCCTTTGCCAGCGCGCCTACAAGGCGGGCAGCGGCTCCTCTGACGTGGGTGACCCTCTCTCTCACTCCTGGGGAGGGGTGGGTGCCTTGTTGCCCGCTCGTGTCCTCACCTGATAGCAGGCGCCACCGCCGCCGCCGCTGCCACCACCACCAAGCCAGCTGGTGTCCAAGGCATCCAAGGGCAAGCTGCGCCAAGCCCACCAGTCGCACTCGCGCTTCAAGGTGCAGCTTCCGATGGAGGAGGAGAGAGCCAAGAAGTCTTTCCTGCAGCAGTCCCTCCTCCTTGAGTGCCTCTGCTGGGACCTTTTTTTAACTTCCGGGTTTCCTGGCCCCGCACTACAGCCCCACACTTATTTTTTTTTCTTTCTTTCAGCGCCTACAGTGCAGCCCCTGGGGCCCTGTCGGTGCTGGAATTTTTAAAATCATTTTTTTGATATTTTAGGGTGCCAACAAGGCCACCCCTGGGGCCCAGTTGGTGCTCCTTTTTCTTTTTTCTTTTTTTAAATTTATTTTTTACTGCCAACCACGTGGCCGGAGCATGGCAGTCGGCTTTTCCCCAGACTAACAGATACAGGTAGGCGACATCTCCAGCTCCGCCCCTCCCCATCAACGAACCGAACCTAACCGAAGAATTTTTCTTGGTTCTGTTCGGTTCGTGGTAAATTTGCCCCTAGGGTCGTTAGTCGTTCTGTTACCTAACGGAAACGGTAAACGGAAATGGAAACGGAATTTTAGTCGTTCCGTGCCCATGTCTATTGGAAATACAAGCTTGGAATTCTGGGAGCTGTGGTCCAAAACATCAGGAGGGCCGAAGTTTGGACATGCCTGACAAAGATGATTAGGGAGCTGGAAAATAAGCACTGTGAGGAAAGACTGAAAGAACTGGGCCTGTGTCATCTTGACAAAAGACTGAGGACTAGATATGATAGTGCTTTTCAAATACAGTACTTGAAAGGCTATCATACAGAGGAGGGGCAGGATCTGTTCCCAGTAATCCGAGAGTGCAACAATGCAACAATGAGGTCATGTGACAAGAAGCCAGATTTAAGTTGAATATCAGGAAAAACTTCCTAACTATTAGAGTAGTATGACAATGGAACCAATTACCTTGGGCAGTGGTGAGTGCTCCAACACTGGAGGTATTCAAGAGAAATGTGGATGGCCACCTGGCAGATATCCGTTGATTTGTATTCCTGCATAGAGCAGGGGGTTGGACTTGAATGCCTTATAGGTCCCTTCCATCTTCATTATTTTATTGTTCTAAATTATGTTACGTATATTGGCTATATTGACTCTGAGTGCATCACTCACTTGACCTTGGCTTTGTCATCTCAAGTGACCGGTATGACTCAACTTCCAGACAAGTGGCCAATAAAAACATTCAGAAAGGCAACACTTAAAAATAAAGGTGGGATTGTACTTCTCAGTTCTTCTCCATAAATGCGGGGACTGTGAGAGATGTATCCTTTCTCTCAGTCCTTTAGGGATGGCAGCTATTTCAAGGAGAAGCTGAGAACAGGAAAACATCTCTGAGATCAATGGATGAAATTAAGGGTAGAATATGTGAGGCTCTCTGTAGTTTTTAGACAACACTGGCAGTAGTTGGGGATGATGGGAGTTGACCAGTAGTTGGAAACTGGTCAGTATTTAGAGAATCTTTGCTTCTTAACCCCCATGGTTTCCACAGTTCTTCCTTCGGGAATAATTGAGTCCAGTTCAGGCCTTCATCCCACCCCTCAGTACTATAACTCACTGCCGCCCTACCCCACCCACCTGGCATGTTGGTTGGAACATTCTGGGAAATGTAATCCAAAATGTAGTCCAAAAAGAAACTCTTTCTGGAATGGAACCGTGTACTGTATTTTTACAGTTTGAAAACATTACCAAATTTGCTTGGAAATGTGTTCCTGCCTGCACCAGCAAAGCTTAGAGACAGCAAGGTTTAAGGGAATTCTAGTGGGAATATTCCTTAATTAAAATATATATATTTTCCCTCAGGGATGTGCTCAGTTTGATTTCTTTTTTAACTGAAATCTAGAACTAAATCAAATGTTAGTCCAACCCTGAAGGAATTCATATTTCAATTATATGGGATGCTGTTTGGCCTTCGAGGGAGCACGGGTAAGAGACGTAGAAGCCGTATCTGAAGGCTTGGAACAAATTCCCTTCCACAAAGTAGCATCGCCTCTCAACGGAACAAACAAGGAAAATCATAGAAGATTAAAGCTGACGGGAAAATGGAACTCAGAGGGAAAATGTCCTTGTTTTTCTCCTGATGGAACAGCATCTTCCTGGTGCAGTTCATTCCCCCCCCCCCTTACTCTTACTTCTCAAGACCTAAGAGACTACCTGTCAGATTGTTCCAATTGACCTGCATATTAATGCTCATCGTTTCAGGATTTAATGTTGTAGTGAGTATAAGTCAGCTTACGTCTTGTATACAAACTGCAAGGACTCTGATGCAAACTGTCAGGCATTTGTTGTGAGCCCTTTGATCTTCACACCTAATGTCAGCTACATTAAGGCTACCTTTGCACGGTAGTGGCAAATCCAAGCCTAGTTGCAGATAGATAGATAGATAGATAGATAGATAGATAGATAGATAGATAGA
>JAHTLZ010000237.1:19464747-19475432 GCA_023846285.1 Phrynocephalus versicolor
ATAGATAGATAGATAGATAGATAGATAGATAGATAGATAGATAGATATGTGTGGTTCCCTTGATTCTTCAGCCTCTGATGACTCACTACTGAGTGCATTACTTGACTCCGTTGATTGGCTGGTTAGCGAGATTATCTGTAGGATGCTTGATTCATGTGATGTTTCATGCATACATATTCAAGTCTCCATTCTTCTGCTACAATATTCAAATGATTCACAGGCACGTCTGTACTCATTCTTAAGAGATGGGATGCCAGGTAGTAAAGTGCTATTATATGGTCAATAATACTTCTTTTGTAATACCTTGTTTTCTTCTCATTCAGGATCTGATTTGTCATATCTAAACCCATAGAGACTTTCTGACGTTCTCTTACTAAGTGTGACTTAGCTGGCACTTCCCCTCAGCCCCAAAAGCATGTGACTTAGCTTGTGTTCCCATATCACTCTCCTATATGTTTTCCTTTTAATTCAAAACTGTTAGTTGGGAGGGGGGAAATGAATTATCTACAGAGATAGGTAGAAGGCGTGGGCTTTCCATCTTCATGGGAAATATGAGTTTTGTTTTCCCTCCTTAAATTCTCTCCATCATGGAAAGACATTCTCTGTTTAGGTTGCCACTGTGAGGCAGTCCTCCTGTATCTTTAAAAAGAGAAATGAAAACAGGAACAAATACAGTGGTCTCTATTTACTAGTGGCTCTACCTATGAGCAATTTGACTTAAGAGTGGAAAACCGTTGGCATTTTAACTTTCAAATTTTAGATGCAGTCTGCTCTACTTACAATTTATTTTTATTTTTTTCTATTTTTTATTTATTTATTCAATTTTTTTAGGTACGGCTGCTCTCCTTATGAGTTGTTTGACTTATGAGCATACATTCAGAACAGATTAAATTGTAAGTAACTCGTAAGGTACCACTGTACTACGTTTCCACACAGAGTATCACCATTGTGAGAAAAGCCCCACCTGTAACTATTAAACAATAATGGTCAACATGATACAGAATGTTAGACTTGACTGCCAAAAAAAAAAAATGAGCCCATCATCTTGTACATGAAACCAGTGTGCTGTTGTGGTTCAAGGATTTGAGTCCTTGATTTGTTCCTGATTTCATTTCGTTCGTGAGAAACTTTTAAACCGAAATTCCTCTCACCATGAGATGACCAAGAGATGTCTGGCTTATTTTTGGTCAGTATTGGGAAAAAAATATATTTTTGCAAGTTCTTTTTTCTGCATTCTTGAAAAATGTACAGTACTGGAAAATGCAGTGACGGTTATCTTAGTTGCATCAGCTACTAATGGCAGTAGAACTTGGTAGGTTACAGTATTTACATCTTTGTCCAATCCTTTGGTGCTTTTTTTTGTTTTTTGTTAGATGAGGAGAAAATATATAGTTGTTGAGGAGAAAATATATAGTTTTATAGCTTTATGAAAATTTATTTTGTACAGATGGCAAAATTCATGATGGAAGACCACAGCCTCCCCTGAGTTTGCTGCAAGATAGACTGAAGAAGAGTCCTCCAGATATCCCGATAAAGGGAACACTCCAAGAGGACATGATCAATAGTTTCAATAGTCTTCTCATCACAAGGGCAAACACGTCTATCAACTGGCAGACCCTAGTATCTGCCTTCCAGCAATCTGGAGGGCAGAACATTAAATCGAGCTAAGGTGAAGGCTCTCCCGAACTTGGGAATGGTTATTTTTGATAGGTAGTTGGCCATTCTAAAGGAACTATTCCTAACTGTGCTGAGTTTGTCATGGGCAGCTAGATGTTCTTGGAGTTAAAATGGACACTGCAAGGCCTGTACCAGTTATTACGAACACCAGTGGGGAGAAAAAGTGTTGCCCTCTTTATCTTCTTATGGGCATCATACTAGACCACTGTTATGCTGGACTAGATGGGCAGGCCTGCTTTTGCATCCAGGGGTAAACTGCCCCTGAACTCTAAGGTAGATGAGATGAAATAATTCCTGTGTACTGAAAAGAGTGCAGAAGAAGAGTGGGCTGTAAGTAGCTTCAGTGACATACATTTAAAATGTATGTCTGAGCCAAGATGCGGATCAAAAAGTAAAGCCGTGTGCCCATTACAAAAAAAAAAAATTCACCAGAGGGGTGTGAATATGTTTGTGTTTGTGTGCGTGCGTGCGTGTGAGTGCATGCACGCCTCTGCTCATGCATTCACGCTAATGCTTCCTAAGGGAAAAATGGCCACACCGGCTTCTTCCACTCCCTCCCTCCCTCCCCGCTATGCTACTGAACCATGTAATTAGCTCACCCAACTCTGATGAAATGACAGCTGGCAATATTTCTTTAATTAGTATCATCTTCACAGCTTTGTTCAAAATAGCCCTCCATGTAATTACTGATACTCAGAGGGAAAGAGAGAGGAGGGGGACATTATTTACTGCAGAAGGTGGCAAATGTGCCAAACACTGTGTGCCTTCTTAGGTGTCTGGAGAGAGTCTCATGTAGTATAAGGGAAGGTGTCACAGAAGGAAGGAAGGAGCTATAATTAAAATATCCCTAAGACATCCTTTTCTAAGGCAGAAAGGAAAGTGAGTTTGTCCATGGGCAGAGGAATAAACATTCTCCTCCTTTG
The DNA here is from genome assembly GCA_023846285.1 of Phrynocephalus versicolor. Classification (NCBI taxonomy): domain Eukaryota; kingdom Metazoa; phylum Chordata; class Lepidosauria; order Squamata; family Agamidae; genus Phrynocephalus; species Phrynocephalus versicolor. Next base: position 19,467,348 of record JAHTLZ010000237.1, read on the forward strand.
ACTACAGTGTTTGCCCGACTTTGTATGAATAAATCGGCGAGGTACCCTTTCATTACAAAGATTCACTGAGCAGCCTCTCTGCTACACATCACTGCAGATTCCCATTGGGTGCCTGTGACTTTTTCATATCTTCCATTTACCAAGCTCTGTGGTGGCAGTGTGCCCATTTCGTCTACAGAGAATTCACTGGTGTGCCGCTGAACCTTTCACGCCCAACTGGAACTATGGAAAGGAAAGGAAAGACCAAGATAACCGGAGGTGTGTGTCTCTTATGTGTGGGAGCACTGCTGTTAATTCTCCTGCCAATTTCTAAGAGCTCGTTTTTGGAAGAGAAAGTGTTGATTTTTTTAAAAAAAAACCAGAAGACCTCCATGTTATGTGTAGATAGGTTCATTAGGAAATGAGCAAAACAGCGGTCCCTTTGGAGCAACTGCTGTTCTTCTGTCACGCTTGCTGCAGCCTGAGGTATAAATGACAAAGTCTGGGAATGTTGGCAGAGCCATGGAGTTCAGCAGGTGTATTGCTTTTCTAGGTATCCCCACATTTCAAAAGGATGACTTTCCAAAGAGTCAAGTTACTTCTCCATCTGCAAGCCCTCTCTGCACAGCTGCTGACATTTCCTGAAGCCACCTGGATTGTTCAGAAATATCTCTCTATTTAAAGGCTCCAAAAACATGAATCCATTTCCCACCCACCCACCAGATTTACTCCAATTCTCTATAAGGGTTGTTCCAGGTTTTAATTAAAGAATGTTTGCACGTGGAATTTGAAACAGGATGGTGTCTAATCATTTCAGCATTCTGATACCGTGCTAATGTTTACCTAACATTCTTTGCGACCTCATAGCAGTTAAACCGATGGCATCTTGGAGGGTATGTTTTGACTCACACCAGGTTAATCTTTATTAATCTAAACAGGCATTGCTGGACAATGCAATTTGCAGTATATTTTTATGGTAGATCCTTTAGTGTTATAGGCAAACACAGAGGGCAAAATGCTTAACTCTGGAGCTCAATAAAGATAATCTACAAGGAGAATGGTTAAAAACCAAGACCCTATTTGTGAATCTAACTGTGCAGTATTGTTGTGGTACCCTACACTGTGGGAACTCAGGGATGTGGCCACTGATGCCCGAGTCTTGCATTATAAAGTGTGGGGGGGGGGAGTTGTGGCCACACACTCTGCTTTATGACTCACTCCCTGCTGCTTACCTGAAAAGGTGGCGGGGGGGGGACCCTGCAGTGGCAGGACCCCTATCCTGTCTTGTCAAAAGAGATCAGGAAGTAATGTGGCCTGGCTGCAGACCCAAGGAGGAGATCAAGGAGGAGAAAGAGGAAGTAGCAGCAGTGCTGGAGTGGCAACAAGCCCAGGAGGAGGAGGAGGAGGAGGAGGAGGACATCAGAGCTAAGTTTTCAGAAAGGAGACAGCTCTGTACCAAGCCTGCCCATCCACCTCATCTTCAGAAGGGAATGTGTTGTGCCACCTCTATGTGATGCTGCCATCACCACGATCACGAGATCCTCCTCCTCGGTGGAAGGGGCTGCCTCTGGAGAGCAGCTGTGGCCTCAGAAAGGGTGGGCAGGAGGCAGCAAGTGAGCTGCTCCCAATAATCAAGAGGCAACCATCTCACTCTCTTTGACTCCTGATAGAGCTTATAAACATTCCATCTAAGACTGAGTCTTTATGTACAGGGTTTCTTCCCAGTTAGGCAACATGGATGCCCTTTAAGACTCACCTCGGGCGATCCATGAAAATCCGCGATATGTAGAAGCGGGTGGCGGGCGAGGGGGGCGATCCGATTGCCCCCGCCGCCACCTCTGCACGGCTGCGAGGCCCTCCGTAGTCGCCCAGGGCGGCTGCATGGAGGGACACCGTCCATCCCCGCAGCGGTCCCAGGCGGCTGCGAGGGCCTGCCCGAAGGGGTGGGTGAGCCGCGCAGCTGGGCGGGAGGGCCGCCGGGAGCTATCGGATCGCTCCCAGCGCCCCCCTCCCAGCTCCGCAGCCTCCCAGAAGGGGTGGGGGCATGGAGAGCGATCAGATCGCTCCTCGCCACCCCCCCCACAGCTTCGAGGCCTCCCAGGGGGGGCTGGGGGGCGAGAGTGATCCGCCCGAGGCTTCTCCGGGATGCGTGAGAGGGCCACGCGGAGCAACCCGGCTGCCCCCCCTGCCGCCGCCCCCACGGTTCCGGTACTGCGGTCCCGCGATGTAGTGGGACCACAATGCTGGAACCACGAAATGGCGGGGGGTCACTGTATAGAGAAACATGAGGAAAGGTAGCCAGCTTACAAGATCCGCACAACAACTTGGAAGCAACTAGTTCCAACAAAGTACTTATTTTTTCTTAATTCCTTTCCTCAATAACTAACATATAACTACATTCATTAGCTATTGTAACTTAATGAAGAGCAGCTTCATTCCCTTTGTGGTGCTCCTGTAAGTTTTTCCTTAAACTTTCTAATTACAGGGATGTGATTTCAGTAAACAGTGAGGGACAAAACTTCCCATGGGTTTAGTGCTGTTTCATGCTGTGTTTGTGGTTCTTCAGCTGATAGGTTACAGGGCTTTGTAATTTGTAACTCATTAACATATTGCTTTTGATTACGTTCAGTTACTTTAAAATAATTAAGCATATGTACTTCAGCTGTTTCTGAGAAAGTGGAAGATAAAATCTACTGTTTCAAAATGTAACCATAATGATAATTAACTACTTTTGGGGTGAGAGGTAATTGTAACTACTTTTAAAATACTGCACGCCTCCAGTTTTTAAAGCTGCATGGTTGTCACTTACCTACTAGAGATACTGCAATAAGAAAACTTTACCTAACTTTCTTAAGTTTTTTTTTTTTTTAAAGAAAATCCAATTGCTGGGCATCAAAATAAATTTGAATAACTAAGAGCAATTGTTAGCTGGCAAAGTTTCTTAGTAGAGCTGAGCTAGCAAAACAGATAGTGGACACTGTGCTTTCTTTGGCAGGCTACCAAAGCTGACCTCTTGTTTTATCATCCTTCTCCCCCTGCTAGGGTACCACAAACTGTTTAGGCAACCTGCTGCAAAATGAGCCTTTTTGTGTTTTGCCCTTTCTTGTTGAATAGACGGCTTTTTTTGGATGTGCCAAAATGAGATGTCTTTGTGTGCCTCCATCAGGCTCGCTGCTAGATTTGGATCTTGGATCTTTCTGTTGTGGGATTTGCAATTATTGCCAAATTAATACTTGTCTTTGGAAGAAAGAGATGTGACTTGTTTATTTTCATGGAGAGAGAATGGTTTTTGCTCTTGCTTTCAGTGCTTTTAATCACTCTTTATTGTTTGAGTCCCAGTGAGTGAACCCCCCCCCCCCCAAGAACTCCTTGTCTTGTCCAACCACATTGTTTTCCAGACGGCTCTATGGGAAGTCTCCTTTTCTGTGCCACACATTTATATTGCTTTAGTTCTTCAGTTCTGAAACATGCAAAAAGGGTTCATGGTGTTCATAACTGGAATTTCTATCAACAAATAGCCAAGATTTTCACATCATTTCGGAGGGAACCAAGAGTTCTTCTGAGCTTATATGGAGGTCTTTATTGAGGAGATGAGCAATAACAAGCAGTCCTCAGATTGTTCACCTCAGAAGACAAGGAGCAGTGCGTGGGGGTGAGTGATGCAATTTTCTACTCGTGCCCAATTGTCTCACTTGGCCTAATAGGTGGACAGTGCATCAACAAACTGGAACAAGTTCAGAGGAGGAGGATCAGGGGCTGCAAGCCAAGCCCTGTGAGGAAAGGCTGAAAGAATTGGGCATGTTTAGTTTAGAAAAAATAAGGGGGGGGGGGCAGGATCTGTTCTCAGTCATGCCAGAGGGCAGGACACACAACCATGGGCTAAGTCAAGAGAACTCAGCTTTCGGCCTAATATCAGGAAATACTTCCTAACTGTTAGAACAGTATGACAGTGGAAACAATTCCCTCAAGAGGTGATGTGTGATCCAACCCTGGGAGCATTCAAGAGAAATTTGGACAACCACCTGATTTGTATTCCTGCATGGAGTGGGGCAAGTGGTTGGACTTGATGGCCTCAGAGGATCTTTCCAACTTCACTATTCTATGACACATATGATAACTATTAGTGATTACTTCACGTCCTACCTTGTTCCGCGATTACGTTTGTACCATGACAGCGTTGTTCGCTGTCACATGGTTTTGTCATTGTTCAGTCCCGGGCGAGACAAGTAATCACGGGCGTGATTACTTGTCTCGTGATAACTGTTACTTCACTGTCTTGTTCCGTGACAAATTCTGAATTTGTGTTGCTTTATTAACCCTTTTTTAAAATACTGTATCGTAAATAAAACTTTTTCGATATTTCGATTTATTGGTCTTCCAGGATCTACACATCAATGCTACAGGATTTTCAGTACTTTCTTTAAAACATTTGCACTGCATGGTGTTTCCCATAGGGAAACTAATGTTGAATGCCACTTCAGCCGCTGACCACTAGGTGGACACTCGTTGTTGCATGACAGTTGTTACCTCACAGTCCCTTGTCTCGGAACAGGAACCGGGAACAAACCATGACAAGAGAATTCCCCAGCCCAGGGACGGGTACGGCTTGTCACGCTCTGATCCTGGTTCAGGGGACGTGGTCGAGACAACTTTTTGCTGTCACGCTATGGACATGAAGTAAGTTATTTTGTACCAGTCCCAAGTAGGACAGCAAGGATGGACAAACGGGAGGTGAAGTAAGTGCCATTGTTATAAACTCTTCTGCCTTATTAGGCCTATGCATTTTTATAATAAAGAATAACAGAATTATCTGATTTTCAGTAACATCATCACCACCGAGTTGATTTGGTCTTTGCAATGAGTTCAGTAGGCACTGGTGTTTCAAAAAGCAGCTTTATACATTTCGGTGAATGTGTGATGTGTACCCATTCCATCTTATGAACTGGAAGTTGAGTCATGGCAACTGGACTTCTTTTTAAGCAATTGAAACATTTCGCTGCTCATCCAAATAGCTTCGTGAGTCTGACGAAGCTATTTGGATGTGGAGCGAAACGCTTCAATCTCTCAAGAAAAAGAAAGACTGACGAAGCTGTTTGGACGAGAAGCAAAATGTTTCAATCTCTCAAGAATAAACTCACCTGGATGACTGAGAATCGTCACAGACACATCTTATGAATGGTTTCAAAGGTGGGAGATAATGAGCACATTTTTGCAGACCTAGATCTCCGCTACTAGTTACAGCAGCAGCCTGGATGCTGCTTCAGCATGATTCCTTCCAAGACTTCTGGGTAAGGAGAAAGATCCCATGACATCTCCTGTGATGCCTGTCAGAGACTGGATAAACATGCTGGCATAAAGAAGAGGAAGGAGGACCTGCCATGGGGACTCCATCTGCATGGCCTAGAGGCTTCTCAAGAGCCTCCAGTGATGTCCCTTGATCACAGTTTTAGGATTCTAATTTATTCATTTCACTGCAGTAATAAGCGTCCTCTCCCCTCCCCCCTCCGTAGCCTCAAAGGGGGGGTAGCAGTTTACTAAAAGAAAACCTCTCAACAAATACTAAATACTTCATCCTCAAACTGATTGGTTCAAAAGACAACACAAAGGGGTTTGAGAGGAGATTTAGTTGCTTGTAGACCTTCCTTCCAAAAAAGAAATGTACTGTGCAGGAAGGAGCCGCTGCAACATTTCTTGATGCAATGTGACCAGCTACACTTTGGTACCAGAATATTTCCCTCTGAGTGGTTTATGTCCCTGCCTCCCCACCACCACCTCTTTTTCTCCTTTTTTAAAAGATAAAGTTCATTATGTTGATGTTTCAGCAGCATTTCCTTGATGGGCAGCAGCTTCTCTGCTGCGTTTGTGCCTTTTGCGCCAGAGAAAGGCAAAGCTGGGCTTTGTTCTCATTTCAGCTCCGCCATGCACTTCCTAGGAGGAAAATGTGGACATCTCAGGGGGAAGGAGCACCCCCAGGCAGAAAGAGGTTTGCAGGGAAGCGACCCGATGCCAACTCAGAAGTGGACGATGACAAGCAGACACCAATGACTTGAGTTTTCAAACACATTGATTCTCCTGTCGCAGAAAGAGTAAAATAATAAAGAGAAAGGACAGGCAAATGACAGTAATGGTGGAAGCATCACACGACAGCTTTCCCATTTTAAAAAAAGTTGTGGTACAGTCATGCACGCACGCCATCATGGGATTAAATGCTTCACAACACGCCTGGAACAAAAATAGTAGAAGCCCCCAGGCGGGGGGGGGGGGAATTGATGCAGAGTTGGCATAGGGGGGCAGGGTAAGAGATTTGGTAATGGCCTTGCATCGTCTGACTGCAAAGCAAAATTCCAAAGTCAGGAGGCATAACGGGAAACATTTCTTAGGGGTGACGGCAGCCTGAATTGTGGGACTGTAAGCGAGGCTGGCTGCTGTGAGCTGGAGACAAAGAGGAGGAGAAATCAAAGCTTAGCATTCACTGTGTCTTTGACGTTCTGCTGGTGTAACAGTGGCGTTCCTGGGTTGGTAAGAATGGAATGGGTCTTGGCTTGCTGTCACCACTCAATGGCTGCTGATTAAACATGACATGGCACTTAAAATGTGCATCGCAAGATCCCCGCACTGAAGGCCAGTGGTTTGCCAGTGTTCTGGAAATGGCTTTCCTTGTCTGTAGAGTTGCCTGTGTGTCTGCTCGTAACAGAATATGGCCTTCTAGAAAACGGCAGAGGAAAGGTTCTAGCCATTTGCGCTGCCTGCTTGTTAGCCAAAGTAAAGCACCCAGAAATGAATCTCACCCCTGGTCACCCCGGGATACAGTCCAGAAAATACTTTCTGGAGGCTTTGGAGGATCAAATTGTCGGACGTCGATCTATGGCACCAGAAGCCACCTAGTGACTGATTTAGGAAGTGGCTCAGCAGAGAGACGCGTCTATGGAGTTTGACATGGAATGCTTGGACGAAGAAATATGCACATTAAAAAAAAGGAACGGAGGATTTACGGGAGACTGTCGATTAATCGAAATACCAAAGAACCGCAAAGTTATGCCACTTACAGAACCATCGGAAAGGAAATAAATCTTGCTTTTGGATGCGAATCAAGGACGTGAGGTTCAAGTGCCTTCATCTTCACCAAGTATGCACGTGAGTACAATTGAAAGAGGGGCGGCCCCGGTTTAAGATCATGTGACCAAATCCGAATTCAGATCGGAGCCAAGATTACCACGGCACGAGGAGGTACGTGAAGTAACCACCTAACTGACCTCTAGGGACAGCAAGTTGCACTGCCAGCATTTGCAGGGAATGGCATCTGCATTTCAAGGCAAGCCACCCATACCCCTTGCTCAGCTGGGAAGGATCCCCAAAGGAAATCAACATGCATATGGCACACTGAAGGACCATCCTTCAGGATCCTTAAGGATGTATTCAATTTGCAGATGATACCAAATTGGGAGGGGTTGCTAATTCCCAAGAGGATAAGATGAAAATCCAAAAGGACCTTAACAGATTAGAGTGCTGGGCCAAAGTTAACGGAATGGATTTCAACAGAGGGAAATGTAGGGTGCTACATCTAGGTAAAAAGAATGAATTGCACAGTTATAGGATGGGGGATACTTGGCTGGAGAATAGTACCTGTAAAAGGGATCTGGGATCTGGGATCTTTAAGCCCTGGGATCTGGGATCTGTGAAAGGGATCTGGGAGTCTTGGTGGACCACAAATTGAACTTAAAATCAGCAGTGTGATGCAGCGGCCAGGAAAGCCAATGTAATACTTGGTTGCATCAACAGAAGCATAGTGTCTAGATCAAGGGAAGTGATAGTACCACTCTATTCTGCTCTGGTCAGATCCCACCTGGAGTACTGTGTCCAGTTCTGTGCACCTCAGTTTAAAAAGGATGTTGTCAACCTCAAGCGGGTGCAGAGGACGGCGACCAGGATGGTTGAGAGTCTGGAGGAAATGTCTTATGAGGAACGGCTTAGGGAACTGGGAATGTTTAGCCTCTCTAAAAGAAGGCTGAGGGGGGATATGATAGCTATGTTTAAATATTTGAAATGATGTCATATTGAAGAGGGAACAGGTTTGTTTTCCATGGCTTCAGAGACTAGGACTCGGGA
>JAHTLZ010000237.1:19477114-19492484 GCA_023846285.1 Phrynocephalus versicolor
AGAGAGAGAGAGAGAGAGAGAGAGAGAGAGAGAGAGAGAGAGAGAGAAATCAAATACTGTAAACTGTTGCACTTGAATTTTTCAGTGGTCCCTTCATGCGTTGCATGGGTTTATTTACTCTTCTAGACAATTAGTCCAAAATGCAGGATCGTTGCTATATTGGTAAAAAGATGATATTTTAAGGAGGGACATCAAATTTTAATACCAATCTGCCATGAACAGAAGTTCATCTAGATAATTTGCCCATGCATCCACATAAATGTACATACACATGCGGATATAATTTTCTCTATTTCCAAATGGCTTGTCTCTCATTCCTTTTGCCACTTTGATTCCAGGTGGGGCAGCCATGGGAAGAGCCTCTAATGGTGGCTTCTAGCTGCCTAAAAAAAACGTGGTTTGTTTGTAGGGATGGGTTTGGACAGAACCGTAAACCATGTTAACCCAGAGTATGTACCGTATATACTCGAGTGTAAGTTGACCCGAGTATAAGTCAAGGCCCCTAATTTAACCCCAAATAACTGGGGAAACTTATTCACTCGAGTATAAGTCTAGGGTGGGAAATGCAGCAGGGCCTGGCAGCTCCTCCTTTGTGAGCTGGGGGAGCGGTGTATGATGTTTAAAATGACTTTTAGCCACTGAGGCAAGCGCTTGCCTCAGTGGCTGAAAGTCATTTTAAATATCGCACATCGCTCCCCCATGATGCAGAGGGGGGGTCAGGAGAAGCAGCACGTGATATTTAAAATGACTTTTAGCACCCGACCCAAGCACTTGCCTCAGTGGCTAAAAGTATTGACCCGAATATAAGTCGATGGCCCCTTTTTTCAGCCCAAAATTTGGACTGAAAAACTAGAATAATATTCGAGTATATACAGTATAATGTATGATTGGGAAGGGCAAGAATTTTACTGCCTCAGTAATGGAAAAGATTAAGCACCCCTTTACATGCTACTTCCCCAGTCCTGGATAGTGTTGCAGGGGGGAAACAGTAGTTTTGACTTCTGGACTTCTGTGGCTCAGCTGTTGTAATTTCAAGGTGATCCACTTAACCAAAAGGCTGAAAAGGAATTTCTCACAATGGAATAGAATTGTTCTTTTTTCTGTGCCACACGCCTACCTTTTTCTTTATTTTCTAAAATGACTGTAAGACTAACCACTGTGGTGTCAGTGGTGCAGTCTTTTTAATTAGCACTTTTATGCTCTGGCGTAGATGTTTGCCTAATAGGTAGTTAGTTGAGCATGCTGCTGATTTTTTTCTCTGCAGAGTGCAGTAATCCCATGTTCGTGCAGCACAATTATAGAACACTCCACTTGTCTGTGAGCACCCTTGCTACAGCTTGAAAAATGGGGCATCTAATGGATCAAGGGCAGGCATTAGGCAAAAAGTAGTACTTGTGTCTGAGACCATTATAGCAATTATAATTGAAACACACATTAGTATTAGACAAAAGAGGTTATCTTGTTTTCCAAAATGGGGTAGATATTCTCTGCACACTTCACAAGCTCAAAACTTCAGATAATGAAGAGCTACTCAAAGCAAAGTGTAAATCTAATGTTATCTTCAGGGGAATTTTATTATATTTGGCTATTGATGTTGACCAGGTGTTGCCATGCTGTGAATTGTTTGTCAGTTAAACAACACAGTGACTTCTATGGGCGGAGTCAAAAGAAAATAGATGGGTTCCAAAATCCCAAACAGTAGTTTTGCAGTGTTGTGTCAAAGTTGTAAATGTAGATGCCAGAAAGAATGGGAAGAACAGATTTTAAAAAAATGAAAGAAAGAAAAAGATTATAGTGACCTCAAAGCAAGATGAAATGTTGTGAAGCATTTATCAAATGTTGTTTATCAAAATGTTGATGAGATACTTTGTTGCCATAAATCTACATGATGGGATGGTGTTGCTTTTGTTGTTACTAGCACTATTACTACTAGTACTCCCACTCGTACAAAACATTCATCTCCAGGGCTCAGATAGTTATATTTGGACTGCTACTGGAAATTATTTCTCCAGTAGCCATGATGGCTGAGGAATTCTGGGAGTTATGGCCCAAAACACAACTTTTCTAAGCTCTGAGTGAGACTAATGTTACCTGCTGTTTGGGTTTTCAAAAATGGCAAATGTTTCCATAATTTTGAAAACTACAGTCCTTTTTTTTTTTTAAGCAGATGCCTTGGCCATAAATCATGGAAGGCTTTCATCCTGTCAGAACTGCACCCCAGGGGGAAACTGAGTGAACGTGAAGGAGGGAGAGGAAAACGAGATGCCTTTGTAAGCAGCTGTGGTTGGTGTGTAATCCCTGCTATTGTATCAAGCTAGCGATGAAACAAGAGGAGCTGAGCATCAGCTGTGCTGTGTGAGGAAATGAGTGAAGCAAAGAGTGCTTTGTTGCACGGCAGGGAGGCAGCCTCTGAGGGCTTTGCCAAACTTTATCCAACAAGAGACGTGAAAGCTGACTTCACACCATCTCTTGATTTTTCCCTCCCCCGGTCATTGGAAGCATTTGTGTGCAAAAGGAACAATGTGACTCTAGTGAGTGCCAGATGAGGCCTCAAACACCCACCGGATGCTCAGCGCCACTGCTGGTGCCAGCGTGACTCATGGTGGCCCCATGGGAATGGCTCAGTATTTGCCAGGTAGCAGCAGCTTGGTGATTGGCATCTCTAGAAAGCTTTTGGATCGCCGCTCCCCTCCTCCCACCATCCCTGCTGGATACCCTGTCAGGAGGCTCCTGAGAGCCAAGCGGGTTATTGACCTAAATAAACAGGAGGAATCTTTTCATCCTGTGCACCCACTTAGTAAGGATGAACTACATCACACAGGCGTTTGAAAGCTGTGCTGGAGAAGGAATCTCGCAGGCAATGTTGCTTTTCTTACCTGCCACGTTCCACCATACCTGGGAGGTCACTGTTTTTGAAGAGCAGCTTTGGAAAGTGCAGGAGCCCTGTCCTTCCTGCATCCCCCACACCCCGCCATCTCCGGATACGATGCTGGCTTTCCCTATGTAAAGACGGAAAATAATTTCTTTGTATTGAACAGCCTAGAAGAAATTTATCTTTTCATACTTCCTGAGACAGGTGGGGTAGGGGGAGCAAACACTTCAACTCGAGAACTTGCACATTTTGGAGGCTTCCAAGGCATTTGAAAGAAGGGGTGTGGGCGCAAAACAATGCACACTTTTTTAAAATGCAGGGAGCTAAAATGTGCTCAATTAAACAAAAGAGACACACAACATGCTTTAGTACAGTAGGGAAAGAATGTATACATGAGATAAACCATGCAATAAATCTACATATTAGGGGGAAACGGTGCATAATATATTTCATCATGAGAAAACACGTGTTGCAATGCAGTAGAAATGACAACAATAGAATAAGAATGCTTGAGGTTCAGAAAAGAGAAAATGCAGAGAAATCAGAATTGCCATGCAGGTTGAGGTATGCTTTTAAAAAGAGTTAATTTGAAAATATGACAAGAAAGAATGTTCTAGAACTGCCCACTGCCTGTCGCTCTCTCCACCTGAAGAAGGGCAGTCTGAAGAGCCAGTTTGCTATGCATGGAGAGTCTCTGTGTAATTCCAAACCCTGAATTATTGACATACTGTCAATGGACCATATTTTGAACACCTGAAGAGAGTTTTAATCATATTAGTGCAGGCATCAAAATGATGAATGATGAGAAGGGTCAGAACATGGCAATAACACGTAAGAATATTAACATTCAGAAAGGAAAGAGAACCAGACCTACAAAATGTATACTGTAGTACAACCTTGGGTGTGAAAACCAAACAAAATTTATACTGTAGCACAACCCTGGTACTCAAAATGTGTTTGGCCTACAATGCATAGCATCCTTAGCTCCAGTTGCTAAGAGTCTGATTTTTCCAAGGACACCTAGGATTTTATAGGCCAAAATTTGGTTGTTTAGCTACACCTACAGAAAGCAAGTGGCATAATTTGCAGTACTTTGTGAGTACAAATTCCCATTTTGACTTTTGGGTGCACACTAGTGCTGGATGATTGGAGGAAAGCTAGTGTAGTCCCTCCGTTCAAAAAGGAGGAACCTGGAAACTACAGACCATTCAGCCTGACATCAGTCCCAGTGAAAATTGTGGAATAGATTATAACATGGTCACTCTGCAAGCATCTTGAAATTCAGTAATAGCCAAATGCCAACATGGATTTGTCATGAACAAATCCTTGCCAGACTAAGCTTATCTCACATTGTAATTTGGGTAACATACCCTGGTAAATGGTGGAGATGCTGTAGAACATGATTTCATCAAGGCTTTTGACTACGTCCCATGATACCTGATTAGCAAACTAAATAGGCGTAGGCAGGATAGAACAACTGTCACGCAGACACCTAATTGGTTAAAGGAATTTACTCAGAAAGTTCTTATCAGTGATTCCTTCTCAAATTGAGAGGAGGTAACAAGTAAGGTACTACAAGGTCCTGTCCAAGGCTTAGTGCTGTTTAATGTTTTTATTAATGAGTCTGTTGAGGAGGTACAGGGTATGTGTTGTAGATGAGATAAAATAGGGTGGAATAGCTAATACCCTAGAAGACAGAAACAAACAAAAAATCTTGAAAGGCTAAAGCAGTAGTCTGAAAACAACAGAATGAAACTTAACAGGGATAAGTGAAAAATGCTATATCGGGGGAGGGGGGACAAGTGCAGTTACAAGATGGGGGTGCCTGGATGAGTAATAGTACAAGCAAGAAGGATTTTGGAAATGTTGTAGATCACAAACTGAATATAAGCTGACAGTGTGATGTGTCTACAAAAAAGGCAAATGCTGTTTTAGGCTGCCTTACCAGACATATAGTCCCCAAACCCCATTAATTAGTAATTCCCTTCTATTCAACATTGGTCAGGCCTCATCTAGAGATTGCGTCCAGTTCTGCAGGAGCTGAGCAGAGCAGCTGAAGACAGGATGCTCTAAGGTCTCTCATTCATAGGTCACCATACGTCAGAGCCATCTTGTTGGCATACAACAACAACCTACTCCAAGTTTGTACAAGGCACAACCCCCAAAGCTGAAGTCAGGCTAGCAAACCTGTGTGGCAAGAGTTCAACAATCCTTATACAGTGGTACCTTGTATAAAGGAATTAATTTGTTCCAAATGAAATTACGTTACACAAATTTTCCTTTATGCAAATTTCCCATATGAATGCATTGAAAACAGACTAATCCCTAATCACGACCATTTTTATGTTGTACGGATTCGCCCCATAGGCAATTGTGTTAAGCAAATTTCCCCTATCTCCGGAATTTTTTATGTTGTACAGACTTTACTTTGTTATACAAGGGACCACTGTATTTTTATTGCCTGCTTGAGACTTCAACAGTAGGGAGGAGAATTGTGCACATTTAGCAACGATCAGCAGCCTTTTGGGAATATGAAGTTGGAGACACATGCCTGCAATGCATGGGTCTGATCCAACAGGTGGTGGGGACCAAATAATAGGACGTCATGATGCCTGATGTTGCCATTTTAGACTTCCCCCCCTCTCCTTTTGTTTTTCTTTTAGATTGATATTGTGCTGCTTATCATGATAGGCACTGGCTTTTATTGAAAATCTAACTCGATTTCCAGTATTACCTGCAAGAAACTGAAATCCATCTTACGAAAACTGAGACTTGATAATGCTGTGGTGACAAAAATCCCGTAATAATGCTGAGGTGTCCTGTCATCGAGTGCCTTGAAGACTGCTATTTTAAAGCTTTTTAGCTATCTTTTGTCCTCTGTTATTTTTATACTGACCAAAAACATGACAGCCTCTATAAACAAAGCTGTTTGGCTACGGTGTGTCTTACAGTTCTCATGTTAAGAAGGAATAACAAACGTCAAGGTTCAGAAGTTACAAGCCATATCCTGAGGTAATTTTCACATCACAGAAGAATTGCAGTGGTGTGAAAAGGACAATTAAATTGGAATGGCTCTGGAATATAACAGGTTTCTAGAGGGCGTTATATGTTACCACCTCAATGTGAAACCAGTTTACATGACTATACCTGTCATCAACATGTGCCGTGAAATCTCTTGGAATTATCAGCTTTACTATATAAAATGGGGCAAACTGCTTCTCTGACAGGACACCTCAAGGAAAGCCTTTTCAAAATGTCACCAGTCTATGGTTGTATGCCATCATGCTATACCGTTTCAGTGGTTCCTCTTCCAAACCTTGGCTGGAATGAACACAAAAGTAAAGAATTTCTGTTCAGTAATAAAGAATGGAGCTGAATTTTCCTGGGATATGCACTAGCAAATACTGTATTTCATGAAACAGAAAAACATATCTAAACTCACAGGCACCTTCTGCCCAGTAGCTGCAATGTCTCACATGGCCAGTGATGGCACTAGTGATGGCTAAGTGATGATACCTGTTAATTTAACAACAAATACTAATTTTAAATGACCTTCCAGAGTTGCCCTAAGGATGAGAAATCCTTTGGTCGTCCAGATGGTTTTGACTTCATATACCAGTGGGTGGCGAATCTTTGGCACTCCAGATGTTTTGGACCACATCTCCCAGAATTCCAAGCCTGTATTGCCAATGACAAAGGGCTGCTGGAATGTGGTCCAAAATACTGTCTCTGGAATGCTAAAGGTTTGCCACCAACTGTCATATATCATAATCACTTCTAGGCCATCTGGTTTTGGAAGCAAGCAAGGGCATCTGGGTATAAGGATCCAGAAAGTGAGTGCAGAAAACCGGGCTATGGTAACATGGCTGTCCACTGCTAAAGGCAACACTCTCCCGCCTTAAAAAAAATAAGATAAAATTGGATAGATAGCAAAATAAGCTGAGTAGCTGCAACAGCTACAGCCTTGATTACTAGGGCTTGTTTCATTTGTGGTGTTACTCATAACACATATGAGAGGAGATTTATTTATTTTTTCAGTTCTTTCACTGCTTCTGAGGCTTGCTAAGGAAACCCTCTCACTCCAGAGGAGATTCCTCCTCTAGGCTCTGTGCCACTACTGGCAGGACTTGTGCCACAAAAATGTCTTGCATCTCAAAACAATGGCTTGCTACTTCAAAAGGAGTGATCAGCCAAAGGGCTATCATGATGGTCCCAGGATTCCTCCCAACCCCCTCCCTTCGCTCCTGCTGTTCTGGTGCACTCAAGTTGCCCGAACTCAGAAGACTGTCTTTGTGCTACATCGATGGCTCCTAACGGTCCACTGGAAACAGTTCGAGATGGGTGTCTAGGCTTTCAAGGTGGCCTCCTACACAAAAGTCAGACTTGATTCTAGACATGGGCACGACCAGAAAAAATGACGTTTCGAGTTTTCGTTTGTTGGAACGGATCTGTTTCAGGTCGTTTCCGTTTGCGGGAAATTTTTCAAAAATTTGTCGTTTCGTTTGTCGTTTGTCGTTTGTCGTTTGTCATTTCCACCGCGATTTAGCACGATTTGACTTCCCAGAGCATAGGGGCGTCCCGCAACCAGGGCCAGCGCTAGGTGTTTTTGCGCCCTACGCAGCGGGCGGGGGGCAGGCGGTGGCAGGGAGGTGCGGGCGGGTGGCGGTGGCGGGGGGCATGGGCGGGCAGTGACAGTGGCAGGGGGAGGCGCAGGCAGGCAGGCGGGCAGGCGAGTGGCGGCCGCAGGTGGGCGAGTGGGCGGGCGGGCGAGTGGGAAGTTAGGATATCACTTAGGATAGAGGTTCTGTTCTTGGCTTGCACCCCAAATGTGTGTGTGTGCACAAGCAAATTGAAGTTGGGAAAATAGAAAATAAATGGTAGTATATATTTTTAAAATAATCCACACCGCCCACTCCCAGTCGAACCTCCCCCTTTATCCAATATCAGAAAAAATCCTCACACACTGCCAGAGAAGAAATAAAGAATAAACTGCTATTCTCTTCAGCAGACAAACCTGCAGGGAATCAAAGAAATTATTTTCTAAATTCAGTTCCCTCCCTGCCTGCCTAACTTAAATCTAAAGCCTCCAGCCTCCCTCCAATCTCGATTCGAATAGCCAGAGCAGCCAGCCACAAAGCCCTCCACCCTCCACATCCAAGACCCAACTGCGACTTCTGGAAGGTGCCTCGGCTTTTTATGCCCTCTGGCACATCCAGAGGTGTCAGTCAAAACCTGGCCATGCCATTGGTGGAATGGTTCAAAAAATTTGCATGGTCCTATCGCATGCCCAGCCCAAATTGGCAGGTCTAAAAAAATAAAAAATAAAATAAAATAAAATAAAATCAATGCGACGTTTTATTGCTATAAAAAAAACCCCACTGCTGCTACTATTAAAATTCAGGCATTTAAAATAAATAAATTTCACATGTTTCTGTGGTGATTTGGTGTGTTTTTTGACTACAATTTCAAAAGAAAAATTGTGGTCACCATTTTGGATCCCCCCCTACCGCATGACATGGTGAGACGATGAGGATGACCCCCCCCAGCCTGGTGCAAGCAGCCCAGCACAGGAGAAAAGGGGGGGAAAGGCCGGGGACCCCCCAGAAACCACCACTCTGGTAGGTGGCAAAGCCTCAGGCAGCATATTTTCGCCTGCTTTTTTGGCCGGGAGTTGGGTTTTTTTTAAAAAAAAACTTTTAAAAACTTTTTCTGTGCTTCGCATTGCGCGATCACTGTGATGCCACAAACGAAAACAAAAAACCCGACCAAATTTTTTTTCCGGTTTGAGTTCGAGTTCTGGCGGCTTAATTATCGTTACCGTTTCCGTTACGTAACAGAAACAAAAAACGGAAACGGAAATGAAAATTTCACCGAGTTGTACCCATGTCTACTTGATTCTCCTCCAGCACCACAAACTGTGAGGTTTGTTTTGTGCCAAGGGACTTTGAGAGGCAGCAGTTGCCTGAGATGCCAACTAGTGCCCTAAGACCTGGCTTCCCTAGACAAAACTGGTGGTAAAAAAAGCAAAGTTAGAACCTTCATGTGCAGCTGTCCACTGAGGGTGAGGAGGTGGGAAAGGAGGTCTCCCCACTCAGCTGATCAGTGGACGGCTGCACGGAAAGGCAGAGAGTTTGTATCTCAGGACATACGAATACAGTGGTACCTCTACTTATGTGTTTAATCCATTCCAAATGCATGCTCATAAGTCGAACAACTCCTAAGTAGAGCAGCTGTATCTAAAAAAAAAAAAAATTAAAAATTAAAAAAATTAAAAATTTGTAAGTAGAGCAGACCACATCTAAAATTTGTAAGGCAGCAGTTAAAATGCCAACGGTTTTCCGTTCTTAAGTAGAGCCGCTCGTAAGTAGAGCCGCTCGTAAGTAGAGGTACCACCGTACAAAATGCCTGGCTCTGGTCTCTTCATTACTTGCCAAGATAGTGCTGAGCCCTTCTTTAGTGTTTATTTAATAAACAAGGCTTATCCAAATGTTCCTCCCTGTGTAGAGTAATTGTTATTGCCCGTCACACAACCCATTGGCTTTTCCATCACCCACCTTTGTGGAAGGTGACAGATCTGAATGGAAGACTCTCTGCTTTTCCATCATGGCTCTCCATGGGATTTGGAGTCCTGGAGAAATAGGGTTCCGACTCACATGTGGAACTGCTGCAGAAAGATATCCAGTTCCGGAAGTAACCCTCCCCACATAGGAGGGCAACTGAATCCAGAATGGAAGGAGAGGTACTGAAGCATTTTTGCACCTGATATGTTTGTTTAGGTAAGGAATGCCTGAATGGCGTTCGAGTTACCATGCCTTAAATGTGTGGAGAGGGAGGTTTGGAGGGAAGGGAAAACACAAGATGGTGCTAGAATGGTCATTTGGATATTGCCCCCCCCCCAAAAAAAAGAAGGCAAAAAGGATACAAAACCAGATGGAAATTGCTTTGCTGGTTTATCTGATTTAAAAACAAATTTGGAAATAATTGCTGTAATTCAGACAAAAATGAAATGTACAAGACCGAAATGAAGAAGCCTGTGACCTGTGGGTTCTTCACCACCCGTATTGTCACTAAAATTATCAGGCCTCCTCCTGAATTTTAAATCAGATAATTTTTCTGTGTGTGCCAAAGTTTTCCATGTACTATATTTTCAAGCTGTGACTTGACTAAACCAACTCTGTGGAAATAAGTAATACTTTTAATCGTGTTTACCAACCATGAAGCAGGAACTAGGACCCATGGTGGACCTCCTGGAGCTGTGTTAAAAGATGGCTGTGAAATTTCTAATTGGTTAAGAACTGTTCAATATGTCGAGTTAGGTGAGAAAAGGTCTTCATGCTAGAAGATGCTCTCTGGGGTCCAGAGGGGGGGGGGTGCCACCACTTTTTGCACGATGTTTTCCTATTTGCATTCTGTGCTCCCTACCGATTCTCTTAGCACTTCACAGACGGCTCACCCATTAAGCATGACTATTCTGGGATCTGATTGCTGGCATGAACGCATTGGTAACAAAATCACCAAGATGCCAGCTGTAAATTGAATGAAGTTTCATTACGTGAAGATAAAGCATGCAGAAATAAATGGAAGTTCTCTTTGGATTTATGAATTCCGGTAAAATAAATTTGCTGTTGATGTTCTGGGGAGTGGGGTGGGGGATATAATAGGACACTTCTCAGATTTCTTTATTGTGAGTTTAAGAGTATAGAAGTTGAAGACAGATACAAAAAATAGGTGTCCTGATTTGAAGAGCTTACCTTTGCAGACTGCCTTTCCGGTAAAGATACAAATATGATAAATGGAAATGGTTGTTTTTGCATATTTCTTTATTCATCTCATTTGTAGCCCACTGTTCCATCAAAAACTATGGTGCTCAGGGTGGCTAACAAGCATCATTAAAACATGTTAAAATCAAATTAAAAACAAATTAAGAAAAGATTAAACAATAAAACTACTTAAAAACACAATAATCAAAGCAATTAAAACCACCATAGTAGTTTGTAAAAAAGTTTAAAAGGCCAGTTTAAAGAGATAAGTCTCTGCACTTTTCTGGCTCAAACATTCTAGGAGATCAGTATTCACAAACCTAAAAAGCTGAATCCATTTAGTACTGTATTGTAATGAAATAGTCATTTCTAAATATTTGCTAGAAGAGATACAATTTTATCGGAAGTGGCATGTGATGTAAACTGAAGGCACTATAGCTTAATAATGATATCCTTACTATTTATGCAAGTAATAAAGCTTATTCAGTTGTTCCTTACTGTGCAGAGTAAGTATTTTTTCCTCACTCTGAATTGTCTTTTCTGTCATTGTCTTGTCATTTCCCAAACTGAAAAAGAGAATTCTGTAATTTCAGGGAGTCTGATGCCTGAACCTCTCCCTAAATGTCCTACAGAATTTTATAGACATCCATGGAAGAACCAAAAACCCATGTTCATCATAGCTGACATTTATCCCAAAAGAGTTAAGTCTGGAATGACTAGAGGGATATTTGGCACCTTGCGCAATTTTACTCCCTCCCTCTGAATAGCCTTTCACATCATTGCCTGCTGAAGAGCGATAAATTAAATATCCTAGTGGGGGGAAATCTCTTATTTCCCTACTTGTTCTTAAGCAGCTCCATGCAAGCAGATATTTTATTGATTGGTTGGTTGGTTGGTTGGTTGGTTGATTTTTTATACCACCCATCTGGCAGCGAGGTCATGCTGGGATGTTTACAACAATTAACAAATTTGAACAATTCATACAATATAACCATAAAATAGTAACACAATAAAGTAAAAATAAAATTAATATTAAAGTAACGTAAAACAATGCATTATTATTGGTAGGCTAATCAGTTAAAGTCAAGATTTAATGGGTGAACACTGAAATTGCATTATATTTGAGAGAATGCCTGCTTGAATAGCCAAGTTTTTAATAGTTTTTAAAGGCAGCCAAAGAGGGGGCCAGGCAGATATAAATGTATGCTGTAGGTTTTATCTATTGAATTATTATATTGCACAGCCAAAACTTATACAATATTTTAGGAATATAACTATGAAAACCGAATGAACCAAGTGAATAAGTAGCTATTGTAACAAAAGTTTAAAATATGCTGATAAAAATTAATGTGGTGCTTCAGAATGGAATAACAAGACTGCGACTAAAACTTTACAGATGCTTAATAATAGGAATGGGCATGAATTGCTGGTTTGTTTGTTTTTTCAACCAAACATGAGTTTCTCCGGAGGGTGCCCATTCAGATGCAATATCTAGAGGCGGCAGGGCAGAGAAGCCGGGCCACTGCTTCTGAGTGGCCACTCACCAGAGGAGGGAGGGCTGAGACGTGCCAATACCTATTCAGCCAAACAAACAAATAATGCAAGCTGGCACAAACTGCTGGTTTGTCGATTTGTTCACATTTCAAATTAATGCTATTCTTATTCAGAACCTTTATTGGCATAGAGCAATTCAAAACAGTAAGCATATAATATATTGAAAGATACCCAGAGAACATTGTTAGAACTCGATAGTGTGTGGAAATCTAATGTGGCGCCTCTGGATAATGAGATAGATGTATCTAGCAATTATTATGGAAAGATCCTTATTAGTGCCCCCTGTGACAAACCCTGCAGACAGGAGTGATGAATATGCAAATCATCAGCCAATCCCAGCAGGAGGGCGGGGAATGGTAGGATATAAAAAGGGTGGAGCCTAGGCAGTTAAAGCAGTTCAGTAGTGTGCAGTTAAGTTGAGAGTGAGTGCTGGGAGAGCACTGCTCTCTGAGAGTTCTGTCAGGCAGGGAGGGCTACACTGTTTACTAGCTATTTAAGGCAGGGAGGCTTGTGGAGCTGATTAGATCTGTTACAGTATATGTTAAAGGCAACGCATACCAACCTCAGTTATTGTTATAGTTATTATCTTCTCAATAAACTTCATCATTGTTTTATTATATATCTCTGAGTCAGTCCCAATTCATGAGGCGACGAGTTTAAAAGGTGGCAGCATTATTAAGGAAATAAAAGGTGGCAGCAGTACCAATCCCATCACAATTCAGTCTCTGGGAAAGGGGGATCGTCACAATTCCCCAGCAGGTGATGCATTTTGCCCAAGTCATCGCAACTGGGATGGGGAAAAGGAAAGGGGGATAAGTAATGCTGGCGGATATCCTGGTACAGGTTGCAATGAAAAACCAAATGTTGCAATGTTTCGACCTCTCCCTGGCTATAAGGGCATGCTCTCAGTTCAGTGGGTAGCCCCCCGAATCGACCCTGCAACAAATGGGAAGGCACAACATTGCACCTGGCAAGGGTGAATGCCCAGCGGTCCTGGGGATGCTCCAGGAGATAAAGGTAATGAGGTCTTTTACCATGGGAGAATGGCAAATGAAAATGTAGCAGAGAGCAAACCTTGGATGCAGCACAGAAGAGGACTTGCCCCTCAATGTCCAAAACTAGTTTAATTATATGGAATACCTGAGATGGGGTAATGAGCCCAACAGATATGGTGACAGCCCCGAACTCTTGATTTTCTTAATAAATTGGGCCAGACTCTTTGGGAGAACATTGTGTGAAAGCAGTGCTTGGAATAGGATGGGCTAAGCAAAACCAACAATCCAGAATGAAGCGATGGTGGACCTTCTTGATGGGTATTCTAAGGTGATTTCCTAGCACAAAGTACTTTGTGGGGGCTCTTGAAGTTCTGTAGTGATTATAAATCCTGCATATTTCCAGGTTCAGGTCAAGGCATTCTTTATCTAGCCTGGGTCTCATAACGGAAGTCTGGCGTCTCTGGCAATGTTGGAGAAATTGGCCAAGGATAACTAATATGGTGTCTATTGGGCTTTCAAAACCTTTGATGTGTTCACCGGGGTTAACTAAAGATAGCGAGTGGAGGGGACCATGGGGTGTGGTGTCTTGTTTAATGACTGTATCAAAGAGATGCTTTGCTCTATGGTTCCATTTGCTTTTTGGAAGGATCTGTGAGGACTCTAGTGATGTCATAATAGGCTGGGCAAAGAAGTCTGTGTTTGAAGCAAGACTGCAGCATAAGGGGAGAAGGTCACTAGCAAGGGGCTCGCCTAGCTGGAATTCCGTGACACATGATAGAAAGAAGATAGGCATCAGAATATAGTTGATTGTGCTGGATCCAAGAGGGGAGATACAATAACCCCCCGCCGATCGTGGGGGTTAGGGACCCACCCCACCCACGATCCACGAAAATCCGTGATATGCGTAAGCGGGTGGAAGGGCCTGGTGGCGGGTGGGGCAATCGCGCACCTGTCCCAAAAGCCTCGGAGGAGCGTGGGGGCGGCGCGGAGCGACCCGATCGCCCCCTGCAGCCTTTCCGTGCAGCTACGAGGCCCTCCGGAGGCGCCCGGGGGGGCTGCGGAGAGGGATGCCGTCCATCCCCGCAGCCCTTCCACGTGGCTCTGAGGCCCTCCGGAGGCACCCGGGAGAGCTGTGGAGAGGGACCGTGTCCCTCTCCGTCGCCCTCCCACGCGGCTCCGAGGCCTTTCGGAGGCGCCGGGGGGGCGATGGAGAGCGACGCGATCACCCTCCGCCTCCCCCCGCCACCCGTGGCTTCTCAGAGGTGCGGGGGGCACACGGAGCGATCAGGTGTCCCCCCCCCACAGTGCAGGTACTGCGATCCCGCGATGTAGTGGGACCGCGCTACCTGAACCGCAAAATGGTGGGGGGTGACTGTATAGGTGAATTCGCCATTGTTGGCAAGCTATCTGAGGTCGTTTTAGCATCTAAGTAAGCAAAGTCTTGCCAGGTAGATCTCTGCACCTGGACTGGCTGACCATGCTCTCTGCATGGTCAATTTGGTGGTCTTTAGACTGTCTCTCAGGAGCAAAAAGATGTAGCAGGGAGGCATCACAAAACTTGTCCAGTACACAGAATACAGCATCCCTTTGACCTACTATGTCATTAAAGTCTCTTGCTAGGACAAGGGGAATGCCTAGGAATCGATGGTCAAGGTAAGCCAGGGCTTGGCATACCCTACACTCCTTGGAGAGAGCTGGGGACATGTATACATTGACTATCAGTAATTCATGGGACCTGATTGGAAGTTTCATGGCCGGGATTTTACAGCTGCCATCACATAATTATAAAAAGGCATTCTAAGTTATTTTTATTTTTAAAAACTCCCAATTAAGTTGTATCTATGCAAATATCTGAACAGACTATGTAATACAAAGACTAGAACAGTGATGGCAAATCTTTTAGAGACCAAGTGCCCAAACTGCGATTCAAAACCCGCTAATTATTCACCAAGTGCCCATACAGCGATTTAACCTACATACAGGTGGCTGTGAAGCGGGCGATGTTGGGTGCCCACAGAAGGGGCTCCGAGTGCCACCTTTGGCACCCGTGCCATAAGTTTGCCAACACTGGACTAGGGCATAAGCAATTATAAAATCACATTGGCACATAATGAAAAAATCTCTCTCTCTCTCTCTCTCTCTCACACACACACACACACACACACACACACACACACACACACACACAC
>JAHTLZ010000237.1:19494188-19515667 GCA_023846285.1 Phrynocephalus versicolor
ATAATACTGTACCTGGTGCTGGGGTAGAGTTTTCCCTTGACACTCTTTGCTCCCGCTTTCTGTTACGAGACAAGACACCGTGTAGTAATGACTGTCACGCAACAAAACATTCAGAAAACTGTGTCCTTTTCTTCTTTTTTTCTTTTCAGAAGCAAAATATCGAATAAGAATTTAAAAAAAAACCCCAAAAAGGGAAAAGAAAGCTAGACAAATTCAGTGTTTGTCACAGTACAAGACCATGAGCTAACACTTGTCACAAGACAAGTTATCGTGACCATGGGAATACTGAAACAGGGACAAAACCACGTGATTGCGAACAACGCTGTCACAGTACAAAACTAGTTGCGGAACAAAGAAGGATGTTAAGTAACGGCCATAGTTAATGTGAGAGTGAAAATGGAGATTCTGACTCCATGTAGAAAGGGAAGCATCACCTTGCTCTTCTGCAGCATCTCATTACTGCTGCCTTTCCTTCTAAAAATACTGTGTCACAAACAAGTGTAGAATTAGCATTCGCCTGCATAATTTTCTCCATAGTCAAAATGCATTCTTTCTTGGCCCCATTTTGTCACAAAAACATACCACGCTGACTGGTCTGAGCTGATCTTTTGTACCATTTGACATGGTTTTCATAGAATCCAAACTATTTTCTCCAGCTCGTGTCAAAGGCCCAGCTTGTGACTGTTGGCAGAGTAATTACTTGTGTGAAGAAATTCAATCTGAAACAGTTTCCTAATGCATGGATTTCACCCTCCACTTTCCTTTTTTGTGTGCCTGGGTATTACATTGTCCGTTGGATCTCACCTGGATTTCTTTTTCTCTCTGTCTTTTAATTTTTATTCCTCTCCTCCTTCACAAGAGGAAAACAACCAAAATGGAGGTGGCTTCTACCCTCCTCTAAAACCTCTGCTTGTTGGTAGCATCACTGGAAGACAGGTTGGCTTCAGACTTTCTGTTTCCATCGGAGTGCCTTGCTTTGATAGACAAATAATTCCAAGAAATGCAGTTCCCACTGTTTTGTTCCACAGCAGCTACTGCAATGAAATACTGATAATTCAGAAAGGATATCTTACTCCCCCTGCCATCTGACAGACCTAGACGTTATCTTGTCTCCTTTTCCCTTGGTGATTATGACTTATCAACACATGCAACCTTTCCTAAGGGTTCTGGGGTGGCTGCTTTATGAAATCCACGCTTTCTGGCAAAAGCTGAAAAGTAATTTGGTTCAGTAAATCAATTTGCAAATAATCTCCTTGCAAAAGTGGATGATGCTAGAATGCCGTGTTCTGTTGACTCTAGTGTCTCCAGTTGATAAGGCCTTATCAGAGTGGAAGGCTTGTTTGTTTGTTTTATTCTCTATTTAGGAAAAGAAAGAAAAGAAAAGAAGTGTTTCTCTTGGTAGACTTGAGGTGAAAAAGCCGTGCAAAAAAAAATGTGACAAAAGATGCTTCTGGCCATGCTGCAACCTTCACTCCTTTGCAAGATCAAAGCCACCCTGATAAAGGCATCTAGGCATGTGCTCTGCAGTTCTTTTGTATAAACATATAATAATAACAAATAAAGCTTCACTGCTTCAACACGTCACCAAAAAGAGAGCAAGAAATATTTTGTTTCCCAAATGTTTCAAGGCATAAAGGAAAACCTATAAGGATTTACTAGAGAGGGCATATCCAGGTAGTCTAAGGGAGGACGTTATGGCCAAAAGCCACCCGGTGTGTGTGTTTCTTTTGTGTAATTTACTGTGTTTATCTAGGATTATGTAACAAAAGTGTGAGGGAAATGTTCCCCCACCCAGCTATCCCCCAGTTATATCGCAGCGTTAAGTTCCAGTCACACAAGGCATGGCCATTAGTGATTCATTTTACCAGACAACGGTGTAACTGCAATTCATTTCCCCCTCACCAGGCGGTCTCTCTCTCTCTCTCTCTCTCTCTCTCTCTCTCTCTCTCTCTCTCTCTCTCTCGTTCCAGTGGCATTCTGATATATTCCTTGGTGGTACAGCGTATGTGTATGATTCTGTAGATAGTTTTTATAAGCAAACTCCCTTGGGAAGACGGCCATCACTGCTGCTGCACAGTTGCCCTTCTATATACTGTATGTGGTTTTTTAAAAGGAATTTCTATGGCTGGAGTATCAATGCATTGGTAAACTTTTGTCAGTGGGTTTAAAACACACACCTACTGTTTGGCAAGTGGCACAGATTGGTTGGGGGGTGCCAGGTCCACTGGGTGCAATGCATGTGCCAAAGAGAGAACTCTACTGATTAGGAAGCATCCCTGAAATATTGGTTAAGCAGATAGATAGATAGATAGATAGATAGATAGATAGATAGATAGATAGATAGATAGATAGATAGATAGATAGATAGATTGATTGATTGATTGATTGATTGATTGATTGATTGATTGATTGATTGATGATTTAATTTAAATTGAGGGGCTTCAGTACCCGATAAAATGAACTGGTACAGCAGTGTAGCTAGCCATAGCAATTTAAATAGAAAGACGTGAAATGGTAACATTAAAACACATTGGAACATTCATTCAGGTATACATACCACGTGAGCCACCCACCCACCCACATTACAACAAAGGAATGGAAAGTATTGCTAAAAGTGGTGAATATTTCCCTGTTGCGACCATGGCCAAAGCCAGAGCACACCTTGGTCATATGTCTGATTGTACAACTAAAATTCACATTGTCAGTTGGCCACAATAAACCACAGCAAAACCTCTCAAGGGCATGCTCTAAGATATGGAATCAGCATTTCACCAAGTGCGGTTCTTTTTATTCTAAATAATTAATTTAAATAAACAGAGGAACATTGCTATATACAGTAGCTGGCTCATCATGACCAGTACAAAGGATGCATCCACTGAAATTTTGGAGTAAGGGCCACCCTTATTTAGTCCAGGCCTGCCAGTGTCCATAATGTATGTGAAGCAGAGAAATATATTCATTTTTCAGTTTCACTCCCGCTCGCTTAAAAATGCTGAGCTTCGAAATGCATGAGTATGGTCTTTGTGACCTTATAAACGCACACTGAAATTCCCCAATCGGCTTATATGGTGCTGGGGTAGGGAGAGAGTGGACATTAAACCTCTTTCAGTTTTCAGACTTCATATCTCAAGTAGCAGCATATTAGTATCTTCAGACTTCATATCTCAAGTAGCAGCATATTAGTATCGTATGAAGGAACACAAGTACAGTGGACCCTTGTATAACAGACAGCTTGTATAACATAAAATTTGTACAACATAAAAAATTCTGGAGATAGGGGAAATTTGCTTAACATAATCTCCTATGGTGTAAATCCGTACAACATAAAAATGGGATTACTCCATTTTCAATGCATTCCTATGGGAATTTGTATAAAGGAAAATTTGCTTAACATAATTTCATTTGGAACGAATTAATTCCTTTATACAAGGTACCAATGTAGCTCTGTCTGTTGCCTCTACCTAAGCTTCCCTTAATTGAGTGAGTACATAAAGACAAGGCAAGACCCTCATAGTTTGGGTATAACTAGGCTACAACTTTATTGAATACAGCAGACAATACTCTGGCTAAGCAGTTGGTGGGATCTACCACATCAAAGGAGCACACCTGCCCCTTTGATATTCCTGTGTACTTTCTTTGTTTCTGTAATCCCTCTTCTTGAGTTCTAGGAACCCTGGGGTGTCCACTCCACCCGTATCCCATCTCCCCATCAAATTGTGTGTTCCCAAGGGGCGTCGACCCCATCGGGTTGAGCCATAAATCATTGATGAGGGAAGGGTCCCCGCTTCCCCCTACCACCACTATTTACCCTTGACCATGACCAGCAAGTGTCTTTTGCAGGTATTTTTGAACCCAGAAGTTCTCTCCTGCAGTTTTAAATTCCTGGATTTGTCCCAGTACCTTTAAAATCACAATACCTACCCAAGTTGTGACATGCATCATACAATTAAATTTCCATCAACTAATATGCAGCTACCTACCAGTAACAAAAGGGAAAAAGGGAAGTATGGGCCAGAGATGCTCGGCACTCAGAAGAGGAAAAGAGGGGGTTGTCCTCCTCCTCCTCTCCCCTTTTTAAACCTTCTGGGACAGCCCTCTGGGAAAGCATTTGTTTCGCATCTGGGCTTTCTTCCCCCCCTCTTGTCCCACGATGCCAGACCCCCAGACCCCTCTATTTTCCACTTGGCTACAATCTTCGGACCCATTGAGTCAGATCCTCTCTTTTGTTGCCTAAGCATCCCTTAATTGAGTGAGTACATAAAGACGAGGCAAGACCATCATAGTTTGGGTATAAGTATGCCACAACTTTATGTGTATATAATTTATTTTCTATACTAAATTACATAGAACAAATATAGTGCTTGTCTCCTGTCATGTTACCGATTCAATCACAATTTTCCCCAACATTTGAGTCCAAAATGTGGATCGAAAAAGTATAACTGGAGGGGCAAGGATCAGGAAAATGTGCTGGGTCATGCTTCAGGATGCGTACTTTTTTTGAAGCCCAGCACAGTGGGGACCAGCACTCCAGATGCAGATTTTGTTAAAAAAAATGTGCTTTATAAGTGCAGTGTGATAGAGGCCCTAGTGGTGAATGCTTCTGGGAGTTTTAGTCCAAAAACATCTGGGGAACCAACATTGGGAACCACCGATATAGTTTTTTTTAATTTAATTGTAAAATGTTTAATGTATAGATAGACTAAAATATTTATGGAGAGACTAATCAACTAGGCAACCCTCTCTTAATATCAATTTTACCTTTCCAGGAAAATGTATTCAGGCAAAAGTGCCTGTGAGGAAAAAATCTGATTTTTTTTTAATAAAGAAGCCAACAAGATGTATATCTTGCTGAACATGCTTACTGGTCCACGATGCTGATCTACAAAGCACTGACTCCTCGCCAAACCTTTAATTAGAAATGCAGTCCCCAGTAGAGAGCCCTCCACTTGGCCAAGGAGAACTACTGTACCTGCACATTTCATTAGGCCACGTGGGTCTCATTTTCAAAAAATCTGGGGCAAGAGGAAAAGCAAGACTTCTTTAAAAATGACAAAACTCACATTGCACCAGCTGGCTGGCAGCATGCAGAGGTGGCTCTGGAGAGTTTTATTACATGTTCTTAGATTTATTGATTAAAGTTTCAAACATCTAAAATAACAGTACATCCTTAGTTGTGTGGCTTTTTGGTTTAAGAACAGCCTCAGGCACTTGACGCAGGCTTCCTCTGAAAATACTAAAATAGAACCAAGTGCTACTTCTCATCCACATGCACCAGTAAGGAGAACTAACCAGGGACGAACTGATCTGTTTATGAAGGCAAAGACAGACAATATTCAAGGGAGATATGCACAATGAATAAGCTGAAGGCAGTCAGAGATAGGGAAGAGGACAGGCAATTTCACGTGACCTGTCCTCAATTTTCATCATAAATATGAAATAAAAATCTTGCAGTGTAAATTATATTGATGTGAGTTGCTGCAAAACTAATAAATTTGTTCATCCAGGGAAAGTGTTTTACGCCTTCAGCATGTAAACATTCAGTCTCACATATTCAACTGTTTTATCAGTGAATTAAGATCTCGCCTTCTTTTTTCCATCCCTGGGAAATCTTTTTTCATTGTTTAGAATCTCTCTTTCAAGTTTGAGATCGTTTTGAGATCTAGCCTTCCTGATCTTCATTCCACAATTACTGGCTGGTGGCTTATGCTCTCCCTTGGCGGTTTTCTCCTCCCATTTCTTAAACATGCCTCCTTTAATTTATTACTTTATTAATCTGTCTTTTGTACCGCCTATCTAGCCCTAGGACTACTCTGGGCAGTTTGCAACATAAAATCTCAACATAAATATAACAACGGAGTTAAATAATGAAAGTACAAACAACAATGCAACAAATTATAACCAAATAAATAAATAACAGCTAAAATAAAAATAGAAATAACCAAGCAATCAATCAAACAACAAAAACAAAAAACAGAAAATTAGAGATAAGCGCTAAAAGAAAGATAGTGTCTTGCTATGTGTTTAAGAAGTCAGGGAAGGCCATTCTGTAAAACCATGTTTTCAGTAGCTTTTTAAAGGTTTGTAGTGAGGGTGCCAGGCAAATACCTGGTGGAAAGTGATTCCATAAATGGGGAGCAACCACTGAGAATTTAAACCTCAGGTCATCTGAAATCTCCTTATGCAGAGACTTGTTGGGAAGTGTGTCCCTCTATACTTTCTAATTGGAATTGTGATAGGGCCTTGATATCCTACCGTTGAGAAACTCCCATCCACTTTGAACTTGTCTTTGAGTATATGCTGTAAGCCACCTTGAATCTCAGTGCAGATGGTGGATCAGTGGTTTCCTCTAAAAGTTGGAGCATCCAGTTGTACCTTGAATTGAGCACGCAGACATTGCTGTCTCCCAGACATTGCTTAGTGAATAAGTTTCTGTTGCGTTTCTAACACAAAGCTGCAGGATAATAGGTGACATCGGCCTTAAGCGTACAGCACATAAACACTTGGACAACCCCAATATTAACTTGCACCTTTGCCACTCTAGAGTGTGATGAGAGGTGTGAGAAAAACACCTTTAAAAGTGTGCATGAGGCCCAGGATGGCATGTCACTCAGGGATCAGGAGCGCTGAAATAGGCATTTGTGCTGTGGGTGACATGACCAGGAGTAATGGCATTGTCATGAGATGGTTTAAATTCACGCTGTGCAAGACATCTGTCATTCCAATGGCATTCCCGCTGCCTTTCTAAACAAAGTAAAGCCTTGACAGGGAATTCAGAGAAAGGAATCAAGAGCCATAAGCAAGGAGGGAAATTGCTAGGGTTATTAAACAAGATGCAGAATCTGTGAAGCAGAAAGATGGCTGGAAAGCTGTTCCAGGCAACCCATGACCCCGTCTTGAAGTCTTTTCCACTCACGGTGCCAAACGGTGCAGAGGTGGACACAGGAGAAACAGCTGAAATGGTGTCGCAGGTGCTTCTCCTCTTGATCAGTCCCTACTCCCCTGTCATTGTGTTTTTCCATTAGAGCTGCAAGCACGTCCCAAATTAGACCATTCAACCAAATTGATCTTCAAGAACGGGTTTCTGAGTAGCATCGAACAGAGAATGCAGACTGTCATTTTTGGCAGAGGGGGGCCATCATTATTATAAGTCACTAAGCTGGCAGTGTTCCTCCCCACAATTATTACAGTTTGGGAAGGGGAACTGTGTTCCTTCCTAAGCAGCTCCTTCTTGTCAAAGATTCCTTCTCCCGAAAGGATTAGAGATCATCTATCAAGTTGAAGCAGTGATTTGGTATTGTTAGTTTAGTTTAGTTCTTTTCAAAAGAACTTGTTCTGCTGCCCAATATTCTGTTTAGAGATGTGCATGAAGCAAACTTTTCGTTCATTTCGTTCTTTCTTTTTCGTTTCGTTAGGTAACGAAACGAATAACGAACCCCAGAGTGATTTTAGAATGAAACGAACCGAACCAGGAAAAAACGGTTCAGTTTGGTTTGTTTCGTTATGTGGCCGATGACAGCGGCCGCACGCTGTCATCACTCGCAGGGAAAACTGTCTAGAGAGAGCCCCATTCTCACCTCCACATGCAGAGGTAAGAACAAGGCTCTCTCTAAAGGGATCTTCCCCGTGGCAGATGACAGCGCGCCGGGCACTGTCATCCACCACGGGGGAGAAATGCCTGAAGAGATCCCCATTCTCGCCTCCACATGCAGAGGCGAGAACGGGGGTCTCCTTAAAGGGATCTTCCCTGCAGCTGATGACAGCACTGAGCCGCTGTTGACGCCGGTAAGAACTTGAACCAATTCAGATTGGTTCGGGTTTGTACATTTTTTAAAAAAAAAAATTGTATGAACCCAAACCCAAACCGAACCAAGGGTGGGCCCGAAGCAAACAAACCTGAACCATGGGTTTTCTGGTTCGTGCCCACCTCTAATGTTGCTTAGCATAGTAAATCACAGCTAGAATAGGCCCTTGTTTGACAGAGTGGAACTTCATCACCTTCTGGACGGCCACTCAGGATGAGGAGGAGCAGCTCGCAGATCCAGCCATGTGCCCTGGCCATCACATCCTCACTGTGCCCTGGAGGGAAAGCTGCCTCCTCTCTTGGCTTGGCCCGGACCAGACCGACTTGGTGTGCTGCAAGTGAGGGAGGGAGGGAGGGAGCAAGGGCTGGGAAGGTGGGAGGGGAGGCAGGAAGGCATGCCCAAAGCCACCTGCAGCCTGCTCACTGGCTGAGTCCAGCCAGGCTGGAGTGCTCTCTTGGCTCACCAGCCCGCCCATCACCAACTGGGGACAAATGCAGCCCCACCAGTCTCCCAGAAACCAGGCCCAGACCATCGTTGGCTTTCTCTTCCCTCCTCTTCTTTCTCCACCACCTCCTCATCACTGGTCTCTAACCCGGTGATGTTGGTGGCAGCTTCAGCCTCCAGCCATGATTGTGCTCCCGCCTCCCCTCCCTTGTTCCACGGAGCAAGGCAGCAACTCAGAGGGGGCTGGGTGGGCAGGAAGTGGCTCTGGTTCCCCTCGGTCTCCTGCCATCCATCCCTCCAGTGGTCCACTGCCATGGCAGCTCTGGCTCGGAAGGCTAGCTGGTGCAGCCTCCGCCTGCCCCCTTCATTCCTCACAACTACAATAACACAGGCAGCAGCCACACAAGGAAGGCAGGTGGGCAGGGTGGAGGAGGAGCAGGGGTGGGGCCTGAGGGCATGGAGGGGGTGGGAGACCTTGCCGCAGCCCTCCTGTTTTAAATTGTCCTGCTCGGCTGCACCTGCCCCCCTGACCATCTGGGTGTTTGGTGGGGGGGAGTGGGGGACCTTCCCTAGCCCTCCCACTTTGAATGCCCCACTAGCCAGCATGCTGATCATCTGGGCGGTTAGTTGGGGGAGTGTGAGAAGCGACATAGCCCACTGCTTAGAAGTGCCTCAACAATAGAAGCAGCTGCGGAGGCTGGCTTGCTCATAAAGCAGGGGGTAGGTGGGAAGGTTGCAACTGGTCCCGGGGGCTGGATTCAGGACCTTGGGGGGGCCACATACAGCCCTGGGGCCTTAGGTTGAAGACCCCTGACCTAGATAATAGGTGTGAAAGCAACACTTCTCAAATGTTTTCCCGGTGACTTCTAAGTTGAATCCAAAATGGTCTCTCTTCCACCAAGTTCAGTAGGGGAACGACCAGATTTTCGTGTTTATCCAATGTCATTATTGGTATTTGTTGGCTTCTGTATATGTGTTAGTTAGACATGCATGCAACGTCCAGTAAGTAGACCAGTGGGCTGGGGGATGGGCCTCCATGGCATCTGAGAGTCAGAGGTCATGCTTCATAAGAAGCTGTATGAAGCATGAAGTGCCCAACTGCAATCCTAGTGTAACACAGTTGAAATTGCCAGTATAACTAAGTGTAATAACAACCAAAGATATCTGAGTTATGAACCATGTTCTATATTAACTCACTAGTGCTGAGTTTGTTAATACTGAATTACAAGATCCCTATCTGGTGGACATTTTTCTTTTTCCTGAAGTCCATCCATCAAGAAGTTACATTGTTTGCTTCCTGACCCATGTCTCATTTTTAATTCATTTCTGAACATAATAAAGCTACTCTATATTTTAATTCATTTCCCAGCTTTTTACTCCCTTTGTTACCCTAGGTCTGATCATTAGTTTATCTATAGTCTAAGACTTTATCTAAGAACATTTTTATAGTTGCAGTTGCAAACAATTTTCTAAATTCTTGCTGCTACTAATAGAACCTAGTTTTTTGGAAGTTAGTTTTTCATTGGCCAAAATCGTAGCAGGATTTTACCTTGGAGAAAATGCAGCTGGTGAACTTCATCCAGTTTCATTTACTCTGGTATAAATTCACCTCCAATGGGATTCTGGCCATTATTTCTCAAATAATTATTAGGAAAAGTTGTTCCCCAGAGTAAGTGATATTTTCTCCACTTATGTTCTCCATTATGATTAATATTAGTTACAGATTTTTCTTTTCCTTTGGGCATTCTAGCACGCATGGTCTAAGGTACCCCACTGCCTACATTTTTGTTAGCATGTCTGTAACACATTAGCAGTCTAATGAGCTATCCTCTGTGGGCATCTGTGCCATCTGTGCATTATATTATTATTTATTTGCAGAAATTGCTGACTTAAGCTGAGATTTATTTGTAATAGTGGATATTTCCTATATAATTTTTCACCAATTTTTCTGATAATTTTGGGCAAACATCAGTCCCCCATGCTAATTTCTCCCCCAATTTCCCCCTAATTGTTTATAAAATCATAGAGCACAGCAATTGTAAGGGGCCTATAAGGCCACTGAGTCCAACCCCTGCTGAATCCAGGAATCCAAATCAAAGTATATCTGGTTCATCTCATTTTCTCTTAGCTTCTTGTGTTGGAGTGCTCACCACCTTCTGACGTAACTACAGTACTTCCAATATTGTTCTGCTACTCTAATGGTTAGGAGGTTCATCCTCATATTCATCCAAAAATCTGGCTTTCCGTGACTTGAGACCATTATTACATGTCCTGCAATTTGGGATGATGAACAAGAGAGCTGTGTTCCTTCTCTGTAGGGTACCCTTTCAAGGATTTGAAAAGTATTATCATATATCCTCTTCCATCGTCAATGAAATAAAAAAGAATAAAAGTTTGTTTTCAAAGTCAATGCCTTTTCCCTGGAACCCAAAGACTGGTTTCCCAGAAGCTGTCCAGAAGATCATGGAAATCACATTGTTGGATCACTAGTCAGCATAGTTTATGGTCGGAACTATGACTGTATTTGATTGTTTTCGAACCTTCAACATTTACATTCTTAAAATATAGTGTGTTCAAAGCGGTCTGGTTGCTGGAATGCTCCAGCTAGGAATGACAGAATAGGACTACAGTTCTATTTTGTTGGCTTTCGAATCTGGCGTTATGATTAAACAATGCAATAGTCATCAGGTGAAACATTAATTTGTCAACAGACGCAACAATTGAAAGAATACGATTTAAACTCTGGATGAGGCTGCACAATCAGCCAGGGAGTATAAGCTGAAGTGATGATATACACCCTTAATAGGGAGGGGAGGGAAACCTTTGGGGCTCCAGATGTTTTGGACTATAGCTCCCACAGTCCTTGATCATTGGCAATATAGGCTCAGAATTCTGGGAGTAGCAGTCCAACACATCTGCAGAGCTGAAGGTTCCCCATCTCTGATCTAAAGTATGCCTCTCTCTGTGTGTAGTAGTAGTAGTAGTAGTAGAAGAAGAAGAAGAAGAAGAAGAAGACCTGAAAAAATGTCCAAGAGCAAACATATATTTCTCTATGAACCAAAGTTATATAAATAACTTCCATCAAACAATTTGGGGGTAACATTGCTGATGGAAAATTTCCTTCGAGTCGAAGATAACTCAGTGCAAGTAGGGGAAATGGGGAGTTATTTGTGTTCTTGCTTTTGAGGTAGAATACATGCAAGCATGCAAAAATGTGCAGCCCTGCCATTTTTTTCTGCCATACCTGAAATCTTTCCATATGACAGTAATTAGTGAGATAAGGTGCCTTGATAGCCCTTCAGGTGTTTGATTCTCACTCTTTCTATTCCCACACCAGCTGCTTTCAGTAATGAGATGAGTTCTACTCAGCACTTCACTTTTTTTTATATTTTTTGCCTCCTTTCATTTGAAATGCAAGCAAATTCTCCACTGAGTTGCCATTACAGCATATTTTCAAACATTCTGACCAAGCCTAAGTTAACAATGGAGATGGAGGAGAAAGGAGAGGAAGGGGGAGAAAGTATTGCTGTGCGGATGATCAACACCACACACAAATTCAACATCTTAGGCCATGAACTATATGGAGGAATTTGCTCAGACTAACTACAGTTGTCCCCCGCCCTTTCGCGGTTCATATACTGTGGTCCTGGTACATTGCGGTTCCGCAGTATATGAAAAAAAGGTCTCCTGGGGTAAGGAGGAAAGGCCTTCCCAGGCCCGTCAAAAGTGCTTCCCCGCAAACTGGAAGTGACTTTTGGTAAACCAGAAGTGACCTCCGGATCACTTGGGTGCCTCCAAGGGCCCGGGAAGCCCATTACAGGCCCGTTTGGAGCAACGCCAGGCCTGGGGTAAGTACAAGAACCCCCAGAAATACCCCCGACCCAGTCTCAACCCAACCCAGTAGCCACATATTGCGGATTTTCAATTATTGCAGGTCGGGTTGGGTCCCCAACCCCTGCGATAGGCGGGGGTTTACTGTATTGCCCTCAGTAGTGGACGTGCAATGTCAGGGAAATGCAGCAAATCCTACTTATTGGTTTATTATTTTAATTTCCTGAGCATGGTGCGGAGCTGTAAGGAGTATTCTTGATTGTTGGCACAAACAGCCCTATCTCCCACCCACTCCCCAATGAAGCATATGTGCGAGCCGCTGTCTTAGAAAATGGAGGAGGAAAATGATCTGAGAACAGCAGAGCTGGAAGGGACCCTGTGGTCCATCAATTCTGGCCCCTCTCAAGTAAGCACAGAGAGGAATTGAACTCCCAACCTCTGCCTCCACAGCCAGAGTCCTAAACCATTAAGCTATCCAGCAGTTCATGTTGAGCTGTCCAAAGAGACTAAGGCTGATACTTCACATCCCGATCGCTGCAGTTCGCGGCCCGGCTGGAGACCGGTTTGAAGGAATGTAACCTCACGTCCTTGTGGGGTCAATCCGAGTTCGAAGGAATGTAACCTCATGTCCTTGTGGGGTCAATCCGAGTTCAAAGGAGTGTAACCTCATGTCCTTGTGGGGTCAATCTGAGTTCACCCCGACCACACCCCCTGAACTGTGCTCCAAGCGGGGTGAGAGATTCCTGGAGCTCGGGAATCTTTTCAATCCACTTCTTGATCCGTGTTGAAAACCAATTTCAACACGGAGGCAAGTTCACCTCAGCTTGAGGCTGTTACTTCACGTCCCTCTCATCCCTCTTTGCTATCCCACTTGGGACCAGTACGAAAAAAGGTTACTTCACGTCCATAGCATGGCAGCAGGATCTCATCCCGACCACGCCCCCTGAACCGGGAACAGAGTGTGACGAGCCGTACCTGCCCCTGGGTTGGGGAATTCTGTTGTCATGCTTTGTTCCCTGTTCCTGTTCCGAGATAAGGGACGTGAAGTAACAGCAATGGCTGTTTCCCCCCTTTCGCTCTAGGAATTCTCTGACAACCGAGAAAGCCGACTGGAACTCCTGTGCCAGGCCAGGCTCAGCCGCCCTCTTGTCCCTCCAGGAAAAGGCATCTCTTGAAGGGACAGACGGAGAGCCACTGTCAGGCGTAGGTCCGTCCTCCTCGGGTCCCGGAGGTGGGGCTGAGCTCTCCTTGCCTGCTCACCTGCCAGCCCGCAAACTGCTGAGTACAGGGCGAGGGTGTCTCGCCCACCACCCATGATGCCGCCGCCGCCGCTCACCCGCGGCAAGTGGTGAGGGCTTGCCCAGCTCCTTCCGCTGGGCTTCCTGAGACAGCCCATGCGCCTACAGCAGGGATTAGAAATATCAAAAAACGGAAGCCTGACAATTAAGAAAAAGGCTAAACAAAGCCAGGGAAATCCAGTAGTTGTCATGAAACAAGGACGTGAAGTAACAGTTGTCATGAGACAAGTAATCACGCCCGTGGGTAAACAAAAACAGGGATTGAACTGGGACAAAACCATGTAACTGCGAACAACGCTGACATGGAATGAACATAATCACGAACATAATAGGATAAACGCACCATAAACGCAGGTGAATAGGATGATAGAGCGGTGTCACCATTCATTTTCCTAACACTGACCAACAGATTCACCTCTAGACTTCAGTTGCCCTTACATTTGATCACCCTGAGGCAAGAGCCACATTTCTGTGTTTGAAGTGCTGCCCCATAGGACGGGAACACTGTGGGGTTTTCCACTGAGAGTGCCAAAGAAGGTCAGTCTGAGGTACTATGAGATCTGTGGTAATGCCATTCACTGCTTATGCTCAGGCAGGGAAATGTTGAGGGCCTGGTCTGAATCTGGAATCCAGTCCCGGATCAAGGAATGGCACTGCCACAGAAGTACTGCACGCTTTATACAGAGAGAAAATAAATACGCCCCACTCCCCCCCCCCCAAAAAAAACAACCACTCACACCCTTCAATTTCTCAAGCACAAATGCCAATTTGGCTGTGCTGCTTGCTGCGAGGAACAGAACGAAATGTGATAGCTTTGATTGATCTTGTTTTGTAAGCAACAGTACATCAATTACCATTTTCCATTCAGAACTGAAGGCTTGGTGAGTGCCTCAGGTGCACATTTCAACTTTGCCCTCCCTACCTCACTACGATTGCTCAAAGGTTTGTGGTTTTCGATTAACCCAGCACATGTGTTGGTTCAAAGGTCATGGACTTCAGTGGGAGAGACCTCATTGCTGGAAAGGGAAGTCCTCAGTCCTCAATGACTCCTTTGTTGAATGACGCAAAAGGGTGTGTTGTGGGGGGCATTCACTCTGGCTAAGAATTAAGAAAGGAAGTAATAATTCTCTCTTATGTACCGTTTCCTTCGTTTACCAGCAAACAAGGTCCATAGATCTGTCAGTTTCTTCTCTGAAAAAGAAAAGAAAAATTGCTAAAGTGATAACGTCCCAGCTGCCTTTGTATACAAATGGCAGCTGTAATCTGTTGTGTAAAAAGAACCACAACCTTGAGTATTATAGCCTATTAAACCCCAATACTAGAGAACTGGATTACTGCTTCCCCTGATCCTACTGGAATGTTCTACATAAGGCTTAACAAAACAGATGAGGAGGACACTGTATTCCAACTTTTTACACATTGGTTTTCTCATGAAGGCTCTCTACTTGAGAAAACCAGGCTTCTGCCTCCAAACCAGTTTTCCTCTTCAGACTTAGTACCTTTTGGTTAAAACCAAGTCATGATGGAAGAAGCTGGGCTATTGTGGTGCCCTGTTCACATGTCTCTTTTATAGAATAAGAACAGGACTCATGAACTTGTTCCTCTTATAATCTGATTCCATCAGACACGTTGTTGCCTATTCAACCAGCTAGGCTGGTTTTCCATTTCTTTCTGAGCCTTATTCAATGTCCTGAATTTGACCAGTGAAAACACTACATGGCTACTTGAGCAACTGCCTCCTCCTATGTAAGCCTGGAAATTAAGATTTTCCTTTGAGACCTTGTTGCATGTCCCGCTACTATCAAGAAGGGTTTGGCGGGCACCTGAGACAAGATGCCGTTGGCATGACAACTGTGGAGAGGATGGCCATTTCTGATTTCCCGCAGCCAGTAAAAACTTTATTATTTTGCCAGAGCTTTGGCTTTCAAAATAGGTTTTAGCCTATTTTAAAAAATAAGGCCTATTTTCTAGGTGTAGTGTTGTAGAAGATACACTGTTAAAAATAAGTATGTGTTGTATCAAAGGCTATATTTTTCAAATCTACCCAACCGCTGTTGAAAATTGGGCCTGAAACTTCATTGCATGCCATATTTCCTGCATTAGACCTTCTTCTTTGGGGAGAAGCAGAAAGAAAAATCATTATAATTGGGGCTAAGTGGGGACGTGGCCTCCAGGGAAAATGTCAATTACCAAGTAATTATAATCATCCACACTCAATATTACTAAAATAAATAGTCATTGATTCTAGCAGTTACTCACCATGTTTTCCTCTGTTAGTAGATAAGCGTTCAGGTTTGTGTGAAATCTCTAACTAAAGTGGATTTTATGCAAGTAGCTTGGGAGAGAAATGGTAGGTATAGTTTGTTTCAGGAATTGTTCGCCAGTTAATGGGACTACACGCAAGAGACTTCCATCCCTGAAAATAAGACAATAAAGGCTGCTTTTACACGACCCCTAAAATCCGATGCAAAGGGCTCCCAGATGCGGACCTTAAAATTCTTTTCCCACCAGCTGCGGAGTTTTAAAAAATTAAGTACGACCACGCCCACCTAAGCGCGCCCCAGTGCATTTTACAAGTACCTGGTCTCCAGAGGTAAAAAAAATTCCGATGCAGATTGTAAAGCTGTGGATGCTGGGCTCTCATCACCTTCTATTTATTTTTTGTCCCCGCCCCCCTTTAAGAGACAGGAATCCCTACAGGGCTGCTCCGACCGGCAGACGGAGCTGAACGGAGGTGAGCCTGCATTTTTTTCTCCCTTTTTTTCTTCCTCCCCTCATCGCAGACAGGAGCAATGGAGTGCGGAAGGGTGGGAACACAGAAACAGAACAACCCCCCACGATCTCTGGTCCGAATTTAAGT
Organism: Phrynocephalus versicolor; assembly: GCA_023846285.1. Taxonomy (NCBI): domain Eukaryota; kingdom Metazoa; phylum Chordata; class Lepidosauria; order Squamata; family Agamidae; genus Phrynocephalus; species Phrynocephalus versicolor. Next base: position 19,510,424 of record JAHTLZ010000237.1, read on the forward strand.
TGCCAGTGGATTTTAGAGGCTGTGTAAAAGCGCTCAAAGTTTGCTCTGAGAAATGTGGTAAAAGTTGCCAGTGCCACCACAGGGCAGCCATTTTGGAAACAAGCAGCTAGTGGGCTACGGAATTGGCACAGGAAATCTGAGAGAGGTTCCAGGATGAACCTGAGTCTTGAGCTGTTCAGATGGAGGATAAGGAGTTATGATCCAATGGTACAGGAGAATCCAAGCTGGAATTGGAGTTTGGGAAAGTTGCTTTGTGGGGCTACATTGGCCAGAATCCCCCAATTATAAGGAACTTTGGATGATGCAGGCAGTTTACATATTAGTACCAAATGATCTCAATTTTTCTTTTAAAAAATTAATATTACTATGAAAATGGGATCCCCTAATGATCACTTAATTGAGCACAGGGATGGGAAATGCATGGTGCTGCAGATGTTGAACTACAACTCCCATCATTCGTTGTGCTGGTGGGAATTGCAGGTCAACAATATTTGTCACAGCTGAATCGAAGGATCATAGGATAGTCAAGTTGGAAGGAGCTTATAACGCCATCAAGTCCAATCCCCTGCTCCATGCAGGAATACAATTCAAAGTACTGTACTATATTATATATCTGCCAGGTAGTTGTACAAATTTCCCTTGGATGTCTCCAGTATTGGAGCACTCAACACTTTTTAAGGTAATTGGTCGCTGTGTTAATAATACACAATATTTTTATCTTCTATTTGAAATGCAAGCAGCCAACTCTGCACCAGTACAGGGCTATCGTAGATGGGATGTTTTTGTTTTTTTGTAGTTTTAGTAGGATATTAAATTCTTTTTAGTTGGAGTTCATGTCACTAGATAAAGGGTGTCATATATAAAAATATCAAATAAACAAACATTGGCCTATGTTGCAGAAAAGTCTCATCAACAGAGAAAGGGGGTAGAGGATGATGCTGTGTGGGAAACGACTTTGAAAGTGCCTGTGCAACTCTTCATCTTCACATTAACTTGGGGGCAGGGTGGGAGCAACCGTTTATACAGGTTTTGCTTTGGGGACCATGCAACATACTGGACCCTACTGCAAAAGCCCACTTGCTGGTTTTTTCTGGAGACGGTCAGTTTGATGTTTTATTCTTTGTCCAGCTTCTAAGCAGTGACAACAAATTTCAGAAAGCCCTATGTGTCCATTCTGTTATCTTTTCAAGCAACGAAGAGCTTGACCAGTGTGACACATCATGTTGGTTGCTCTTGGCCTGAATCCCAAACTGAAACCTGCCGACAGCCTTGCAAGCTCTGAATCTTTCCCGGATGCAGTATGGTTGACAGCAGCGGCATCCGGCGGAAGGTCAGTCGCTTTCTTCTCTGAAATCCACAGGAGGCTCTCCTTTAGCAGTTCAAAGCACGAGGGTCCCCACAGAACATATGTTTTGCCCTGCCTGCCTGAATTAGTACGGGCATTTCGAGAGAAGAGCTGTCAGTATGCTTGTCCAGGTGGAAAAAGGGGGCAGGAAAATCCACACTACTGGTAGGATTAAAGAACCCGAATCCAAATAGACACACAACAACTTCCACAGGCCTGTTAAATTGCTGGGCTAGCAACACAGTAGCCTCCCATGTTCCATAGGAAGCAATTATTCAGACTCAAGAAGAACTCATTCCCTGTGATTTCACAACCAAAAGCCTAGAAGCATGAGGCAGATCCTCGTAGTGTTACAGAGAAGGGGCAGCTAAGAGGTACAGAGAGTATTTTTTTAATGTGTGTGTGTGTGTTGTGCTGTTACAGTAGTGACCGACTCTTCGTGACTCCATCTCCATGGGGTTTTCTAGGCAGGAATACAGGAGTGGTTTGCCAGTTCCTACTCCAGGCACCGACAGCACATGGTGGTCACCCATCCAGGTACTAACCAGGGCCGACCCTGCTTAGCTTCCGAAATCAGGCGAGATCGGATGTGCTTAGGGCAGCTAGGCAGCTTCACAGAGCACTATCCATTTTCAAATCAGTCTCAGTGCAACATACAGTGGTACCTCTACCTAGGAGTGGCTCTACTGAACAGCAATTAGACTTAAGAGCAGAAAACCGTTGGCGTTTTAAATGCTGCCTTAAAATTTTTAGGTGCGGTCTGCTCTACTTAATTTTTTTTTTCAATTTTTCGATTTATTTTTTTCAATTGTTTTAGATACGGTACCTCTACCTTAAGAGTTGTTCAACTTAAGAGCATGCATTGGGAACAGATTAAATTCATAAGTAGAGTGAATTCACTGTATAGTGAATAGTTATGGAACGGAGGTTGGTGCAGGTGGTGCATGGAAGGAAGAACCTTTCTCCTTGAAAAAGGTCCTTTTTTATCCCACCTTTTTCTCTCCTTTAAAAAGGACCTTGGAGAAAGGTCCTATTTTTATCCCACCTTTTTCAAGGAGAAAGGTGGGATAAAAATACTCTAAATGAATGAATGAATGAACAACTGAAGGGCTTATACTGTGAGATTCTGTGCTTTAGGGCAGACAGACCTCCCCAATCCGTGGATTCCCAAAATGCATGGAACACAGCCGTAGCCTCAATAGTAGACATTTGTCGGCCATAATGTTAGCAATTCTCCAGCTTTTGTTGTCTGTCTAAAATAGAAAGGGAAAGACAGGGCGCTTGTCAGTACACAGGTGTTGGGTCTGTGGCAATGTTTTAAATTTTCCATTAGCTGCTCAGCAGAAGTGCAGGGATTCACAGAGCAGAATAGTTTCACTTTCCCCAGATGACTCCACCTCCTTTTCTCATTCAACAGGCACTTACAGTCTTAATCTCACTCAAGAAATTCATGAGAGAAGGAATAAATATTTTTTTTTTAATTTACAATTGTGGACAGATCAGCCAGCAAACTGTCAAACATTACTTTTGTCAGCAGCAAATTCAACAGACTGTCTGCTTCCAACAGGCAAAAGAGAGGCCAAAAGCAGATAGGCAGGTCTCTCTTTGAAGCAACAATTGGTTAGTGCTCAATAGACTAAGAGTCACCCCAGCACAGAGAAGTCCCTCTCAGCCAAACTTATTAATGACGGCATGCGAGGTTGCAATAACTCCAACAGGATCTCGCCATTCTCAATTGACAGCTATATTAAGGGATTTGCAGTCAATCAGGCAAAAGTGCCAGTCTGAGAAAGGCCAACATGGAATAACAAAACAGAACACTTCTGAAAGAGCCAATAACAAAGCGCCCCTGGGGATTAATCACGACAGCCACACCATTATCTGTAACTTCCACAACGAATGATTTAATTAACAGATTAACTAGTGGTAACTGAACAAATTAAACAATTTAATCTCCCAGCACTGACATTCTCCCATTTTCTAATGTTTACATTAACAAATTAATAATCAAACCTAATGTTCTAGGCTGTGCTGTGTAGTGGTTTTAATGGGGCCATGAGATCTACCAGCTTGAGCAGGGAACAAAATGATGGCTTTGGGGCAAAGAAAGTGGCTTACAGTGCCCTGTGTGCAGTACATTAGGATGAGATGCACAGAACAAAATCTTTTGTATCTATTGTACAACATGCAAATTTCTACCCAGTGGATTCAATTTTGGCCTCTTGTGCTCATTACCATTCACCAAGTGACACCATGCAAGGGAAAATCCCAGAAACTAGCTCCTTTTTTCATCAGTTCACCACTTCTCACCCAAACACAAAGTAACTGTCAAGACTGTTTTTCAATAAGTGGGAATGGTAGTGAGCAGAAGAGGGTATCCTGTAGACCACTGGTTCTCAACCTGTGGGTCCCCAGATACACTTGGACTGCAGCTCCCAGAAGTCTTCATCACTAGCTGAGCTGGCCAGGATTTCTGGGAGTTGCAGTCCAGGAACATCTGGGGACCCACAGGTTGAGAACCACTGCTGTAGACCAGGGTTGGAGAACCTTCAGCCCTCCAGATGTTTTGGACCACAACTCCCACAGTCATTTATCATTGGCAATATAGACCCAAAATTTGGGGAGTTGCAGTCTAAAACATCCTCACCCCTGCTATAGACCGTCCTGACTGCTGCCATTCAGGCTGCCCTTTGCATCCTTTTTTCCTGCTGGCAATGTGGGTACTATATTGCGCAGTGATATCAGACCACCTCCAGGGTTTTTGAACTGTGGGTACAGACACACCATATCCTGTATAAACTAGAGATATTTTTTTAGGAATTGAATTTCCTGCCATTTTAAAATAGAAGTTTATATATACGCACACTTTCCAACAGAAATCTCTCTCATGTGAACTACCCAGTGTGATAAGATCCTAAAAGATGTATACATGATCTGTACTATGGTTGCTTTATGTACAATGGAGAAATATACAGATATATCCTTTAACATTTTCGGTACAATAAAGTTGCCATGCCCACTCTGCAGAATGCAGACTAGAAAGTGATGCTCTCCTAAGAGTCTCCCAGTTGGGTTCTGTCTGACAGGGGCAAATATTCAGATTGCCTCAGACTTGAATCTGATTTCCCCTTTGAGATTCCATTGTCAGGGGCCTAGTTTCATAAATGTTTACCGAAACACCAATTGCTCTGTGGTTTTGTAATACAGAAATACTTTGAATATACCTCACAAAATTATATGCTAATTTCGTGGATATACACGTACATGGCAAAACGTCTCCCTTTCTGGAGGACTTTCACTTCTTTGTTTTCTTTAAAGCATACCTGTTTCTTTGACTATTTAATGAATACTTGTCTTTCGACTTTGCTTCTGTGACGTTTAATTGCTCTAAGCCAGTGATGGCAAACCTTTTAGAGACCGAGTGCCCAAACTGTGATTCAAAACCCACTAATTTTTCTCAAAGTGCCAATGCAGTAATTTAACTTGAATACAGGTGGCTGTTAAAGGGCAATATCAGGTGCCCACAGAAAGGGCTCCGAATGCCACCTTCGGCGCCCATGACATAGGTTTGCCAACACTGCCCTAAGCTCTCCAAATAGCTCTCTTCCTAGCCCATAAAGCTGCAACATTGTATCTACTTTGCAAAGTTATTGCTGGCAGGCCTGTTATGTCCTATGGAGCCAGATGTTGGGAATCTGATTCCCTACTGTACCTCTTTGACAGAGGTGGACTCAGAGAGACCTAGGGTCCCTTCCAACTCTGCAGTGATAAGATTATTATTATTATAACAAAATGGTTGTTTTTTCTTTTGAATGGATATTTTGAGGAACAATATTTCAATTCATTCAATCTGGATTCTTTCCAGATTAAAAAATATATGGGGCCAACCATTCTCTTTC
>JAHTLZ010000237.1:19516922-19549600 GCA_023846285.1 Phrynocephalus versicolor
AAAGAAACCAAAAATATTTTGACAACTTAAAGACTAAGTGCTATTTTTGAATGACAAGTTTTGTGAACAAGTCCACTTCTTCAATTTCTAAAAAAAAAATTGTATGTTTACTGTTTTTAGCTTTTGAATGCTGTATTATATTGATGTAAGCTACCTTGAGTCCTTTTTAAGGAGGAGGAGTAAAAAAAAATTTAAATAAAGAAATAAAATAAGTAGGTATAAGTACAGCAGTTCTATAATGAGTAGATGTGTTTGCAGGGTTTTCAAATGAGAGATCAATGATAGCCCTGGATCCAGACAAAGATCAAAGTTTAGAAGTACCATATCGAGAATACCTTCTACCAAATGTAGTGCATTACGTCTAGGTTATATTTCCAGTAACGTTTATTTTAAATAATAAAGGAATAACAGAGTTATATATTCAGGCATAATGAGTAACATTTACTCACTACTCCTAATGTATTGCCTTAGGTTGGTCATTTTCTGGGATTTCTCTCCATTTATGTAACTTTAGGTGACCTGTTAAAAGGCAAAAGGTTCTTGCTCATGTACAGCGCCTACAGATGAACAGAAGTATGTCCTCAGAAAAAAATGTCATGTTTAACATGGAGAAAGAATAAATAGGGGAGGAGAGCCCCAGTGCTCCTCTGTAAGCAAGACCTTTCTACCTTTATGAGTAACACTGACTAGAGCTAGAGGCTCACCCAAATTAATATATACTGTATAAGGCAGGGGTTCCTAACCTTGCGTCCCAGATGTTCTTGGTCTAAAACTGCCTAAAGTATCAACACTAATTGTGCTGGCCAGGAATGCTGGGAGTTGTAGTCCCAAGAATATCTAGAGACCCAAGGTGGGGAGCCACTGAAAGGATGGCACCAGCTTGGGTTTACGTATAGGAAAGGAAGATTGAAAGTGGGTACTAATACGGTTGAAGGAAGGACAAACAGTAGCTACAGCAAACACAAAGCTGCCCCTAAGCTCCAAAAAAGCCCTTCCAAAATTTTCCGTCTAGCAAAGAAAAAAAAAGAACTTTCCCCCTGGAAATGCAGTAAGTGAAGCTGAGGCTTTCACCCTACACTGGAAGCTAGAGTTGCTAACGAGCAATGTCCAGCTCTCGGTGTATTCTCGAAGTTTTTTACGGCCAGGATCTGATAGTTGTTGTGAGTTTTTCAGGGGGGGTTGGGCGTGTTCTGGAAGTTTTTCTTCCTGACATTTCGCCAGACTCTGTGGCTGGCCCAGAGCACAGAGAGAACTCCTAGTTCCCTGAGCTCCTTGCCCTCTGAAGATGCTGGCCACAGAGTCTGGCAAAACGTCAGGAAGACAAACTTCCAGAACACAGCCAAACAGCCCAAAAAACTCTCAGTATTAATTTATTTATTAAATATCACACCTTTCTTCTAGCCAAGAGACTCAAGAAGGCACACAACTAAGAATACATGTTTAAAAGCACAATTAATTAAGATTCTAGTATTAAAACACGATTACACCTAAAACTGTTAAAAATTCATTCAATAAAACAAATTAACATCAATTTTAAAAAATTGGTTTTAAAAATATGCCCCTCTTGAAAACTACCATCTTGCCAAATGCATTCAGAAATCAAAGGCTGTCTTAAAAAGCAGGAAGCTCACAGGGCAGAGAGCTTCATAAACTGGGAGAAAACATCCAAAATTCCCTCTCTAGGGTCCTAACCAAGCCGTGACAGATCAAGCAGTAGGATCAAGAGAAGGTCCTTTCCTGAAGATCTCAGGGACTAGGGTGGAAGGGGAATTATATAGGGAGATAGAGTTCTTCAAACAGCCCAGGCCCAAGCCATATACCGGATTAAGATACATGGTTGGACCTACTTTCACTCTTTAGATCACTGAATCGATCCAAAGTTATTCAGATCTATCCTGATCCCACTGGACCAACCCAATCTCATTTGACCCTGGTCCTGGTCCATATCGGTCTGAGTTAACTCAGTTGGGCTCAATTCAAGATCCTACTGAGTAGGTCACACAACTTGAATGTGTTCTCTTTGGCTTTACTGTATTGTTGTTGTTGTTGTTGTTGTTGTTAGCTATTAGCTTTTAGCTTTTAGCTATTAGCTATTAGACATTTGTTGTTTATTTAAAACAAAGTGGTGCAGTGGTTAAATGCCTGTACTGCAGGTAAAACTGTGCTCACAACCTGGGGTTCCTTCCGAGGTCGGTAAATTGAGTACCCAGATTGCTGGGGGGGAGGCAATGTGTAGCCTGCATAATTAAACTGTAAACCGCCCAGAGAGTCCTTGAAGTGTTATGGGGCAGTATATAGGCAGAACATTTTTGCTTTTGCTTTTTTCTACTGATATCTTTGCCATTTTATACTGCAGTTTACTGCTTGAAAAATCAGTGTGTTTGAATGACTGCAAAGAAATATATATTTAATTAATATTCTTAACATTCTATCCTCCACGTTTTCATCCAAAGTATTGGCAGCAGTGGGAAAATCAGGCCCTCTAAATATTGTTTGACTACGGTTCCCATCTAGCCAGCACATAGTCCTTATCAGAAGATGATGGGAATTGTAACCCAATCAGGAGCACCATGCCACAGTTCCATCCTTGTGCTGCTGTAAAGAACTCATTTCTGTCATGTGTGATTATCCAATCTGCACCGCTCAGGAGGGTATTTTATTGTCTCACGTAGCTGGATGTCTGGAGTCAAGCTTTTCACACTTCTGGAATGAAAACAAGTACGGCGGGGGTGAGGATGGCTGTTTGCCTACCTCTGAGCCTGTTTACTTTCAGCTTCATCTATTTGAGGGCTAAGATGGGAAATGAATTCCCTACACAGCAGAGGTATCAGCAGTACCGTCCTCCCTGACTACAATCAGAAACTAATGATCACAGTGTCTGAAAGCGCTTTTGATCAGAATTTGCGGGAAAGGCCCATATCACAGGGCTTGATGGCTTTTCAGATGTAACTTAATTCCTAATGAAGTGAAGTTTAGCTTGGTGAGTCTGACGCAGCTGGACATCTCACACAATTCTTTTCATTTGTGAGGCTTCAGTAGGAGGAAACTGAAGAGGTCTAAATGAATCTCAGCAGTCTCTCTGTCCCAGGCAGTGTTCCAATCTCCTCTTAAGGTCATCAAACACCGAGAAACCTTTGTTCGTGTGTTCTGGCCCGAGCAGAGGGCAACCACATCACCTGCGGCAAGCCATCGGGATCAGCATGAGAGATGGGCCCCTAGCAAAACTGAGGGCTTTATGGGTCAAGGTGGAGGTGTGTTTACACAGTTTCGAGAAGCAGAGGGTGTGTGTGTTACACTACTCTTTCCCACAACTTCTCTTCTAGCTGAACTCTTCCATTTCACAAGAGTAAAAGGAGCCTTTTTGTTTGGACTGTTGATGTACATGCTTGAAGGAAGGGAGGAAACAAAACCACAAGAAACACACAGGCTATTATAAAGGGAGGAAAACCATCATTAGTATCCAGTGCCCAGTGGAAAATCACCCATAACCTAGTTAACATAGTTCACATTCTACATACTCTTCCATGCAGAATTCTTAATGGTTATCAGGATAAAAATATTTCTCCATCCTCTCTTCTAAATGCTGGCATTAAAGAAAGAACTGACCCTTGTACTGCCTCAGGCCCATCTCCAAAGTTGCTGGATATGACGATGTTGGTATCGGTGTTTGCGTTGGCTCTGAGCCTTATCCAAGGTATGTACATCTAGACCAGTGGTTCTCAACCTGTGGGTCCCCAGATGTTCCTGGACTGCAACTCCCAGAAACCCCTTCCAGCACAGCAAGTGGTGGAGGCTTCTGGGAGTTGCAGTCCAGAAACATCTGGGGACCCACAGGTTGAGAACCACTGATCTAGACTCTGTACTTAGCTGTGTAGGCTACAGAACTTCACAGCCATTCAGCCTGAAAAGGATTACACTGGTTCTGAACCTGTACATGCTGAATGGTACACATAATTATCCTACTTTTGGGGGAGCTGCCCTATTCACAACATCTCCTACATCTGCGAGCTAGTACCAAGTCATAAAAAGAGGGCAGTTTTCCCTGCTCCTTCAGGTTGAAGGATAGAGAAGTGACCGAAGAATCACCACAGATTTGAGGAAAGAACAGCAAACTAATGGTTTTAAGAAGTATTGCTAGCAATCAAGACAAATGTCAGAATTCCCATGAAATTCATTTGTACACAAATCTGGTGTCCTCCTGAGGTCGAAGGTTTCTTGGATTGTTTCTTTAATTAGACCTGTCAGTCTGCTGTAAGATGAAGAGTTATTTACTTGGTAAAGTGGTAAAGGAATGAAATATGTTGCCTGACCGAAGATGTGATCAGTGACATAGCTCATGTTTAGGACCACTTGTGGCAAGGTCCAATTAGAGCCATTTTCTGAAGACTAGCTTTACCTGTTCAGTCTGCATGCAAAGTATATACAGAAAGCCAGACGAGATTCAGATGAAGGCAGAGTGGAAATTGGTGGAAGAAATATTAATAATGTCTGTTAATTTTTCTGCTAGTACTATATTATTTCAAATGTATATGTAACATCTGTTTTTAATTATTTTAGGATTGTTTGACAGGTACTTACAATAAGGAAAGTTCACCCAAACTGTGCATTTTGTACACATACTTTGCTAATCTCAGGATGACCCTAGTTGGTTGACAAGTTTTATTTTACACGATACTCGACATCTTGAGGAATTTAGAACTGAATAGCATAATGAATAAGAGACTGAGAAACCCATGGTTGTTTTGTACCTATAGATAAGGAACCAGTGGTTGAAATGCTGTTGCTATAACATGTGCTATGCAAGGCTGATGACAATAGCAGCTGTGGTACTTTATCAGACATTAAACACTTGCTGCTTACCTCCGAGATGTGCTGTTGGGATCACATCACAGTGGATGCTGCAGGAGCCACCAGACAGGAGAAGGAAGTCTTTAATTATCAAAAATTTCTTCCATCAATAAAGTCATCCCACCTGCAATGATTTTTCATTAAGTAAAGATTTACCCCTCCCCCATGGTGGCTCCCACAACTTTCTGATTATGAAAGAGATTACGGTACATGGGAGCCTCAGGACCTTCAGGAGAGAAATCACAAATGTTTAATTAAGAAAAAAATAAAAATCACTTGTGCTGATGATGTCATTAGCCTTATGTGGCATAAGTTACAGCAACAGGATTTCAGCCAGTGTTTCATCTAGTGAGAACCTCAGTCCCTCTTCTGTAGCTACAGTATAACAATAATACAGGAATAATAATCTACCTTTCAAAGTTATGGCAAGGATTCAAACAGGTAGCATATATGCTATGCATTATAGTGCTTTTAAAACACTAGAATTATTAGATTATGTGGTGAGACCTTTTTATTAGAAATAGACAAGAGTGAAGTCTAAATATTTGTTAATAAACAAGCAGCTGTTTACTTCTGGCTGGCATGTCCTCTTTCAAAATCTTTTGCGAAGCAAATGAGGAAAGTGGGAAGAGGCCAAAATGCACCTTGGAATTTTGGGGACGGGTTGTGTTTATTGGAAGAGTTTACAGTTTGTTATATTTATTTTAAATGAAAATGAATTGGACATAATTGGACTGGAAGATTTTTCTTAAACAATGCTAACTGCCATTTGTTTTTCTCTTCTCTCTCTCTCTCTCTCCCTCTCTCTCTCTGTCTCAGGTCTGTGACGGAGGATTAGACAACATCAGTGGAGTCATGCTTCACACAGCCATATCATGCTGGCAGCCATTTCTAGGTCTTGCTGTGCTGCTAATTTTCATGGGCTCCACCATAGGCTGCCCTGCCCGCTGTGAGTGTTCAGCACAGAACAAGTCTGTCAGCTGTCACCGGAGGCGCCTAATGGCCATCCCTGAGGGCATCCCCATAGAGACCAAAATCCTGGATCTTAGCAAGAACAGGCTGAAAAGTGTCAACCCGGAGGAGTTCACAGCTTTCCCGCTGCTGGAGGAGATAGATCTCAGTGACAACATTGTTGCCAATGTGGAGCCCGGAGCCTTTAACAATCTGTTTAACTTGCGCTCCTTGCGACTGAAAGGGAACCGTCTGAAGTTGGTGCCTTTAGGGGTCTTCACCGGACTGTCGAACTTAACAAAGCTGGATATCAGTGAGAACAAGATTGTCATCCTTCTGGACTACATGTTTCAGGATCTGCACAACCTCAAGTCTCTTGAGGTTGGGGATAATGATCTGGTTTACATATCCCACCGGGCCTTCAGTGGACTGCTTAGCTTGGAGCAGCTCACTTTGGAAAAATGCAACTTAACTGCTGTACCAACAGAAGCTCTATCCCACCTTCACAATCTCATCAGCCTGCACCTGAGACATCTCAACATTAACCTGTTGCCTGCATATGCCTTTAAGAGATTGTTCCACCTGAAAAACCTAGAAATTGACTACTGGCCTATGCTGGACATGGTTCCTACCAACAGCCTGTATGGATTGAACCTCACTTCCCTCTCCATCACCAGTACGAACCTGTCCACCATACCTTATTCTGCCCTGAAGCACCTGGTTTACCTGACCCACCTGAACCTCTCCTACAATCCCATCAGCACCATTGAGTCCGGCATGCTGGCCGATGTGTTGCGCCTGCAGGAGCTTCACATGGTCGGGGCCCAGTTGCGTATGATCGAGCCCCACGCTTTCCAAGGACTTCGATTCCTCCGTGTGCTAAACGTCTCCCAAAATCTGCTAGAGACCATTGAGGAGAATGCATTCTTTTCTACCAAAGCCCTGGAAGTCCTTTGCATTAGCAACAACCCATTAGCTTGTGACTGCCGCTTGCTTTGGATATTACAACGGCAGCCCACCCTGCAGTTTGGCGGCCAGCAGCCCATGTGCGCCGGCCCAGACAGCGTCAAAGAAAGGCCATTCAAAGACTTCCACAGCACTGCCCTCTCCTTCTACTTCACTTGCAAGAAGCCTCGGATACGTGACAAGAAGCTCCAGCACTTGGTGGTCGAAGAAGGGCAGACCGTGCAATTGCTCTGCAGTGCGGATGGAGACCCTCAACCAACCATCGCTTGGCTGACGCCGCGACGGAGGCTGGTCACCACAAAATCCAATGGAAGAGCGACCGTCCTGGGAGACGGGACACTGGAGATTCGGTTTGCCCAGGATCAAGACAGTGGGCTTTATGTTTGCGTTGCCAGCAATGCTGCTGGGAATGACACCATATCAGCTACCCTCACCGTCAATGGGTTTGCCTCAGATCATTCCTTTTACACTAACAGAACTCCTATGTATATGACAAATTCCAACGACACCAGTTCCAACGGGACCAATGTGAATATATTCTCCCTGGACCTTAAGACAATACTGGTGTCAACAGCCATGGGCTGCTTCACATTCCTTGGGGTGGTTTTATTTTGTTTCTTACTACTTTTCGTCTGGAGCCGAGGGAAAGGCAAGCATAAAACCAACATTGACCTCGAGTACGTCCCTCGTAAAAACAATGGTGCGGTGGTAGAAGGGGAAGTTCCAGGACCACGCAGGTTCAATATGAAAATGATTTGATGGTTGTTCTGCTAGGCATTAATTATTTCTCTTCCCTTCCCCCCTCCTGTGGCATTCTAACCAATTCAACAAGCTTGGCATGTAGGAATGGCCAGGCTGGGGGGTGGGAGGGAGGGAGGGAGGGGCAGCTTAACTTTAGGCTGTCACAATGTCAAAATAGTTCACAGAAATCGGAAAAGCCGGCTATGGGAGGTTCCACATCTGAGCCTCACGATTTGAGGCTGTGTGTGTGTGTTTAGGGCTTTTGGCAAAGTTGGCATACAGTACTAATTGTTTGCATTGCAAATTTTTTGGCATTCTGGGGATCTCAGTAACGAACTATCGGGTCATGCTCTCTCAGACAATTCTTCAAAACATTTTCTATCACTGCAAAAAAAAAAAAGAAAGAAGGAAGGAAGGAACAGAAAAGAAAAAAGGGGAAAAAACTGAAAAAAAAACCCTACAGTGTAGGATTTCATATTTATAGAAAGAGACATTTGTCTACAACATACACTGCAATGGAAATTTGTATCTATAGCTCTCATTTGCTAAAGCCTCGCATTCTACATCCCTTCTAGTTGGTTCAGCATCACAAGATTAGTATGTTAATTGTATTTTTTTAAATATACATATTTACTGTGTACATTTTAAAGCAATACAAATGAGAGGTTTTGTTCTTTCCACAGTAACTAACCCTAGTGTGATGTAACTCTTCCCATAAGTACAGCCAAATTCCTAAATCAGACCTCTGTAGTCAACAATAAACAGTATTGTCTGGTATTGTCAACCCTCATGTGAAAGAACAGATAAGAACCCATAAGGTAGGCAGAATTTCCCAGTGTCCTATTGCACCTTTCTTCATTTGAAGAAATGGTGTGTGCCTAATTTTGATATAGAATTGAATTTTGTTAAAATATCTGTGCGATCACACTGGACCAACTTATTGTAAGAGAGCCCACGGTTCAGCTTTCTCATCACTGTTGACATATAAAGGGGCAGCACTTGCATTCGGATGAGCCTCCCTCGTGCTCTCCCATATGTTCTGCTTCGATTTCTAAACCATTGTTAAAATGTTGATGTGTACTGGGTATAACGAACCAGAAAAATATGTTCTGCCATATTCCTAGAGACGTACTATTGGTACTGTCTTTATAGAACTGAATGGAAATAGACAGAAAATCCACAGAAAGAAATAGATTCCTCCCTGATGCCAATAGACCAGAGTCAGCCATGCATTATGAACGGAGATGCCACTCCACAGAACCGTCACACTTGATAGCTTCCAAAAGCCAAAGTACTGCCAAACTTACAAGCCAGAGTCAGTTTTATATCCTTAGGCAATGCAGACTGGTAGTTTACCGATTCCTTTGTTGCTAGTTTTTACATGATCCCTGGCACATAATCCTGTGGAGATAAAATCCTAATGGTACCATATCAGATTCCATTAATATAAGGGGGAAGGAAGAGTTGTTAGTACCAAAATAATCCATTTGCAAATGCCTGCACTTGTGTGGTGTGTGTGTGTGTGTGTGTGTGGTGAGTATCCTATTGATTGTTTATGGTGGTGTTAAGTGCAAACTGCTGCTGAATAATGTTGCACCTTATGTTCTTCATTGACATACAAGCAGCAGCTCATTAACGATCAGCATTTGATGGCTTTGATTTACACCAGGATATTTACACCAGTGTGGATAACCAATAGGATTCTGGCTATGTGTATTATTCACACACACATATGCATACAGGTGGAACAACTGATCCTATGCATTTTAAATCCTTTGTTATTGATGTTTTGGTTACACCTCACAGTAAGATTATATACAGTACAGTTATATAGATTATACAGTATACGATCCAGGACAAAAAGGCATCTTTTTCAAGAAAAGAATTTAGGCTGTTGGCAGAAATGTCTAGTTTATAGTTCTAATGCATTGTTAATAAGCAGTAGTATGAAACCAGTGCAATATGAATGCTCCTGAAGAATACTCACATTTGGTCCAAAATGGTGTTGAGGAAGAGTTCTGAGCACACCATCTTAGAATGGGCCATTAAGGAGAGAAGGGTAATGCATCAACTGGTAATATTCTGTGGGTATCCTATGCAGGAGATTCTCTAATCACACAACACTTCTAAAAAGGACTGGAACCATTTTGGAATCCAGTGTGAAAGTAAAGAGCAGACGGATGTGCCCTGTATTCATGATATTTTCTCCCCTGAACCACAGGGTGGGGGAGAAGAGATCTGGATGATGGAAAGAAAACAGAAGTCAGCTAATGAGGGAGTTTCTAAACGAACTTCTAGAAAGGTCAAATCTAAAAATTTCTGAACATTTGTGACTTAACTATTGCTACAATTTCATGACTGCTTGAGTTGTTTCGCTACCATTTTAGCACTTCAATTGCCTAACCTTTTCCCAAGTTTAAAAATGAATACACTAAGGCTAGGAAGATTGGGAATAATGTATGTTGACAGAATTCCCAAGGGCTGATTGATTGGTGGATGGATATGCTTTCTTACTTGCTAGCTAGCTAGCTTATTTATTTATTGTGCTATGCGTTATATTTCCTCCCAAGAATATGAAAAAAAAGTGAGCTTGGGATCTGGACTGCAGTGACAATATAGCATAATGCAAGAATGACACAAACGGAGGCAATGTGTTCCCAACACTCGAGGTGACATTACCTGTATATGTTCCTTTGGAATTAGGCTGAGATCTATGCGATTTTTTGAAACTCAGAACAATAAGCAGTGAGTGTGCAATATGATTTGTTTTGAGTGTTTGTGAAGGTATGTGTGTGCATATTATGTGTTAGATATCTGTTATTTATGGATTATTTTAAAGTCATGAATGGGATTCTGTGGGGGCAACTGACCTTTCAGTCAGTGCAACAGACATGGAAATCATATTGCTTAAGGTTGAGATTTCAAAACAATTTTAATGGATTTAATGCATTTTCCATTTAGCTCCAACATTTAACAACATTTGTTTTACTATCGGATCAGTGTGTATGCCTGTGTGATCAACATAATGTTTTTCCCACCACCATGGCTGTTTTCAGGTCGTGTTTCATGCATCCCATATAAAACATATTCATGAATGTGCACCTTGTAGTGATACATTCATATGTGTGATTGCCACACACCTACATTCCATATGGCATCACTTTAGGAACTCTGGAACAGGAATATCATGGGATGAATTATCATTGGATGTGAGAGGTAAATGGACCACTGGCTTTTCTCACACCACCACACTGTCCATACCAGGCCAAAACACCATGGGAAACAACCATGAAAGTGCCATAAACCCAGGTAATTTCTGGGAAGTATGAACTAGCCATTAAGTCAAAGTCACAATGAGGACAGCATCTCAGAAGCTCCCTCTCTCTCTGCAGCTTCTTTTCACACTGCCCCTAAATACAGTAATCTGGATAATATCACTACATGTACGGAGTCTGGTGTGTGATTTTTGTACATCTCTTCATGTAGCAAGAAGGGGAGATGACAGAGGGAAAGAGCCATATGTTGGACCCAACAGAAAAGGAGCTCAAATACAGGCTATTTGAACACGAACCCTCAGCTGTAGTCCCCCTCAGCCATCTGCCTTGCCAACGTAGTATGAAAATATTATTCCTTTATAATCTGCTGAGAATGGCTGTCACCCTGAAGCGTAATTCAGTCCCTCAAAAACCTGTTCCAAGCCTTAAAATGCCTTGTTACCAAACCAGAAGCAACTGACATTTTAACAGGCAATGTAGAAAAGGCTTTTAAAGGTCTAAAACAGAGACACTGGAAAGTGAAGTTATATTTAAAAGCCAGATTGTATGCCAGAGGCTTGTGGAGTGGTATGATTTGCAGTTCTGGTGTGTGTGTGTGTGTGTCTGGGCACGCATGCGTGCATGTGCATGTGCCCGCACGCACGCACGCACGCACACACACACACACAGGATTTAAGGGGGAGCAGTTATGTTGGAGGTAAGATGCCTCTGCAGAGTCTGAGGTTGAGGGAAATTCCTCTCAGGTCATTTGAAGTTTTTCATTTCTGACCTCGTGGTTTCTACCTCCAAATGGGCTCCAAGCGCAGTTGGGGGAAGAAGTCTCAGCCTTCACTCTTTGTGCTGCTTCAAATGGCCCCCATCTCTAGATCAAACACAGTACATTGAAAGCCGGCCAAGTTATTTAGGCAAATGAGCCAGAAAAATACCACATGTTTTATTCAGGATTGGCCACTGCTGTTTTAGACTCTTGACTTATGAGTTAGGCCTCACACCCTGAAGCAGATGTCTGAGGGAACAGAAGCATCAGAACAGACCGGTGCCAAGGTTTTGTTGATTTCTCTGGGGTAAAGCCCGGATTTGCCCCACTTAGGCTAGACACACTGAAAGGGATGTTGATTACAAGTAAATACATATGAAATTGTTTTCAATGAGTCTGTTCTAGTTTGGACTAAAACTGGATTTTGAATGCTAATACATCTCAAGTATGTCTGTACAGTATATCCTCCAAGAGTGAAGGGAAGATTTTAGAGGTTTGCTTTGTGAGCACTGTGTTTTAATCGCCAATTTTGCCACACTTGTGAGGTGTTTGGGATTTTCAATAATGCTAGCTGACCCTGAACCAAGCCAAAGAACCTAAACAATTGACAGGTTGTCTCCAAGAACTGAATAAGATATTTGTATCACTGTTGTCCTTTCATGCAAGTAAAAGAACTGAGTCAAACAAAGGCAAATGAGAGAAGAATGGCTGTCTAAAGAAATTTCATTTACTTCTGCATCGTAATTGCCATTATTCATTAACAATCCATTTAAAAATAAATGTCGTGTCTTTATTTATAAATTGGGGGAGGAGTTTCTATTTTGATGCCATTTCTTCCAGGATTCTGATTAAAGCCGTCTTGCTTAGATCCAGATGGAAAGCAAAATAATTCACTAATGAATGAAGAGCTGTGAAAGCAAAAAATTAATACATATTGTTTTGAAGCTTAATTATTAATTGCTGAACCCGACAAAAGCTAGTCTCTGTGAAATGAGTAATGTCTTTCTCTGCTGTATGAATATCTGATTTATGTTGCAATACAGAACGAAAAGTAATCATCAGACTGCCAAAAATAATACATAGTGATTGCTTGCTCTCTTTACTTTTTTTAGAATAACGCTTTATTCTTTGCCTCCTCCAATGTATTTCGGAGCTGTCCTAGCTATCCATCTTTACTTTTTTTAGAATAACGCTTTATTCTTTGCCTCCTCCAATGTATTTCGGAGCTGTCCTAGCTATCCATTTTTATTCCTTTATTTATATTTGTTCTTTTCTTCTGAAATAGAAACAAATCAATAATTCAGAGTAGTCATGCAATGACACAGGGAATACTGGAAGCATAAAATAGATTCTCAGCACCTCATATGTATCTCTACTTGTTAGTTGATAGGACCACCAACAATGCAACAATTGAACCTACTTTGGTTTGAAGGCTGAAAAACCTAAAAACAAGCACAAGGCTGCAGTGCTGACATCACCAGCCACTGTCTTTTATCATAATTAAGTATAAGTTTCTGAAACTCCCAAGGGATTTCCCGTTGGTTGTAAAAGGCTGTGGCTGATGACATCATCAACCTTGCCTAAGAAGATCTGTGCTCACAGAAATTCAGCCATACTGTGTTTTGCTTCCAATCAAGGGCATGTGAAATCCAGTTTCAACAAATTATTTCTTCGCGCACTTCCCTCGAAACCCTTCATGCTCCTACAAATTGCAGTGAAAAAGCTTGCAACTAAATGTGATGTCAAAGATATTTGTATCAGGATCCCTTTTTTGATGAACAACAGTGATGGGATTGGCCAGAATGGAAATGGAACCAGTGATACTGGGACAGAGATTTATCTCTTTCCCGAAGACTATTTTCCTGCTTAACATAACCCCCTCCAAAAAAAAGTCATCTGTTGTTTGCTGTATAAAGGTAAAGGTAAAGGTTCCCCCCGCACATGCTAGTCATGTCTGACTCTAGGAACAGCGCTCATCTCTGCATTCAAGCCAAAGAGCCAGTGTTGTGCAAGTCCATGGCCGGCATGGCTGCAAGGAAACACTGTTTTACCTTCCTGCTTTTTACGGCGGTACCTATTGACCTACTTGCATTTACATGCTTTCGAACTGCTAGGTTGGCAGGAGCTGGGGTTAACAGCGGGAGCTCACTCCACTGCAAGGCACCTGGGATTCGAACGGCCACATTGCCGACTTTGCAGCCGACAGTTTTCAGTGCTCTAGCCCACTGAGCCACCACGTATAGGGGACATTCATATGATAGAGCTCCTTAACTGAGCCAACAGCTATTGGAGTATATGTGATCCAGCTTGGGGGGGGGAGAGATGCAAAGAAAAGGGTCCCACACCCTCACTTTGCCTCAGGTGCACAGGCCCGTAGAGTTGCTGTTAAAAAAAAGTCAGGACATCCTGGCTGTGAATTTTTAGGATCACATCCAGTCTTGTTCTTAGCTTGCTTTCTTCCCCTTTCTCTGATTAAACACTGGATACTATAACAAACTCTTGTTTCTCATGCCTGTAATTTCTTTCAGATCATGCACTGTATCTGTTGAGAAATACCAAATCAGGGTGCTGCCAAACATGAACAATATACTATGTGCTCCAGCAATCGTATGGATTTTAATTTTTGTCATTTATTTCCAATACATTCCATCTAGGCTGGCATCGAATCGACCCTAATCATACATTCACTGTCACAAACTTAATCTAACCCCTCTCTGTGATGGAAATACACCAGCTTAAGCAAGGCAAAAATTATACAAGTTGTGATTGATTGTGTAGCGAGGTTGAAGACTGGATAAATGCTGTTGAGAATAGCAAATGTTAATGATAGAAGAATTAATTATATGGCTGGTTACTGAAGAAGACAGAGGATGTCTCAAAGTCACCTTGGCAATTTGGATATCATCTAGCCATTAATTTAAAGCAGAGCGGAACATTTTGTGTGTGTTAACTTTGGGAAATTGAACTGGATTTTTCTTAAATCTCTTTTTTGTTTCTCTTCCAATTCTTTGATTTCATATCTTTTTTTTTTTTTTTTGCCATGGAACTACTGTATGCTTGATTCTGTCTGGAGATTTTCATTGGTCTTCGTTAGAGATGGGCACGACTCAGAAAAAAAGTTTCGTTTTCGTTTTCGTTTTCGGCTAGGGTCTGAGTCGTTTCGTTTCCGTTTTCGTGGGCTAATTTCAAAATTTTTCGTTTTCGTTTCGTTACGTAACGAAAACGAAAAAACGAAAACGAAAACGAAAAATTTTTCGTTTCTCCCCATTTAGCTCAATTGAGTGCTTTTCCAGTAACGAAAAACGAAAATTGGCTCGAAATTCGTCGTTTCGTTTCCGTTTTCGGTCCAGGTTGGTGCCGATTTTCGTTTTCGTTTCGTTTCCGTAACGAAAACGAAAAACGAAAACGAAAATACCGCTAAGTCGTGCCCATCTCTAGTCTTCGTAATATAGACACACACACACACACACACACACACACACACTCGTACGTGTGTGTATGTGTGTGTGTTTGTATCGAATCTCCATCTGTACTGTAAATATATTGGCTGAAATCCTTTCTGTATTTGTGTAAGATGTGTATAACTTGTCACTGTATTTGATGAGAAGCAGGGACATATCTCGTTTGCATAGCTGGGCACCTGACCAGGCACATGATCAACAAATGCCCCCACATGAAATGGCCTCTCCCTCAAATCCCTTTTCCCACACTTGCTGTTACTTGTCCATTTCTGCTGCAAAACACAAAGGTTGCCAATACATTTTACTAGCTCCCAGAGAGCATTGTAAAGGCAGGGCTTTATTCTCTTGCCCTCGTGGGCGGAACTTCCCACCTGGCTCTTGTTCCCGTAAGTTACACAGAGGTCAGTTTTCTGACCCATGGCTGTAGTATTGCTCCAGGGGCTGCCACCTTGACTGAGGAAGGGCCCTTGCCTCTTGTTTTGGCCATATATGTGCAGATGCCCCATGGCTTCTATTGATTGTAAGTTGTCTGTCCGTTCCGTGTCCCATAAGCCAACAATGAACAGAAATAAAGGGAAAGCAAAAAAAAAATGCCCCCACACACTGTCAGTGAGCAACAGTTGGGTGTGTCTAGTTATATAAACCTGATGCAGAGACCAATAGGATTCACCATTTATTTATTTATTTATTTATTTATTTATTTATTGGATTTTTATACCGCCCATCTAGCAGCGAGGTTCCTTGGTTAGGAAAAAACCAAACCAAGCTGAAATGAGGAAGGGGAGCACAAGCATTGCTGCTTTATGAAATGCTTTGTCCTCCTGGAGTTGCCAAGAAATGAAACTTCTTCATGCAAAGTATGGGGCCTTCCACTAAGGTATGGCACCTCCCATGAATTGCTGAAGGTGCATTGGGAGTTTGTGAGTCCCAGTATGGGAAAGCCAAGATGCTCACGTTGAATTGTATCAGCAGTTGGTGAGATTTAGCATTACTGCAATCATAGGGCCGTTCCCTCCTGCCTTTCCCTTTTAGAAGACACTCTGGTCTCCCAAGCTGTCAATGTCTATGGTACAGGATACCCCATGGTTTCCATAGCTGCTGCTATTTTTCAGCAGCAATTGTGGTAATGGCGGTGACCTGACCACTTTTTTTCAGCAACCGTTTCATTCTGTCTGTAAAATTGTGGCTTACCCGCGGGTGTTCTGCCACTGCCAGGCCAGCCTAGGCCCATTGCTAGAGCCTTTGGAGGTGCTGCCGCATGTGATGAAACATTTCATTTCGTATGAAATTTTGTTGTAAAAATTTGAATGGGATGAAACAAAATAAAATGGGGGGGGGGGCAAAACAGAACAAAACGAAACACTGCTTTTCTGTTTCATGCCCATCCCTAGTTTCAGGTTCTCCTTGGACTCCATTCCACCCAACTTTCTTTATATATAACATGAACAATTGCTTTCATAAAATGTCAGCATATGCCAGTAATCGGAATCTCTCTTGCTTGCTGGAAAATATCCCCCCTCACCCTGCACGTTTTTGTTTTGTTTTGTTTTTGGTCATCCAAAGCAAAGCAAAACAGCCCTTGGCAGAGTCAAGAAAATGTGTTTTACTGTTTTATGTTTATTTCAAGGAACCCTTCTCCATGATATGCAAAACAGCCTGGAAGGGACAAAAACAAACAACAGTCTCCTTCTTCAGAAGGAGGGAGCTTTTGTCTCTTTATTCCAATGTGAAATAAATCAATGAAGATGTGCGGGGGGGGGGGGAGGAGGAGATCTATATTATTTCTAATACATGAGGAAGATCAGTGCAGTATACAAGAATCCTACATTTCTACTATTGATATGGTTAATAAAACAGACCCATTTTTCCCATGGCTAAAGGCTAATATTTCAAAAGCAATACTCTACATGTTTATTTTCCTTGATCATCTTCCATATCCTTCATTTTGATAACCCTGTTGTTTTTCTGGAAGGTTATCTATCACTTGCTTAAAAAACAAAATAGAAGGAAAGGAAGAGACAGAGGGAGAAATATTGGGGGTGAGGGAGCCCCCAAACCTTCTTAGACTGGCAAGCTCTAAACAAGTCTCTAGACCAAAACTCCAAATTCTCAACTGTGATTTGAACACATATAACAATTCAAAGCAGTGTCGTTTTCAAGTGACTCCATGTACAGTATATGAACAGAAAACATAAAAATGTGAATGCTCGTTACATTGGGCTGCTCGACGTCTGAAGTTTACACAAGGCCCTCATCAAGCCTCCTTAGCTTAGCACTTTTGTAATTTGAGATGACTGATTAATTAATGTCAGTGTTACTGTATTTGGGATATTGCTTACACATGCTGTGTTACTCTGTTGCTTAGAAATAAATGCCCAATGTTCAGTTATGAAGTACAGACCTGCACTTTATGTAGCTATAATGGTCATTACTACACGCTATCCTTATTACTAATTTGCCAGTGCAAGGGCAGCTTACCATCTGGTTTAGGAAAGTGTATTTGGAAAGTTCAAAGCAGCTTTTACATAAAGCCCATAGATAGAAAGAAACAGACTAAGCAAATTTACATTATATGCATTATATTCACAAAACTCTTATGAAATTTGACATTGCTGTATTAGAAATGCTTAATGACAAGAGAAAAATCAGCTAAAATGGGAGATTTTAAAGAGAATCTCACTTTATATATACAGTATATATATATATATATATATATTCCTTATTTCTTTCTTGTTCTCTTTTTTAAATGTTTATTATTATTATTATTATTATTATTATTATTATTATTATTATTATTATTATTATTATTATTATTATTATTATCCTCATATCAATCTTTTTCTGCCATAACATCTATGACCACCACTGAAAATTCCTGCAGATCATATTCAAGTAGAGAATTTATGAGCAAGGCCTCAACTGCCAATCAGTAGACAAAGGCCGTTACTTCACGAGCCGCTCGCTTCGCGGTAAGCCGTCATTTGCGTGCGAACCGACCGCTTCAGTCCGCACGCTCCTCCCTTTTGGCTGCGACGTCACCCCGACCACGCCCCCTTTAGCGTGCTCCAACCGGGGCAAGTGATGCCCCTGGCGGAGGACGGGAATCTCTTCGCTTCGCATCTCGCTTCACACCCAGCGCCACGTGTGGTCTCAGTTTTTGTCTTTTATTTCAAGTTTTTAAAAAAAATATTCAAACAGGGATATCGATGCATCGCTATATTGTTTCATCGCTTTGCGCTGTTACTTCCTCGCTCAAGTAGCAGCAGCGGCGGCGGCGGCGGCGGCGGCGGGCGCAGGAGGAGCCGCTGCTGCCTTGCCCGGCCAGAGCAGGGCACCCGGGGCAGGCAGCGTGCAAGCGGCGGAGGGCGGGCGGCTGTGCCATGCGGGGCTCCCCCCGAGTAGCGGCGGCGGCGGCGGCGGCGGGGGGCTGCCAATGATGCCAGGAAACAAAACACAGGATCGTACAGTAACCACGCTCTGTCGTGAATGACAGCCAAGCATTGATGCATCGATACACCGGTCCCTTTTTTTTAAAAAAAATCAAAGAACGCGGGAAACGGGGGAAGAACATCAGTGTTTTAATGCGAATGGAGCTCGTGAGGTCATTCTCGATTCGAACGGAAAAGCGGCCCGCGTGAGTACAGGGAAAAAGGGGTGGGGGCGAAGGGAGACCACGTGATCGCCTTCGCATTCAAAGCGAAGGCAATCACGCTGCGAAGCGAAGAGCCTCGTGAAGTGACGGCCAAAGTCTAGTGAGAGAGATCTTGAAAGAGGCTTAGGTGTAATATTCATGGAGAACATATGAGCAAATATTTCGAAGCGAGGTATCTGAGTTCAGCTATGGTCTGGAGTGTTAACTACTGATTATTCTGAATGTGGATTTTAGAGGGTGGCATACAGGTATTTGTGTTTATGAACTTCAGCTCCCAGAATTCCCCAGGCAACACGGTCACTGTTATGCTAATGTGGGGAAATCTCAGAGTTGTAATCCAAATGCACAAACATGTACCCTTCTAACAGGTCTCTTCAGAAGAGGTGAAAAAGTTTGGATAAGCATTGAGATCCACCATGGATGGTTGATTTCAAATATAGTCAGCGCTCTGTTTTATTTGTTATGTGTGACAGTCAATTGCGTCCAGTTCAAATGATAGGCAGGAGGAAGAGGGACCTTTTTGGGCATAAACCACTGCTTGTGGGAACTTCCACACACCTGATGGAAGGAAGCCAACCACGCCAGGCTCTTCAAGTCAAAGCCTGGAAACATTACTTCTGCCTTGATTCATCACTGTGTATTCTGTGCATGGTCTTGTTTTAACTCTTTGTTTTTATTCTTGTTTTATTATTATCATTGTTTTTAGTTCTAGTGCACTTGTCAACGTTTATCCTAAATGGAAGTTCTTAATATTTTATAAGGATGTATAACCTTCCAAAAGCAAGGCAGGCAGGAAGGAAGATCTACTAGCATGACAAACATGTGCTAATATCAAGTTCACTTTCCAGATATTTGAAGGAGAGGAGATAGCTATATGGTAATTCATTTTAACAATGAATAAGAACTGGAAAATAATGCATAAATATGTTTATGCTGGTAGAATTTAGCTAGTATGAGGCACAGTCTTAGCTGAGCATTTTGCAGAGATATAGGGATTCCTTGCCTCCATTTCAAAGTGTTTGTTTTATATGAATATTTATACTGTACCATGAAGCTGATTTTTTTTTTGAAACATCTAGGTTGTTGCTGTAGCACATGTGGCAAGCAATTGCATATTTAAACTCTACCAACAACAACTTATAGATGATGCAATCTTGGAATTTTTAATTTTTATTTTAATTGTACATAAAGACCGAAACAAGTTTACATATAGGAGGAAAAATTGTGTATTTTATTATTCACAATAAACTTTAGCGGATTTAATTTTTTGATGGGAAATGAACAGTCCTATTGATTAAGTATAAATGAAGATTATAAAATTATAGTAATCAGTGTTTATTTTTATTTTTATTGTTCATATACCAACCAAACACTTGGGATGTTAAAATGTATTTGAGCGCAGAGCGTATGAAACTTAATCATACACTCAGTCCTGCCGGGTGGGGGAGAGCATGAAATTATAGTCACATCCAACACCAGGGCTTGGCAAAAATCATTTTTGATGACAATGGTTCCCAGGAAGGTAACTTATACATGCATCGGTAAATTTAATGAAACCACCAATTGTTCCAATGGTGGCAGTAGAAGAATTTTTGAAGGGCAGCTGCTTCAAAAGACATTATCTGACCAGAATAAAATAAAGAGAAAACTGAAACAACATACCAAAAAACTATACAGAAGAGATGCTAGGATGACCAATTCCATTAAAGAAGTATTCTTCTAGAAATTTTAGAAAGCAAAGTAAAAGTAGTCCTTCAACTAGTTGGAAGAAGTAAACCCTCAGCCAGGGCAGAGCGAAACCAGAGTGAATATAAATTGGAGGTTTTCCTACCGACCTTCATCAGACTCAAGAAGCTATTTGAATGAGTAGTGAAACATTTCAAGCTAACAAGAAAAGAAATCCAGTTGCCACAATGCGACATCCTGACGCAGTCAGGAACAAACTGCAGTATCTGCACACATGTCCGTATGTACATATTTTTGTGTATGCTCTCTTCTAATGTACAGGTATTTATGTTAAACAAGCTACCTCAGCTGCTTCAAAAGAGTTATCCTTCTTCCCACCATTGGGATAAGGTGTTATCTTTCTTCTCTTTTATCCTCCACATGCACACCACTATGGTGGCGGCAGGGAGTTTCTGCCCGAGTAATTAAAGGAGAAAGTGTAACGGAGTAACAAGATAGCACCAGCCCAATCTGGATAACAATGAAGAAAGAAAAATGAATCTTGTGCAAAAGTGGATGCGACATGGGCTACTTAACACCTCGCCTGAGTACCTGGGGGTCTGCGTTTGAACTGCAAGAGCTGGATCGGTAATTGATACCTGAGGGATTAATTTAGCTAGTTAAGAGCTGTAATCACCAGCTAGAAGGGCTTATTTACCTCATCTCTTTGAAGGGTGGAACTTCGGTTTTCCTAAGCTGTTTTTCTGGAACTTGGCTTGCCTTTGCTACAAGCTATTTGCTGAGCATACAAAGACTAACAGGTTGCTCCCATTATGCAAATTCTGGCTATCGCTGAAAAAAAACAAAAACAAATGGGCATTTCCTTTAAAAAAAGATGGCCATGTTTTATACAAATCTGTGCAATGCATCTCTTTTAATGCCCTCATGAGAATCCTTTCTTTGAGTAGAAGAACAAGCAACAGCAAGTGAGGAGTTTACAGCCATGGAGATAGCCGTTTGATTTACAAGAAGAAATATTTTGTCTGCAATTTATTGATTGCCTGGCTTTGAAGGAAACATTTTGGCTTTTAAAGGGCTGCAAAATAATTCAAAGAGAACTGTTTCTCCCCCTTTAACTGCACAGTGTTGAAAAGGCATGTCCCAGTGGCCACATATCTTCATCCTGTAGATTCTGCCCTCCTTCAGACCATATCTAAGGCATTGGGTCCCAAACTTGGGTCCCCAAGTTGTGCTGACCAGGATTTCTGGGAGTTGTAGTCCAAGATCATCTGAGGCCCCGAGGTTGAGAAGCTCGGCCCTAGGCCAGGGTGCAACGGTATGTATCACCTTCTCTCAAGCTCCTGGAGATCTTGAGGTCAGTTGGTGCCAGGAGTGGTAGTGCTGTCCCAGAGTCGCGGAAGTAAGTTGTTCAAGATGTTGGAGGTTAAAGGTTTGGAGAGGTGCTACAAGCCCTTGGAGAGGCTGCAGACATATACAGGAGTGGTTTCAAGCTGGCATGTCCAAAAATGGATCAAACGGTGGTTTGTTGTTTTGTTGATTGGTTGGTTGGTTGTTTTGTTGGTTGGTTTGCTTTTGTTTTGTACAGTATTATGCTGGGATGATGATGGGGCACATCCAAGAGCCACTGTTCAACATCTAGGCCAGGCATGTCCAATCTTCAGCCCTGCAGATGTTTTGGACCACAACACCCACAGTCCTTTGCCATTGGAAATACAGGCTTGGAATTCTGGGAGCTGTGGTCTAAAACATCAGGAGGGCCAAAGTTTGGGCATGCCTGATCTAGGCAGAGCAATATCACCAGACACATCTGGTGGGGCCACTGTGAGATGCAGGAAGCTGGACTAGATGGGCCTTTGGCCTGATCCAGCATGACTCTTCTTATGTTCTTATCACTATAAATTCATCAGATCTGTCTCAGCATCTGTAGATGTAGCCATGAGGAATGGAGACATTGAAACTTATACTGAAAGGCAGGCTGAAATTACTGGATTTAATGCCCCAAAGAAAGTGAATGACAGCTAAATCCCCAGTAAAATGGAAAATCTCCCTTAACCATATATTAGATATTAGGCGGGACTCAGACTGAAGTTACTAAAAGTTATACCTAAACTGTAACACAGATCTATCTGTTTGCCCCACAGCTCTGTAAAACAGCTGGCAAAGTGACTGTGGGACAGACAGACAGACATATATTGCCCCTTGCAGTCATTTGACCTGCCATTTTGCAAAGGCAAAAGTGTGTCACTATTTAGTTGCTGTTTTGCTTTATCCTTTTATTGCCTCTGTTCTCTCTCATACTTCGATTTACTATATTTTATTGAACAATTACCCACACTATCAGGATTGAGTATGTGTGCATGGCTGTGGAAGTATGGTTGTTAAACGGGCATTGAGTGAACAGGTTAAAGAAACTATGGGGACTGCACAGCCTTCCAAGTCCATAGCTGTTTGTGGTCTCCTTCCCATTGTGTTGTTTTAACACAAATCTGGAAACACATAGATAATGTTGCAGACCCAGGAAGGGCTCCAACTTTCTTAGTGATGCATGAAATTCCAAACACCCTGGCTGCAAACTTAAATGTAAGTCCTGTGTGCAAATTATTTCCCTCCAGATTCTTTCCTTATGAGTCACTTCCCAGTTTTTGGATTAGGAGTTTTAGAATTAATTGCCTTTCCTTCTGTCATGAACTAGATCATGTCCTGACAGTTTTTCAGATGTTTCTGGATCCATTTGCTTTAATTGGTTTGCTCTTCATTAGGAGGAATGCATTTTAATTTTCCCCCTCCCATAGGGAACTTCCAAAGGATTTTATTTGAGAAGATTTTTACTGCTTCAAGAATTGTTAAGAAAGTAAAACCACAGAAATGATAACTGATTGACACAAGGGCATCATTCCTCCCTGTTATCAGCATTTACTGTATTTTTCTGTCTATCAGATGCCACCTTATATTAGATCCCCCCCCCCATAATTTTTAGACGCCTAAATAAATAACATTAATAAATCCTCCTTGAGGTCTCCACCACCCCATTGTTACCTTTAATTTCACATTCTAAACACTCTTCTCTGCTTTGGTGGGTTTGTTACAGGATCAGGCTCCAACTTTCCTTGAGTTCTCCATCCCCACCACCCCCACTGTTTTCTTTCATTTCCCCTTTCTAAACACTCCTCTCTGCTTTGGTGAGATTGTTTCTTTGCCGGATCAGACTCCTTGAGGGCTTGAGCAGCCCATTAAGAAATGCCTTTTCACTCTTTAAAAAGGTGTGGCTTTTTTCTTTTCTTTCCAGGGGGCATTCAATGGGCTGCTCAAACCCTACGGAGCCTGATCCTGAAAAAATTAAACTCACCAAAGCTGAGAGGAGTATTTAGGAAAGGAAAATGCAAGAAAACAGCAGGGGTGGGGTGGAGAACTCAAGGAAATATGGTGCCAATCATGCAAAACACAAACCACAGAGGGAGCATAATATCCCACAGTCATAATCCAGAAGTTTTCAAAAATAACTGAATTTATACAGTGGTCCAGATACACTGAGGCCTTCTATAAATCAAAATTCATATTGATGTGCATTCTGGCTATTCATATTCTCTAAATCAGAAATAATTTATTTTCATGGAAATCAGTGCTATTGTCCACTATGTTGACCACATGATTTTGAATTTCTTTCACTTTATCAAGTAGAATGGGTTAACTAGAATATGCGTATATGTATTGCTGAAAGGCCAGAATGGAATTTGCAACTCTAGGCAGTAGAGGGACTGTTTATTAACAATGTCTCATGTCTAGTCCATTTGTTGAAGCAGCCATGCTCATGTCCGTTTGAGCCACAGACTCGGGCTTGAAAATAGCCACTTGCCTAAAGGAAAAAAAAACCACTTCCTTCTGGGTACCTAAATTGGATTTTTGAGTCATTAATTTGCCTAATTTATATCCACCACCACCCCAAGAGGGACCCAAGATAGTTATGCTGCGTGATCGTCAATGTTATTGGTTTCATTTTTATGTTCCTTAAATGATTACCACTTGTACATAGGGAAATGATGTTATTGGGCAAGAGAGAACATGCTTCCCATGCAGAAGGTCTCAGATTTGATCCCAAAGAAGCTACTACTAATCATTGGTAATACTTACCTAGCGGTCTGAAGTGCAGAAACCTCCTTCCATTCTCTTCCCAGAAAGGATGTTGTGGCTTGCTGGTTTGCAGAGCTCTATGGTACACTCAGACACACTCTAGTGCAGTGGTTCCCAACGTTGGTTTTCAATACGTTCTTGGACCGCAGCTCCCAGAATTCCTGGCCAGCACAGCTAGTGATGAAGGCTTCTGGGAGTTTTAGTCCAAGAACATCTGGGGAGCCAAGGTTGGGAAGCACTGTTCTAGCACCATGGAGAGCAGACAACACTTCCTGCATATTTTGGCAGGAAAAACAGTGGTGGCTGTCTTGGTTGCTGCTATATATTTACACACCACCACTATTGAAAATTGCTTATCCCTGGGTTGAAGGAGAGTAAATAGCAGCAGTTGTTATATTCACAACGGCTGTGTGATTTGAGCAAAACATGTCTAGGGCACAATAAGTTCAAACAAACAGCAGATCCAGTGGTAAACCGGTTCTTCGGTGCATCACTTGATGATGCAGGTCAAGAGAGGGGTCATTTTGTGAGGCCCATGTTTTAAATAAAATATTTGCACACAGAAAATTACTGTCGACATTCAAACCACTAAGGTGACCATTCTTCTGACCTGGTTCTTCTATTTTTGTTGTTAACATGCCGGGAACCCGTTTTCAATAACAGTGTTGAACTGCACAATTTCCTCATTTGTTTGTTTTCCAATATTTATATCCCATTTTCAAGAACAAGCTTTCCCAAGGCAGCTTGCAAAAAAAAAGTTACATGAGTTAACTGCATCATTAAGAAACAATGGTTTCAAAGCAACAGAAAATAAGACACCATAGCTTGGCACAAACCAGTTCAAGGACACCTTGTACAAGCATATATCTTCTAGGGTGTTTCAGATCTGATACAGAGGGGGCTTGAGGGACCACACCCAGAGGGGCATTCTCCTATTGTGAAGCCACCACTAAAAAGGCCCTTTTCGTCTGGGGAGAAGGGGTACTGTAGGTCCTGAAGAAGTCTAGCCATCCCACTGGCTGTTGGGGCAAACCAGACATCTTCACAAGTATGAGATCTAAGTAACAAGACTGTTGCGAAAGCACGGGGGCCTAGTGTCCTATAAGACAATGACACCCTAGGTCACTAGAAAGTCATTTTTAAGGCCTTGGTCTATTTGCAGTTCATAGCACTGTGATCTTTCCTGTTTTTTGCCATGAACATTCATCACTGATGGCTAATACTGAGTTCACTAAAGGGCAAGAACATCCAGTGTTGTGTGGTAGAAGTGGAGGCACCTAGCTGGAGGTTCCCTATGCTGACCGATCAATCCATTTCAAAATTGGGTTTTGGAAAGAGTGGAAGAGGGTGAGTGAGAGATTTCCAGCACAATCCAGTTGGATGTGAACAAAGTGCAGTGCTCCACTGGCATAGCTCCGGGGCCATGGCACACCATCTCCATTATGCAAGGGGAGGTCACCCATTGATGTCAATGAAGCTTTGGGTCACACAAGGACCTCTCCTTTACAGGCTCTGTAAAAATGTTGTCCCACTCTCACCCTGGACCAAACCGCCATTTACGTGTAAGATGGACCTGCCCTACTGACCTTTGTCAAAGATACTGGGAAGATAACGATCAGTTAATGATATGAGATGCTTAGATGTGGCTCTTAAAGACTGAAACGTGTGTGAAACAATCTCAGGTATCAGGTATATGAAATGTAATTGTGCTTGTTTTACTTCTTGCTTGCTTTCACCAGAGGGGAAAACACTTCAACAAATACTAATGAAAGGAATAAGTACATGATGTAATAGATATATTGTAACTGCAAGTTACTCGTAAGGATACAGGATATTTTAAAAAGGTGTCCTTTACTGTGCTGTGAAGAAAATGTGAGCATGGAGACTGACTGACAGACATTTATTGTGAGGGATTTATTATTATTTTTTTCTGCCTGCCAGCCCTGTCACTATCTGTGTTGTTTCGGGGTCAAGAATGCTTTCCAGGTCTCCTATAGCAGGGGTGCCCAAACTTTTTGCAAGGAGGGCCAGATTTGGTGGCTGAGAATGTGTCAGGGGCCGGTTGCTCCCCAACCCTGCCACCCCACTGCAAGCCCCACCCACTTTCTTTTAAAAAAACATGGGGTGAAGGAGGGGGAGGGAGGGGTGGGCCTGCCAGCCACGGGCCACTCAGAATGGCCTGGCGGGCTGGATTTGCCCACCGGGCCGGACTTTGGGCAGGCCTGTCCTATAGGAAAGAATTCTTACCACTGCCCTTCCCTACAGTGGTCTTACTCATTTTTAAACTTGTCTCTAGTGATCAGAAACCAACAACCATACGCGAAATCTCTTCCTCATTTCCCCCTTTTCAACAACTGAAGTTTTTAATTGCACCATTGTTCTGCTAAAGCCCTATTGTCTGTGTCCTTCAAAAACCGTTGGTTATTTAAATGACAAAAAAAGAAAAAAAGCTGAAAAGCACATTGTTGTAACTGATTTGTATGTTTGAATTGTCTTACCAGAAAACAAGGTTATGAATTTCATCTGTTGAGACGCAAAAATAAAATACTTTCCTACAAAAAAAATAAAGGTTGATAAAAAATTATTCTTCTGGTGTGCGCATCGTATGCACAATGATGCTGTTCCATTTGGTTCATTCAAATACAACAGCAGAGGCCACAAAGATCGTAAGCATATGGAAATTAGTTGGGAAAAGTAGTTGTGTGGCATGTCGCCCTCTTTAATTGTGGCTTTTTGTTGTTGTAGCACGCTTGTTATCTGGGATGTGTCACTGTCTGGGGGGGATACAGCTTAATAGCATTGCATTGAAGGAGGGAATTGTAGACCTAAACAATTGCTAAACTCTCAAATGAACAAAGTCTTTTCATAAGTTTTGATTCAGCTCCTGCTTAAGTGATTTTTAAAAACCATTGTTTCAGGAAAAAGCCGCAGGCTTGAGACTACCAGAGCAGGGGTGTTGAGGGCAGAATATTTGGGATGTAGCTCATTCATAGGGTCACGATAAGTCAGAGAGGCAACTAGACGGCACATAACAAGATGAACTGTAACAACAAACACTGTGGAGGCCGCTGGAAGCTCTCACGGCCTGAAGAAGTTCTGCTGTGGGCAGTTTGATACAATAAACGGAAAGACTCCTCTTGTATCCTGTATAAATCTGAGTTTTAAGGTGTGTGTCGCAGGTGAGAGAGCCAGTAGGGGGGAAGGAAGGTTGTGAATGAGACTGACAATAAAGGATGCTCTGAGAAACCATTGGATTGGTTCCTTGTTATTTGAAAGGCCTGGATTTGGTAAGGTGCTGAAACAACGAATGGCTACATGGGCTGAAGTTCAGAGACCCAGGGTTGCCACCTTGTGAGTGACCAGTGATGGTGATAGCGGCAGACATACCGCTTGTCACCATGGATCTTTTAAGAAGTTTTTGAGCTGTCTTGAGAGTTATCATTTAGTGGAAAGGGTGAGTATAATAAATAAATATGAAATAAAATCAGAGTTCATGCTACTTATCACAAGTCTGTATTCTCTTCCTCTTTCTCCTCCTACAGGGTTATTAGGGATGGGACTTTCACTTAAAAATAAAATGGGAAAAACACAATAGAGCTTCTCTCTCTCTCTCTCTCTCTCTCTCTCTCTCTCTCTCCTTTTTCATTTTCATGTTCTTCCATTGATTTACAAAAGACAACCTCTTAAACACATATGACCCATGCAAACAAAAAAAACATTTTTTTAAAAAATGGAGTTTTGTGTTTCCCTCCTTGGTTAAACATTACCTATCAAATCGTTCCCTATCAAACCCACCAGGGGGGGAAATCATTTGTGTGTGTGTGTGTGTCAAGGTTGTTATTAACAGCCAACCAAAATATCTAGGTGAGGGCACAGCTGTGAATCAATAAAAGGGCTCAGATTGATCACAGAACCTTGCTCGTCATTTAATATTTCTGATGGTGGCCACATTGGGCTCTACCTTGTACCCACAGGGAGTGCCACAGTGCCATCTTGCTGAGGGGGAGAAATAGAAATGTTCTTCACCGTGGATGCCCGCAGTGATTGGCAGCAGCATTTGGCTTGTGAAACCTAGGGCAAAACTAGTGCACCTCATTCCAAGGATCTTGTCACAGAGCAGGAAAAGAGGTGGCAACAACAAGAGGTAGCAGTATGCAGAGGCTGGGAGCGACTCAGCCATTTTCACTATTTGTTATTGTGACTATGAGCCTTTTCACATGACCCCTAAGATCCGCTGGCCACTTAAATTCGGACCAGAGATCTTAGGGGTTTGTCGCTGTTCCTGCGTTCCCACCCCCTCCGCACTCCTGGCTGCTGGCTGCGTGAGGGGAGGGAGAAAAAAAGGAAGAAAAGAATGCCGCTCACCTCCGTTCTGCCATCCCAGCACTGCATTCAGATCTCTTAAAGGGGTGGGGGGGGCAAAAAAAGAACAAACAGAAGCAAGGAGAGCCCGGCAGTCACTACGTTATATCCGCATCAGGAATTTTCACCGCCGGAGAGCAGGTACCTGAAAAGTGCGCTGGGATGCGCTTAGGTGGGCGTGGTCGCACTTAATTATCTGTAAACTCCGGAGCTGGTGGGGAAACAGTTTTAAGCTCCGGAGATGGGAGCCATTTGCAGCAGAGTTTAGGGGTCATGTACAAATACCCTATGATACCCACCACTCTTTCTACCAAAAGATCCAGGAAGGGTGACCAGCAGGCAGACTGAGGGCCTGTGCTCACTGTCTGAATAAACCAGCAGAATGACCATACACGCAGTCCACACAACGCAGTAGCATCATGGAAACTATCAAAGTGTCGCAGATCTCTGCATACTTTCTCTTTCTCTTTATGCTGCAAAACCAGTATGAGTCCTTTTCTTGGGAGAAAAGGACTCATACTGGTTTTACAGCATAAAGAGAAGCCACCTTGAAAGGCAGGGAAGGGGATGGGTCTTGAGCGTGTGGAAAAACAGAGAGAGAGATGAACCAAAAGAATCTGAAATAGCCAGCCTCTTCCATGAGTGTTAGCTGCTGTTTGAGGCAGGCAAGGATGGGCACCCATATCAATGTGCTATCTAAATCAGCCATCTCATTTGTGTACAAAAATGCCATTCATGTGCACCACACACACACACACACATACACCACCAGGCAAACACAGAGTGCCCAAATTCTTGTTAGCAAACGGGGTGTAGGAGCTCTGTGTCCCAAACATTTCATGTTTTGTCCAATGGTCAGACCAACCATAAGCCAGAGTTTGCCCCATTGAAAACAATGGTCATTTCTGTTTGCATGAGAGGTTGGTGGACTCCCCCCCTTCCACAGGTAGCAGGAAAAGACAAACTACCAGCAGAATGGATCATTGCACCCTTCATTCATGAAAGGATACTGGGGAATAAGAAAAAAATAAATAAGAACATCTGCCCTTCCACAGCACCCCAAATTTTCTGCCAGAAATACTCACTTTGCATCATGGTGGGGCCAGCACCGAGGTCCAGTTAAGAAACTATGTTGCTTGGTCTTGGGTGTTAAAAATCCCCATTTGCCTCCTCCGGATCCGTACATATATGTGAACAAACTGTGTTCAGATGCCTATGGCCAGCCTTTCCTTGCTGAATTAATGCCACTGATAGATGCACTTTTCCTTCCTTCTCCGAATGTGAGAGCAATTCAGACTACTCCTAGCTGCCATCACTCACATCATCTTAAAACCCTTGTGCAAAAGTGTGTTCTGCTTACATAGCAGCCCATAGCACTTAAAGCACTCTTGGAGTGGTTTACAATTTATTTATGCAGGATACACATCGCCCTCTTCCCCCATCCCCATCTCCATCCCCAGCAAGCTGGGTACTCATTTTATTGACCGCAGAAGAATAGAAGACTGAGTGAACCTTGCGCTGTCTACCTGGAGTTGAACCCCAGGTCATGGGGTACAGTGTAGTCCCCAACCTTGCTACACTGTATGAAGGCTTCCGGGAGTTTTAGTCCAAAAACATCTGGAGAACCACAGTTGTGCATTATAATGGTGCATATTGCATTTTTGTCCATTTTGTAAAGAACAAAAATAATGATAATCTGGTGAAAATATTCAAAATCCAGATTTAACAGAAACAAGGAAGCTTTCAAGGACACATCCACCATTTCTCTCTCTTTCTCTCTCATGTTCTCTCCCTCATATTGATTTGGTGTTAATCTTGTTGGGACCACACCCAGTCTTCCCATCTGCCCATCCCCACTCCTAAAGTCATTAATGTCTCAGGTGTTTTTATTTCAGTTTATTTTGTTATTTTTGGTTGAACATGAATGCATGTGGGTGTGGGGCCCAAAAGTCAAGCCCTCGCTCCATTGTGCTAACAAACAAGAAAATTGTTAACAATGTTTGCCTTTGCGTTGAGAGCGCGAAAGCAATTGCAGGGCCCCTCTCTGGAAATTCATCTCACCCTTCGCTGATCCAGAAAGAGATCAGCAGAGACAGACCCCAAAGCCGAGAGCACAATACATTATTTAGATTTCCAATTAAACATCTGCATGGTAAACAGTGGCAAGGCTGCTGCTCAACCCACCCACCCCCTGCTGTGTTTTTTTGTTGTCTTTACAATACGGCATGCATTATTGATGGAGCCTTCCTGTCCAACTGTCCCACCCAATGACAGCGGAAATGGCTGTGTCCCATTTCACAAAGCGGATCTTTGCTGTGCTCAGAGACTTTCTTGTCTTGAAGCGTTCCTCAGGATTCACCTAGAAAGGGGGTTGCCAGGAGCTCGGGAATGGTTCAAAGCTGGGTAGGGGTTGCACACAGTTCAACATACTGGCAACTGATGGATACATCTCCAGCATTAAAGCACTCACCTCCTCCCAAGCAAACTGTTGTTCTCTAACAGGAAGTTTTCCCTCACATTCAGCCTGAATCTGGCTTCCTGTAGTTGGATCCCATTATTGCATGCCTTCACATCTGGGATAATCAAGAAGAGATGCTTCCCCTCCTCTGGGCGTCAAAGTCCATTTCCCCTCCTCATTAGGCTAATGAGGGCTGCAATCTAACAACATGTAAGCGCTGTGCAAAAAAGGTGTGCAAACTGGTTTGAACTGAAAATATGAAAATATGAATGGAATGGATTCCAGCCCTGCTCTCATCCTCAGGCAGAAAAAATGGTGAGCTGGACCATGGCAAGTGTATAGCAAAGTAATGGCCTTTTTACAACA
The DNA here is from genome assembly GCA_023846285.1 of Phrynocephalus versicolor. Taxonomy (NCBI): domain Eukaryota; kingdom Metazoa; phylum Chordata; class Lepidosauria; order Squamata; family Agamidae; genus Phrynocephalus; species Phrynocephalus versicolor. Next base: position 19,548,574 of record JAHTLZ010000237.1, read on the forward strand.
TCCACCTGTACTTTGAACAATGGCAAGTACCACCCAGATAGTGTTAGATCATAAGATGCCATCAAGGGCGTTTATACACAACCCCTAAGCTCCGCTGCAAATGGCTCCCAGCTCCGGAGCTTAAAAATGTTTCCCCACCAGCTCTGGAGCTAACAGAAAATTAAGTGCGACCCCGCCCACCTAAACGCGACCCAGCGCACCTTTCAAGTACCTGCTCTGGGAGAGTGAAAAATTTTGATGCGGAGAGTGCCGGGCTCTCCTCACTTCTTTTTGTTGTTGTTGTTTTTTGCCTCCCGCCCCTTTAAGAGGAACCAGGAAGTGACCGGGGGGGGGCGTCGGAGCAACTTCCACTGGCACTCCGGAGGTAAGAGTGCATTCTTTTCTCCCTTTTTTTCTCCCTCCCCTCATGCAGACAGAACAAGGAAGTGCGGAGGGGGTGGGAACGCAGGGAGAGCGACAAACCCTCAAGATCTCTGGTCCGAATTTAAGGGACCAGCGGATCTTAGGGGTCATGTAAAAAGGCCCCAAGTCGCTTCCCCAACACTGAATTACGTACCTTTAGAAGTTGCAAGCTAGCTGCAAATGGTTTCTCCCTCCTTGCCTCCACCTGGTCTCAACTTCCACCTTGGCTGGTGGCTGCATCTAATATCTGATAGAAAGAAAGAGTGCTGAGCCAAAGAGGCAATTTTTCAGATATCACTTGAAGAAGCCAACAAAGCTGTCTTGCTTTGGAATCCCTCCACGACGCTATTCCATAATGCCAAAGGATCATCCCACTTGTATATTCTGTGTTCGGTGGGGGGTTTTAGAGGAAACAGTTTGGCAGATTGAGAACGTTTGTTCAAGGATTTTGTTTTCTTTTGGGTTTTCCGTCATATCCTAGGCTGCATTAAACATATTTCATAATACACCAAGCAGAGGCATAGTTTTGGGGTGGGCTGGCTGGCTGGCTGGCTGGCTGGCTGGCTGGCTGGCTGGCTGATAGATAGATAGATAGATAGATAGATAGATAGATAGATAGATAGAT
>JAHTLZ010000237.1:19575076-19593689 GCA_023846285.1 Phrynocephalus versicolor
TATCACCTGAAGCACAGGTGGGAACGTGAGAATTAAATTAAAAGGAGTCTGAAAGCTACTACTTCACTAATTCCTACTTTAAATTGTCATCCATAGTAGCTTGGGTGCCACGTGACTTGAAAGCAGTGATACTGCAAGAGGTACAGCCAGAAATGGGTGTAGCTGCCTTTGGGGGTGGGGGGAGAGAGACTGGGAGCTTTCCGAATACTCCAGAGGGGTTGTTGCCAATGGCCACGCTGAGAGTAGTTCTCTGAAAGTTGCCATCCACAAATTAACTTCTTCCACCTCCAAGAATGACCTTGATTCCTCTGTTTAAAAGTTAGACCCCTTACATTCTCTGTAATATGGATACAGTAGGACCCTCCTAGCCATGGTCAAAGTCTGGGCAGTCTTAGGGCCTTTTCACACGACCCCTAAGATCCGCTGGCCACTTAAATTCGGACCAGAGATCTTGGGGGTTCATTGCTCTTCCTGCGTCCCCACCCCTCCGCACTTCCTTGATCCTGTCTGTGTGAGGGGAGGGAGAAAAAAAGGGGACAAAAGAATGCAGGTTCACCTCCGTTTGCGGTCCAAGCCTCCCCATTGTCCTGATTCCTTCTCTTAAAGGGACGGGAGGCAAAAACAACAACAAACAGAAGCAAGGAGAGCCGGGCACTTACTCCTTTACATCGGATCTGGGATTTTTCACCCTCCAAGAGCAGGTACCTGAAAAGTGCGCTGGGACGCGCTTAGGTGGGCATGGCCGCACTTAATTTTCTGTAAACTCCGGAGCTGGTGGGGAAACAATTTTAAACTCCGGAGCTGGGAGCCATTTGCGGCGGAGTTTAGGGGTCGTGTACAAATACCCTTAATCATGAGCAGCGTGTTAGATAGCAGTGTGCAGAAAGGTAGCAGTGGTGACTTGGTGACTCCAATTGTGAGGATGGTATAAATATGCTACAGGATTTAGTCAACACATTACCAGAGTTAATCAGAGTACCCTCAAAGGTGGAGTCAACAACCATGAGTGTAAGCTGACTACTGATACAGGTCAGCCTGATGAATTATTTCTTGAGCTGGACACTCCTGGCCCTTTCTTCCCGTAAACTCTTCTCAGTAGGCCAAATATTGTGTTAGAAATATAGTAGAATCACCAGGAGCCAACAAACGATTCTTCCAAGGAAGGATGACCTCCCTGCAAGAATAAAATGAAAGGGCAAGGAGAATCCTCCCGAAGACCTGCCAGCAAATACACAGCCCATAGCTTTAGGGTGTAGGAAAAGCTGTGTTGTATAGAAACCGAAAGTGAAAAGGGGTTAGGGTTAGGTCATCCTAACTTAAATGAGGAATGGTTTTGGCTCAAGTCCAGATGTTTGATATAAATTGAAAGAAACCAAATGCGGCTGAACTCATTAATTGTACTCGTTGATCGTTGAAAAATGAATAAATGTTGGCAGTGCAAAACACTTGGCTCCCGAGCACTCAAAATCAACTAAGCCAAAGGAAGTTGTAGTGCCGAATCTCCTTTTGTAATATCTGAACGTAAAACTCCAAGGTTTCCCATAGCCATTCTCTCTCCCCGCCTCCCCTGATTTATCCACTACAATTATAGGTGACCCCCCCCCAACCTTCTGAGGTCATTTCAGAGCGGCAGTGTATAATTCGCATTGACATCTAGACTAGGGCTAATTAGGAGGGGTCACCTAAATGCTGCGCCCCTGGAGTGAGCTACCAGTAAAGTCAGAGAGAAATGGTGTGCTTAAGTAATTTCTTTCCAGTAGATACTGGGTAACTGTGGAAATTGAATTCTTTTTATTTGTATTTGCATTTAACAAATCCCAGACACTCCGCAGAGCAGGAAATCAGGGTTTGAATCTTGTAACCTCTCATTTTCAATGAAAAAAACCTAAAAGTAAAATAAACTTCTCTCTCTCTCCTCACAGTGAGATTTCTAAGAAATCTCTTGGGATTTCTCCCTGTTTTATGGTCCTTTGGTGGTGGGGTGGAGTAGGGGAGTTGTTACGACTCCTGCTCAAAATGACATATTTCTGGTGAAATATTCGCTGGAAAGGGCATTGGGCCATTTGGCCATTTTCTGCCCAAGTAAGACAGGAAAATGAGAGTCTTGGAAAACTTAGTGATGCAGAAGGAATCTTTGAGGAAGGAACTTGGCATGGCCAGACTTAGAAAAAAACCACGCAGGATAAGATTTTTTTTGAGCACCGCAGTGTGCCGTGACAAACAGCATTCTGGTGCACACTGATTCTCCCCTCCCCATGTGGTCTGGCAGTCATAAAACAACACTGAGGCACCGAGGGGCGTTAAGGCAGAGGAGGCAGCCACGCCGCCTTCTATGCTGCCTGGCCCCTGCTTGGCTAACTGGTTGGATTTTGTTCCCACACAACAAGCCAGAGAAAGAAGCCAACAACAACAAAAATTGATTCTTCCTCTGGCTTTGGCGGTTACTTCACGTCCTTCCTTGTTCTGCGACTAGTTTTGTACCATGACAGCGTTGGTCGCGATTATGTGGTTTTGTCCCTGTTTAGTCCCTGTTTCCGTTTTCTCACAGTTGCGATAACTTGTCTCGTGACAACTATTACTTCACGGTCTTGTTCCATGACAAATTCTGAATTTGTCTTGCTTTCTTAATCCTTTTTTTAAATATTGTAAATAAAACTTTTTCGATATTTCAATTTACTGGTCTTCTGGGATTTACACGTCAATGCTACAGAATTTTCAGTACTTTCTTTAATAAACATTTGTGCTGCATGGTGTTTCCCATAGGGAAACTAATGTTGAATGTCGCTTGAGCCGCTGACCACTAGGTGGACACTGGTTGTTGCGTGACAGTTGTTACCGCACGGTCCCTTGTCTCAGAACAGGAACCAGGAACAAACTGTGACAAGAGAATACCCCAACCCAGCGTCAGGTATGGTATTGTCACACTCTGATCCCACTCTGAGGGCGAGGTTGAGACAAATTTGAGCTGTTACGCGATGTATGTGAAGTAAGATTTTTTGTACCAGTCTGAAGCATAACACTTACAGAGACAAAATGGACATGAAGTAACCCCTTTTCAACATTTCTCAAGGAACAAACAAGTTTACCAGCAAGACTGTGCAACAACCTATTTTCTTAGTTGTTACACCCTAAATACTTTGTGAATCTTTTCAGGCTCATTGTTGCTCTGAAGTGGCAATTAAGGATGGAAAAAATGCTTGCACATTATTGAGCCATATATTTGTTGTCTTAAAGTATTTTCACACTACTGTATCTGTTTTACATTGATCACTGCAATGCATGTCAGTTTTTAAATTTTCCAGCCAATATATATCGTATTGTATTTTGCTCTATTCTATTTTATCTTATGTTTGGCTTGATGCCGTAACAATAAATCTTACCTTACCTATTGAGCCTTAGAGGGGGGGAAGTGTGCCTTAGGTTCCAGTTTTTGGGGATTCCCCCCCCCATGGACCAATGTTGAGCAACACAGAACATTAACCCACTTTGTTATTAAACCAACAAATTTAGAAGACAAAGAAATCAGCAGCATGAAATATGCCAAAACAATTACTTTCCAACTTTACAACAGAGGGTCACAGAGCTACTTTCCACAACAGCCGGCTGAATTGCGTGCAGGGAGATAACAACCACTCTTATGGTACCTGAAATATTAACAAGATTTACATGTACTGGAATGATGACCATCATAATCATAATCAACAACAACAACAAGCAGTGCCATTGGTGTTATTACTGTCATGTTATTTATGAAACGCTTATCGCCAGAGAGGTTCAGAGAGGTTCAGAAATGAAAAACTTGCAACCTAACATCTATGTGCATTTCCTTGCCTCACCAAATCACCTACCCAATTTCACATGAAATCCACTCTACCGCCGCCACCCCTGAGAACTCTGCCCACATTGGCTCTGAATGGCCGGCTTTGTTTCCAGCCTCGCCTATCATACATCTGCAGCTCTACATAGTAGAGATGGGCACGAAACGAGCGATTTTTTGTTTTTGTTTTTGTTTTTTCATTTTGTTACGCAACAAAAACGAAATGAAAAATTTTTCAAAACAAGACGAAAACGAAAACGAAAACGAACAATTTTGTCGTGTTTTTCGTTTTCGTTGCAGCAAATGTATTGAACTGAAAAGAATGCTAACGAAACAGCAATTTTTCATTTTCGTTTTCATTTTTCGTTTCGTTGCCCTAAAATGAAATTTTTTGCAAAAACTCACGAAAACGAAAACGAACCGAAATGGACCCTAAACGACCAAACGACAAACGAAACACCATTTTTTTGAGTCGTGCCCATCTCTACTACATAGGTTACCCTCGAATATCTATATCGAAAATGTGTAATTGGAAAATTTACATTTTGGGATAACACCTACCCAAATCCTTTGTGCTCACAAGAATTGTAATTCATAAAAGGGATTTTGAACAAGCTGTGTCCAAATGCTAGGAGTAAGGCAGACAGATATCTGAACAAAAGTGTGGACCACTAGGAAAAAGCAAGCGGCATGCACACACACACACACATATGTATTTTGTAAGTAGCTCAAATTGCAATCTGTGTGCAAGACTTGCCCTCCACTGCCCTCCCCAAACCAGCCAAGTGCTCGGGAGGCAGAAGAAGGTGCTTCCATGGCCGCAGAGAGGCCTCCCGGTGCTCAGCACTGCCGTAGCCACCTACAAACCCCTGCAAGCTAGCCCTCCGCTGCAGTGATCAGCTGCTTTCCCCAAGCCAGTTACCGTATTCATCCAAATATAAGCTGAGGGCATTTTTTTCCAGCCAAAAATAAGGGTTGAAATATGGTACTTTACAGGGCCATTGACTTATTACCAGGTGACTCCCACTTCAAGGTTGCTTTGAATCCATGCCGGGATTTATTCTGCACTTCTCAAGGGTCATCCAGGGTGTTAAACTTAACATATTCTGGAAATAATGTGCTGCACTCCTGTAACTCCTGTAAAATACGGACCAAAACCTGGAATGGATACACAGCAGTGAGAGTCAACAGTCACCACTGAGCCTGTACCTGTAGGTATTTTATAAAGTAACTTTCAAAGTTCTGATGGTCGTCAACATAAAGTGAGTCACACCAGCAGCAGGTCGTCAAGGGGTCTTTTCTTTCTTTCTTTTTGCCTTGGCTTAGGCCTTTTCTTATAAACAAACAATAAATAAATAAAAAAGAAGGAAGTTTCTGGGGTCTCTTGCTCATTGCTGGCCCCAGGGTTGTAATAATCCAGTTTGTTCATTCCCCTCTAGTGGGTAAAACTCTCTCTTTTCCCATTTTACAGCTAATTCTAATTAGTATTGCATGTGTACTGGCATTAATGCAAACTATAAATCATGCCGAACTACATTTGAAACTGGTGTTAGACATGGGTTTATAAACTGTGGTTTGGTGCCAGCAATGGTTATCATTAGGACGGGTGCACATTTAATGCTAACTGTAGCTAGCACCTGACAAAATGGGTTCTGGCCCATGAATGTTTAAGCCACAATTAATCTATCAATCCTTCAGGTGCCTTAAGAAGTCTGTGCTCCAGCATACTAAAACAGCTGCACTGTTTGGAGGGCTGTTAGCTCTGAGACAGAAACAGAGAGCCATCCTATTTGCCACAGGTCCCCCTCTGGTTCTGGAGTCATCACTCCCTTGTGCTTGGAGATGTGCCAGGTTTGAAGAGGAGCACTTCCTTATCTGTGGGAGCTCTTGGAAAACCATAGAGTCATAGAACCATAGAGTTGGAAGGGGCCTAGACGCCCATTGTATCTTGATTCATGGGGAAAACCCCCAAGAACGAAGGAGGCGGTCTTCTTCAGGAATGTGGTAGAGAGCAACAAAAGTGGGAACAGAAGCTTGGACATTCTCCCCTCTACTCACAGTAAACATATGTCACTTGTTAAAGACTGAATAGAGCAGTGGTGGTAAATCTTCAGCACTCCACATGTTTTGGACTACAGCTCCCGCAGTCCTTTGTCATTGGCAATACAGGCTTGGAATTTTGGGAGTTGTGGTCAAAAACATCTGGCATGCCGAAGGTTCGCCACCACTGAAATAGAGCCTGTAAAGAACTAGGGCATGCCACTGTGCCATGGGAGAAGAGAGATTTGGGAAAAATCCATTTAAAAAAAAAATAAGCATGATGACATGTAGAAGCTGTCCATTACTGAGTAATAGCAGGATGGCGCTGTACATCAGCCTACCTTTATATTTGTTCTTCTTGCAACTAAGTTTCCAATCTCTGCATACTCCTGACTACCTAACCATGATCAGGCAACCAAGTGGCATTAGGTCTGGTTGATACTTAATTAGGGTTTAGGACTAATCCTGGCTTTAGGTCCTGTTAGGATTTTTAATGTGTGGAGAAACTGTGGTCTGGTTAGCTCAGTTAATTTCTGCTCCTACGAGTATGGAGAACTACACCAATAAGGTCTCCTTATTATCTTTCAGGATGAAGAGCCAAGAAATGAATAAACAGGCATAGACCAACTCATAGGAGAATTCCTCTTAGTATTAGAACAAGAATCAGAGGCATTATAAGATAATATAACACAAGGAGGGCCACCTTCTCATCCATGATACTCTAGCTTTTCCATTTAGCCTTGAAATGTTGAGGAGAAACTTGTATATGTGAAGCTGATGTAAGCAAACTATGTTTTGGACAACATTACTTATCACAATCTGTATCTGTACAGGTATCCGCTGTAGCTTCCAAAATCTAAGTTGATGGAGCTTAAACCAACATCACTCTGATTGTCAGCTAGCAGAAATTTGACCTCTGAAATACTGCCCTCTGAACCTTCTCTGTTATTGCTCCCAGACTTTGGAACTCCCTCCCACTGGAGGCCAGGACTGCCCCATCTCTGCCGTCTTTCAGGAAAGACCTTCCTCATCAGGCAAGCTTTCCCTGAATGAGGGTCTATTTACTATGTGACTTTTATATTGATTACCATGCATGATTGCATTGACTGATTTCATAAGAACAACAGCAATTTCCATGCTAGTTTCCACCCCTCATAATGGATTTTTTTTCTTTTTTGTGTGCTCTTTGTAGCTTTAATGTTACATTTTAATATTCTAAGATGCCTCTCCTAATTCCCTGTTCTTAATTTGATTGTGTCTTAAATATTTTGGGCTGTATATTGTCCTTCTTTACTGTTACCACCTTGGGTCCTTTTCCAAGGAGAAATGTGCAGTAAAATATCCAGATAAATAAACAGTTCCATCTCAGATGGTGAGTTTTCAGTTGCCACTGCTCAGAAGAGAAAAAAAAATCAACAAGTCTGTCCTGTTATTCTGCAAGCAGACAGGTGAGGTGGGGAACTGGTATCGCTGTAATACTCAAGCATCACATCTGCTCTGGACCAAATCAGCACAATACACTGATTACTATAAAAGTATATTAACATATTTTTCTTATTCTTTTAAGTGAAGATGTAGAACTACTACATACTTCTTGCCAAGGAAGATGTCAAGGAATTTGCAGGCAGTCTTGATACTATTCTCACAGTGGCAAGAAGGATGTTTTCTGGAAAATGTCCAGTTTATTGCACCAAATTATACTGTAGGCGTAAATCAGGCCAATTGTGCAATTGCCCCATTTTTTGTGGAACTGCGATGATTGGTGCTTACTTCTTCAATGTTTAAGAATCTGAAGCACTGCGTGGCTTTTTAAATGTCTAACAACCAATCCGTCCTCCTGTAGGCCACATGTGCCGTATACTTTACTTCCAAGGACAAGGGATGGTAGTTTTGCACAAATTATGGGGAAGCTAAGCGGCCGTGGTCACACCTGAGTTTCGATCCTGATCTTCTGAAGGTCCAGCTTTTCCTCTTCGTCCCATCACATGATTGAATAAGTGGGACAGGAGTTCACACGACAAAAGCTGGGTTTTTTTAATTATTATTTTAAAGTGCAGTTCAGCCCCCTTGGCCAGCATGTGGCGCTAGCATTTGAAAAAAACGGACCACTTGGCTGGGGGGAAGGAAAATTTGTAGGACCGGATAGAGCTTCCTGTTTCTCTGAAGGTGAAAAGCAATTAAAAAAACATAGCCCCTCGGCCCCAGGAACAGCCGGTTGGTGCTATAAAAAAAGAAAGAAAAAGAAACCTGATTCATCTGCGTGGTCCCACGGTGTCTGCCTCCTTAAAAGCTGGATTTTCAAAGCGAGGCAAAAATTTCTCTACCTCTTCGGTGAGTCACAGAAACTTCACTTCAAGGGGCATTACCGGGTTTTCTTTTTTCTTTTTTTTTCAAAAAGCCCGGTGACCGTGGGGACGGCATTTTTAGACACAGGTTATCTGATAATTTAAACTGCTTTTAAAGGGATGTAGGACCGGGGCCAAAGAAGATTCTATCTCATTCTTGGACAGAGGCAAGGATTTTTTGCAGGGCTTCCCCATTCCTAGTCAAAGAGTCTCATCAAGTTGGAACAACCTAAATCAAGGAAGAGGAGAAGAATCATGGATATTCTTTGTGTCCACAGAAAGGAGAAAAGAAAGGCACTTCTCATATGAAGCAAGAACGAGGTCAGAATGAAGCGCTGGGATCGTCGTGTTCTGTCCTTCACCACTTCTGCTGTGTACCAGCAGGGAACCATCTAAGCAATAAAGGAGTCCCAACATAAGGTCAAAGCTCTCCAGGCAGGAGATGAGTTATGTGATGAGCTCGGAGGCGGCTCCTTAACAAATCAGGAACAGAGCACTTGATATCAAAAGAGTGTGAAGCCTTGCTTAAAGAACTTGATTGGCTCTACAATTTTTCACGCCCGTAACAATTGTATGTGGAGCTTCATTCATGCCTTGAATTGCAAGCGCGGTGGCAAGCATTTACAGGAAGTTTAAATTATTCTCGAAGAGCAGTTTAATTTGTTGTCTTCTGAGTTATTTCTTTCCATTACATTGTTACAGCCACAGTCTGCATAGTTGAAATGAATAATGTTTAGCTCTTTACAGACATCTGTCTGTCGCAAAGCGATCGAGACAAACTGTGCTGTTTTGATAAGGCCATTCGCTTTTCCGCCCCAGTGTATAATAGCAAAATGATGTCTGTGCGGAAATTGCTTTGAGAATTTTCTTCATGAATCAAAGGGAATGAGGCACGGTTGTTTTGTTTTGGGTTTTACCCCCTCCTCTGTGCCAAGAAAGCTTATAGAGAAGTATGTTGTTCAACAATGGTAAAGTGCCCAAAGAGATACACACAGTTCGTATCTCCACTGAATCTGCCCTGTCATCAAGTTCCGCTAATGCAGTTGTTCTGACAGGAGTCCCGAAGTGGAGTGACTTTCGTTAAGACATTATTAATTGTGAGATGCCGGCTTTTATCAGGTCACATGATCAGTCCATTTAGCACGCAGGCATCCTGCCCGTGGTCCGTGAGTAACACATGGCTCCCCTGCCCGTTTTTGCAGCCCGGCCACCATTATCTGACAAATTGTCCATGCCCCCTGCATTTCTGTTGAAAAAGAGGCATGGGAAGCATGTATAGTAGACTAGTGGTCTCAGAAGCATGGTCTTGTGTTACAGCAAGACGTAGGTACTCTCTGCTTGCTTTTAAGGGAAATGCCAGGATTCCACCCCACCCCACAGACCTACCACTGCTCACTCAGCTCTTCAGAGATGCATATCCCCTGGATGCCTGGCTCCCAAAAACCAGGAATTTAGTGAGCAGCCAGAGCCAAGTGGCAAAGAGAATGTAGTCCATTTCAGACTTGGGGTGGGGGCTGGGGGGGGCTGGGTCCTAGAGTGTCCATTTTCTTTGCTTGTGGATGAGAGCCTTCTCCTCCATTTTGACTGGGTAGGCAGGTTGAGCCTTGTTTGAGGTGGGGACATAGGTGCCACAGCTGTTGCATGGTTTTCTTCTCAAACGATTGCTATCATAGTAATGCGAAAGGTGGTGTTTGGCTTCCCACCAAGTTGCTAATTCAGTAAAGGTGAAACACTAATTGGGTCCAGGATTTCCTTCTAGCCCAATATAGTGTTCTTTGTTTGGCTGCCATTTTGGGGTGAAGGAGTAGCAAAGAAACATCACAGCTGTGCTGGTGCTCCATCCTCTGCCTCCTGCTGCTTTTTCCAAGTGAGGATATCAGGGAACCAACCTTCTAGACAGAAACTCTATGATCTACCACTGACCAACAGTCCACATTTATACAGGAGGACTTCCTGAACTGTGTCTTAAGACGCTTTGAACCTTCCTCCTCTACCGTGGTTTTCTAGCAAACTACGGGCAAGGAGGACAGTTTACAGAAGAACAATAAGTGAAGCACTTCACACATGCTCATTGTTTCGGCAAAAACACTTCAAATGAAATTGACGGCATCTAATGGTGCTTAAATCTGGCTAGGTCATGCCCAGGATGGTTAATGTGAGCTTCAGAGAATCACTGCTGGATCATTCCTGCTGCTCCATTTTCTTTTACTTGTTTGCAGATTGTTTTTCAGGCTCTGTATTTCATTTGCTCATTCCTTTCTGTATTTTTTTAAATAACTAGAGGAGCCAGCAAGCTTGGCAAACAAAGTAACTCTTCACAAACAATTGTCAGATGGCCTTGATTTATGTAAAAGTAAAGTGTTTCCCTAGCAGTTGTTCCTCATAGTGCCAGTCTATGTTGAAAGCAGCTACGGTAACGGTCCTTGCTCAGAAGACGTAACAAACACAATTGAAGATAGAAGGACATCTGTTTTGACATTCATCCAGAGCCTAAATGCTTCCCCCGCCCACACACTTCCTTTGCTTCTAGCAGAAGAGAAAGTTGTGTTTCCCTAAGTCCTTTCATCCAAATATTTTTAAGAAAATAATTAGAAGGTTACTTGATCGACTATCCATGTCCTGAATTCCAACTCCTCGCGCCATTTTCAAGCCGCCACCAGCTGTTGTCTCTGCATCCTCTAAGTTCAGTGGCAGTCTTCACAACAACTGAGGTAGAAGTCCCCAGTTACATAATATTGTTGGCAGTCTTCCCTGTTGTATTCTGTACTATTTTGGAGCGGCTTGGTTTTGAATGGACAATGAACTTCCCTCAACCCGAGACACAAACAGACATACACACCCCTTCTTATGATAAGCAAAGGCCTGCTCTTGGTGAAGGTGAAAGCTGCTAGACCTCCATCATTGATAAAGACCAAAACAACTGCCAGCATTTGTGGATTCTCCTTGAGGGGCATGGGTACAGAGACAGATGTAACGAGTGTCTGAATTGTGACTCCATCCATCACTGCTAAAGCAAATGTAGTCCGTTCCCTGTTAGAAAGGTTGGGAGTCTGGGTGTGCCATTTGTGTTTTCTTTGATGTCCAAATCCAAGAGCTTTCCACGAATTTCAAGTGCCAGGCCACAATCATATACATATCAGATACCTACATTACAATCACCTGGACAAGAATGGGCCAAGTCCTTCTTCAAGGCCTTCATTTCATGTAGCAATGCTTCCTGGAAGGAAGCAGCAGCAACACCTCTTAGGGCAGGCATGTCCAAAGTCAGGCCCAGGGGCCAAATGTGGCTTGTTTTCAAATTTTGAGTGGCCCGCAGCCTCTTCTCCCCACCAGCTCATCCCGTCACGCATCCCCACCAGCTGGCCCCTCCCCATACCAGATAGAGACGTCAGCTTGAAGTTTTGTGGTTTGTCTGCCCTCCCTGCCTCTGTTCATCCCCCAAGCCACCTGCCCAGCCTACCCTCCCCTGGCTCTGTTGCTGCAGCGTCCTCCCTACCACCTTGCATGACTTAGAGGCTTGTCCAAAGTCCAGCCTGGGGGCCAAATGGGCTGAATGGTCAGCCCCCACACATTTTCACCTCGCCAAATCTGGCCCTCCTTCCAAAAAGTTTGGACACCCCTGTCTTAGGGGCTGTAGTCATTTTGATCTTGATATTCTATTAAGGACACTTCCTGAAACAGACATATGTTTGGGAGATGCGAGAGCCTAACCTTTTGCCCCTACTTTTTTCCTTGTGGGTGGCTAGCTATACTGTACTCATATTCTACCATGCAACCCAGCTGGCAATACTTTGGGGAAGAGGTTTACATTGAGGAAGTGATGAGGGTTAACCTTCCCTACCTAGCACTGGTTCTTCAATTAGAATCAAATCATAATATGATTTCCAGTAAAAGCAAAACAATGGGAGATCCAGGGGTTGCTTTCAATACATAGTGTCTCATATGGCTTTAAACGCCAGCTCTGGTACAGTATGTGTTCTTAACTGAACTCCATTCAAAAGGACTCCCTATTATATCTGCCTGTATAGAAGGCTAGCATTTTTCAATCATCTTAATGCTAGTGTGACATTGATGAAAACTATACTGTTATTGTTATATGACACAGGGGTGTGGCGTGGGGAGGGGAAGGGGGCAGGGTGCCCCGGGTGCAGCAATTATGGGGCGCCAAATCACCTACCCCCCGCCCCCCCGCCCCCCATCTCTGAGTCCGGCTGCGAGCAGTAAAGGTGGGGAGGGGGAGGCAGCGCTTGCCTTCTCGCCCTGGAGAGCAGGACAGGGCAAAGCAGGAGCCGCTGAGGAGAGGGGACAGCGAGAAGCAGGGTGGTGTCCCTCCTCCTCCTCCTGCACCGTGTACACCCAAAGTGGAGGGTGGCGCAATTCTTCTGGGCAGGAGGCATACGAGTGCCTGAAGTAAAGCGGGGAGGGGAATTGGTGGTAGCAATCATGCCTCCAAGTGCTCCCCGCCACTTCACTCTCGCCAGGGGCACAACTCCTATGTTTGTTGCATGCACGCATGCACATCACACACACACACACACAGGAAGAGGGTGGCAGTGGCGGAGGGCGGGCCGCAGCCAAGAAGAGTGGGGACCAGACGGGGGGGCGTTGCGGGGAGGGCGCAAAAACCAATTTTGTCCCCGGGCACTCCAAACTCTAGCTACGCCTCTGATATGACATAGTTGGAATCAACTTATAGTGACTCCAATAGGGCTTTCAAGGTAAGCGAGATATTTAAGCAGTAGTTTTACCAATTCTACATCCCAAATGATTTTTCAGGGCTGTGTGGGGATTTGAACCCATGCTGCCTAAGTCCTAGTCTGTCACTCTTTGCAGTACAACACACTAGGTATCTGACACCAGCAACACCCATCCCTTGGAAGCAGTGGAGGAGGAGGAGGAAGTAGTGGTGGTGGTGGTGGTGGTGGTGGTAGGTAACTGTAGCCCTCCTTCCTTCCCTCTGAGTTGCTGATAAGGTAGTTTCAGGCAGGCAAAAGCAGGCTGGAACAGCAGGTTCTTCCTGAGAAAGCAATTAGGCCATGGCAGTTTTAGCCACTGCTGGTGGTTGTAAGTCTGAGCAGTCATTAACCAGGTAATTTGTTAAGTGAGTAGTTTAAAAAAGTTAAAGGTAAAGGTTCCCCCACCACCACCACCAAACACACGGGCTAGTTGTGTCCGACTCTAGGGGTGGTGCTCATCTCCGTATTTAAGAGAAGAGCCAGTGTTGTGCAAGTCCATGGCCATGTGGCCAGCATGGCTGCAAGGAAACACTGTTTTACCTTCCTGCTTTTTACAGTGGTACCTATTTATCTACTTTCATTGACATGCTTTCGAACTGCTAGGTGGGCAGGAGTTGGGGTTAACAGCAGGAGCTCCCTCCACTGCAAGGCACCTGGGATTTGAACCTTCAAACTGCTGACTTTGTAGCCGACAGTTTTCAGTGCTCTTGCCCACTGAGTAGTAGCTTATAGCAAAAGCATAGATAAATAACACTAAATAGTACAGTTAGCTCACTGTTAGCAGCAGTGCCACATTTTGAGAGTTCACTTGCTTTTGTTTTGTGATTGGTCATTGGAAGGTAAAGGTGGGTTCATTTGAAAGTCTTTTTGCACAGGCATGGAGCTTTGAAGGAAAACTGTCGTTGTAAAGCAGTAGAACATCCATATTTTATCCAAAATCTTCCTCAAAGTGGAGAAGCCTGTGAATGAGTATCAGTATCACTGCTTTCAAGCCTGTGAATGAAAAATCCTCTAGCCTCAATTTTCACTCATCATACTAACTTTCTACACACAATGAACATTTGATTAGAAATATGGCCTAAAGGATAAAGTTGACGCGATTGTGGCAAGGGATGGGAAGGAGGAATTATTGCCAAAGGTCAGATCAAGGTTACAACAGTCCCCACTAGCAAATATTTCTGGCAATCCTCATATGCAGCCCAGGAACACATTTTGGAGTGTTTTTTCAACAAAACTGGTACAGGGCAATGTGAAATCATGCAACTGAGAGTGATGGTTTTAATGCAAAGAA
The DNA here is from genome assembly GCA_023846285.1 of Phrynocephalus versicolor. Classification (NCBI taxonomy): domain Eukaryota; kingdom Metazoa; phylum Chordata; class Lepidosauria; order Squamata; family Agamidae; genus Phrynocephalus; species Phrynocephalus versicolor. Next base: position 19,589,306 of record JAHTLZ010000237.1, read on the forward strand.
TTCATTTAAACTTGATATGGTGAAGCTAACTGCTGTTTTCTCAGCTTCATCCTATGTCCTTTAACACTGAGATGATAACCTCAGGACTACCGTAAGAAGATGTTGAGATTGCTGAGGTAAATGAAGCTGGGTGGGTCATTGCTGAGGCAAATCTGAAGGGGCAGATTCCCTGCTCCCGTTCTTGGCTATTTTACTCCATCACTTCTTGGAGTCCAATTACATAGCAAAAAATAATAAAATAATAAAATAAAGGCAGAAATGCTATGAGTCTGAGATGGGCTGGTTTTCATTTTCCCTCTCAACATGACACAATGGGAAATCCAAATCAACCCATAGTCCTACAGCCCAATCCATAGATTTTCTTCCTTACCAGAGACTCTTCTATTTTTTACAAGTCAATTCCTTTCACTTTGGTTCAACACATGTGACTGTATTCAACTGATGCCAAAAGGAAAAACCAACCAGCCCATGGGCCCACAACAAAGTGTTGCCTTGACTCATACTTTCATAAGTGAGGACTAGGAGAGTGCACACATACTGTACACATAAATGCACACAAGCAGTGTCAGCATTCACCTGTCTCTGCAAAGTCTCTCTCCAAAGACACTCTTTTCTTTGTAACTGCTTCACCTCAGAGCTCCTGTTTATTTTTAACAGCTGAATAAGCTCCAAAGCCAGCAAGATAGGATGAGGAAATGAGTGACTGAGGAAGGAACGCCTTTTCAAGGCATTTCATGAACTGTGCCACCTACAGTGGAACTGTAATTAGAAGGGATGTTTCTCGGCTGCCTGCGTGGGCATTGAAATTAAAAAAAAAAACTAATGCCCTGGTGTGACTGCACAGTGAAAGATTATAAATTAATTCAAAATTCACTTTCCGTGCAGTTGCACCATTAGTCTCCCTACATAAGCCTTTCCAACCCTAGCACCCATTGGATATATGGAACTTTACTTTCCATCCCTAACAACATGTAGATGATGTGAGTTGTAGTCCAATACAATTCCTTGGGTGGGGAAAGCTGCCTAAGGTTGGCAACACTTCTGTCTCCTTTTTGGACCTAAGAGTTTAGAGAAAAGACAAAGAGAATATCTCATCATTCTAACAAGCGGATTATACTGATAGCCGTACACAGAAAAGTCAACGTCCCAGGTACTGTTGTTAGATTAAATGGCAATTATTTCCTGTAGAATCTGTTCAGTTAACATTTGATTAAAGCAGCCACTCTGCCAAACTCTTCCATGGTATTCATGCCTCCTTTATTCTTCAAAAGGGCTGTCGAGCCCTTGAGTATGAAGCTTATGAAGTATTTGTGACCTACATAAAGAAAAAGCACAACCTAGGCATGAAAAAAACAACCCTGATTGTGTCAAACATTTTGTAAACACAGCTGTTCTCTTTTGCTAAATTGGCATGGAGAGGAAGTGCTGCAGTACTGTACTTATTGCACACATACCTAGTGTGCATGTGTAAGTTGTACAGAGGTGGCAGCAAAATCAGAACAAATGTTTATCACTGGCTTTAGTTTTTCAAATCCTACAGTTTTTCAGCCAAGCACACAGCAGTTGTGGTCAAGGGTGAAGGATGGTTTCCGGAATTCTGAAGTGTGTAACTGGAGTGTTTCAACACAAACGAGTTTTACCATTAGAGCTAAAAATTGTCCAGATATTCCATTTTCTTTCCCTAGGAAGGAAAAAAGATTGAAGAAGTGAGGAGCTATACAGGTTTGCAAACTGGATGTGATAAATTTTGTTAAGGAAGGTTTGGACCATCAGTGGTTACTAGTCAAGAGCCATGTATATCACCTCGAGTATCAGAGGCAGTCTGCCTCCATACATACTCAGAAAACTCAAGATGGAGGTACAACTGTGTCCCATAGATGGGGCTTTCCACGGATAACTGGCTGGTCAATGTGCGGACAGAATCTTGGACGAGGTAGGCCCATAGTTTCATTCAACAGGGCTTTATTACGGCACTCTTGTAGCCAGCCTTGGTAGGATGGTTGTGTAATAAGGTCTCAAATGAAAGTTTATATGAAATACTTTTAACCTCAGCATCCTCGCAGTATTTGCCTTTGTAATGTTTCGGGTGCATGTCAATATGCATCTGCCAAGGATGCTACTCCACATGCCTGGTCATGACAGATACTGTACCTGATCTACCTGCTATTGCTTCCCAATCTTCTCCATTGACACTGGCTATCCATGAATGCTTTAGAGCAGGAAAGTTTGGCAGGATGTTTTTGCCTGCAGCTCCCAGTTCCCCCACTTTCACATGGCCAATGATGAGAAACTGTGGCCACTTATAGACTCAATATCTACACAGCCAACATTCCCTCGCCTCTGTTATAAAGAACCTTTGTGACTTCAGAAAATGGAACATTCCCCCATCCTTAAAATACATATGTTACTGTAGACATCCGCCCATAAGGGTTCATCCTCTAAACTTGATGACTAGCCTAAATGTTGTGGTTTCCTTCCCATCAGCCACACTCTTCAACGAGCAGAATAAGAACCATGACTGAAGTCATTGTGGGATATTCATTTATACATTTACATTACAGACTACAGTGTTCAGAGTTGGCTTCCACAGTTTTTAAGGGATAAGGGAGTTTGAAGCTCTAAGCTACCAGATTTCTCACCACTTAAATCACTTGGTAATTCATCGGGCATTCCAGATAATGAACAGGAGAAGGCTGAGTAATTGCCTGCTAACTGCAAGGCACTTACAATCTGTCCCAGGAATGCTTGTATGACAGAGATGAAGGTGTTCCTTTAGCATCGTTAGGCTGACTAATAATATTGTGAAGCAGTCTGTCTGTAGAGTATCAAGGATTGAGTGGTAATAGCAGTCTCTTCCTATTTATGCCATTTACATTTTGATTACTTATCAGATAATGTTAGATGCAACTTCACATTGTCACTATGAGAGGGGATGGTGGAATGCTCAGTTATGCAGGTATATTCAATAAAAAGAAACAATAGGAACAGAAAAATGTGATGTAACATTACTCCCTGTATCTGGAAGTTGAGTCATGACAACTGGACTTCTTTTTCTTGAGAGATAGAAAAGTTTCACTGCTCATCCAAACAGCTTCATCAATCTGAATAAACATAGTGCGAGTCCTGCATCTTATAGTCCGTTTTGACCTCTTGTCACCCTGGTCTGAAATAGGCTCATAAGATGAACAATGGCCTGAATAGGCTTGTTTAGGTAGACAACAGTATCCAATAATGGCCCAAGGTGGTGAAACACATAAAGTATGGGTCGTTAGCTATGGCCTTGGTGGTGAAGGCTGGAGTGTCTGATAACCTTAAAAGGATTTTTGGCAAACACCACATCCCTGTTTATTTCAAACCTACAAACACACTAAGGCAGAGACTTGTCCACCCAAAGGACCTGATACTAAAACACAAAAGGATGAATATAGTATATGCGGTCCAATGCAGTGAGGTGTGTACATACTTCTACATTGGAGAAACTAAACAGACATTAAACAGAAAGATGGCCCAACATTGGAGGGGCAACAGCCCAAGAGGTCAAAGCAAACTATAAGATGGAGGACTTGCACTAGGTTTATTAGACTGATGAAGCTGTTTGGATGAGCAACAAAACTTTTCTATCTCTCAAGAATAAGAAGTCCAGTTGCCATGAATCAACTTCCAGATAAACTCACCTGGATGACTGAGAATCTTCACAAACATATTACTCCCTGTACTTAAATGTCATTATAAACAGCTTTTGATTCAGGAGTGTTATAAACTATTGCTTATTTAAAGATCTTGAAATCGTGTGCAATAATCATAAAACACACAACTTAAGACAATACATAAAATGAATAGACAATGTCCACCTTTCTTCTAAATGATCTAGTAATTAACAAGAACAATTTGCTGCCACGTGCATTCCAACTTCTGGCAACTGTCCAAGGGTTATCAAGGCATCGAGTACTCCAGAAGTGGTTTAGTGGTCCCTCTTTTAGTGGCCCTTTGGGATTCTGACACTTGCCCATAGCTACACAGACAGCAGGGCCTGTATACTCATCAGCCCCAGATGCTATGGGTGATTTTGGCTAACCTCTCCCAAGAAGCTCACTGAAGATTCACATTCCTGCTCTCTTATTCTTCTACAGCTACCATAGATTTCATGATCCATTAGGCCAGTGGCCTCCAGGTTAGTAACCCATGCATGGTGAAGGCTTCTGGAACCTGCAGTCCAAGAACATCTAGGTTACCCAAGGCTGAGAACCACTGCACTTTACAGCTATACAAGTTCCCTAATAAAAATAAGAAGGGCTTTGATAGGCACCTAAAAATTACAATGGTGAAAGACTATATTAGGAGAAAAAGTACACCAGATTCATAGCCTTAATGGTGCGTGTGTGCT
>JAHTLZ010000237.1:19599269-19621817 GCA_023846285.1 Phrynocephalus versicolor
TGTGTGTGTGTGTGTGTGTGTGTGTGTGTGTGTGTGTGTGTGTGTGTAAAACATACATAATATCAAACATAAAACCATAATTAAAATCAAAATTATAGACAATTAAAAAATCCAGTATGCCCTAAAGCTGTGGTATTCAATTTTCAGCCCTCCAGATGTTTTGGACTACAAATCCCACAACCCTTTGTTACTGGCAATATAGGCTTGGAATTCTGGGAGTTGTGGTCCAAAACATCTGGAGGGCCTAAGTTTGGACATCCCTGCCCTAAAGTCAAATAGAGGTGGATTAAGTTTTCAAAACAGATTAGCAGCAGTGATGGCCAATAGGGATGGGCTGTTCGTTTTGGAAGCATCACGTTCCGAAACGACCCATGCAAGCCCAGGTGCTCTTTGGAATTCTCCGAAATGCATGCAGCAAATCCATTACTTTCTTGCATGGTCATATCAGGCTAAATTCCAACCAAAGTCTCCTGACATCATCTGACCTTCTCCCTATTGCTGGCCAATCAGGAGCTGTGCAGGGAAATGCATCAACCCACCCACCCCCTGTCTGATTGGCCAGTGCCAGAGAGAAGGACAGATGACATCAGGAAACTTCTTCCTGGTTGGACTTTAGCCTGACGCAACCGTGCAGGAGGTAAGTGATTGGCTGCTTGCATTTCAGAGGCCTCCAAACAGCACCTGGGCTCATGTGGGTCCTTTTGGAACATGCTGCTTCCAAATCAAACAGCCCATCTCTAATGGTCAATAGCCAGGGAAAGCCACTCTGAATAGCCAGGTTTAATTGTTGTTGTTTTTAAAGACCTGCAGTGTGGGGGTCACGATCTGAGGGGAGCTGATTAAAAATATTTTTCTCTCTCTCTGACGCAGCACTAGACCAATACAGTTCTAATTTGAATGCTTGACATGTCCTGTCACTTCAGCAATATTTCACTGGCTAAATATTTTTTTAAAAAGTGATTAGATTGATGGCAAAAGGGGTAGGTGAGAAGGGAGTAATAACAGCAGATGAAGGAGGCTGTGCGATGTGTGGATCCTTGAAACACATTTTCCTTGGGTGGTTAAACATTTCTGTATCAGTGGCAACAACTATTCACTTGGGGCTGTATAGGAAAGTTCATGTCAACCTGGGACAAACTTCTCGTAAGTCACACTTTAAGTTCCACCGAAATGGAGGGGGGGGGATGGAATAACCAACCATAGCTTAAATTATCTCCTGATGGTTTCAGTGAAAACTAACTGTAAATCAGTCCACAACTGATGTCTGTGGAACGTTTGCTTTTGAAAACATATAGGATATTGGGCGGTAATTGTAACATTGTTGGGGGAGGGGATGGAGATTAATTCCTTCCTTATCCCTTTATTTCTTTCACGATTCATGAAACCATGTATCAAGTGCAGTAGTTCAATCAAGTGTAGAAGGTAGTAAAGTTTAAGTGTGGTTTTATAAAGCCCTGTGGTTATATGTGCCAAATTAACTTCATTGTTTTACACTGGCTGTGAGATTAATGGTGAATTAGGCGTTTGCCTGGGTGAGGAGCGGTCATAGTATGTACAGCAAAACCGACCAATGTTACTGGATTCAGCATGCAGGGCCACAGAGTAGCAGAAAGATACAGTACTTGATGTCATTGCAGGATTCTGCTACTTGTCCATCTGTCCTTCTGCCCATTTAACTTCAGCATTATAAAACTTTTCAGTTTGGCAAGGCTTATCAGATCCTGTGGCTGGAAGATAATAGGATGTAATAGCCCTCTTCACCACTTTTTGCATTTAAGATAGGCCTCTCTTGTAGAAAGAATGTTAAGTGCAACTACTTCCACTTCAGTGATACAGGAAATGATACTTTCAAGTGCCTTCTTGATTAGGGATGCTGTTGGGGCTGGCTTGTCATTAATTAGGATGTTTTCAGCACAAACGAGACAAACCTTGCTGTGCACCTGCACGCCTTCAGTTCTGCACTTGAACTGGGCGGAAGAGGTTAATGGGTAGATCTGAGAATAAAACGAATCCCCGTGAAGTACAAGTGGAAGACTGAAAACAGAAAAACAGAAAATCTGCTCTTGGTCTAGTTCCCACTCTCATCACCCTAGGAGAGTGATGGCAGACCTTTTAGAGACCAAGGACCCAAGCTGCAATTCAAAACCCACTAATTTTTCGCAAAGCGCTAATACAGCAATTTAACCTAAATACAGCTGGATGTGAAGGGGCGATGTTGGGTGCCCACAGGAATGGCTCCGATTGCCACCTTTGGCACCCATGCCATAGGTTCGCCAACACTGCCCTTGGATGATCCCCTACCCTGCTTTGGAGGAAATTCAGAAACTTCAGGAAGGGGGGGGTCTTTCAAACCTAGGTCTTATTTCACATGGAAAATGCATGCTTTTGGGTGACTTTTGGAAAATTACTTTGCCAGCACCTAAGGCCAATGCAGCTCAATATCTTCATTAGACATGGGCACGACTCGGTGAAATTGTCGTTTCCGTTCTCGTTCTTCGTTCTCGTTACGTAGCGAGGAACGAGAATGACAATTACTCCGCTCCAGCTCGAACCTGACCTGATAAAAATAAATTGGGTCTGATTTGTCGTCGTTGTTCATGGCATCGCGGTGCCAGCAATCGCGCGATGCCAAGCGGCACAGCACAGAAAAAAAGTTTTTTTTAAAAAAAACCCCGATTCCCGGCCATAAAAGCAGGCGACAATATGCCTGCCTCAGTGAGGGCACCTACCAGAGAGGGGTGGTTTCTGGGGGGGGGGGTCCCCGGCTTCCTCCCCTCTCCTGACCTGGGCTGCTGGTACCAGGCTGGGGGGGCATCCTCACTGTCTCTCTCCATTTGCCATGTGGTGGTGGGGATCCAAAATGAAATCGTGCTCCAAAAACCCACCAAAGCACCACAGAAACATGTGAAAATTAGGTATTTTAAATGCCTGATTTTTATAGTAGCAGCAGTGGGTTTTTCTTGCAATAAAACGTCTCCATTGATTTTATTTTATTTTATTTTTATTTTTTTACACCTGCGCAGGCGCAATGATGGGCTGGCCATGGGATGGGACCATGCAAATTTTTGGAGCCATTCCACCAATCGCATGGGCAGGTTTTGACTGAGACTTCTGGGTGTGCCAGAGAGGGCATTAAAAGCCCACAAACCCGAACCCGAACCCTAATCCTAACCCTAACCCAAACGCCAGTACGCTGTCCTTCTTAGTGGGTCAGAGGCACCCAGAGGTGCAGCCCAATAACCCACCCTAACCTTAAATGTAACCCTAACCCTAGCCCTTACCTTAACCCCACCAACCCTAATCCAGATCTGTACGCAAGTACACTTCCCTTCTTAGTGAGTCAAAGTGGGCGCCTTGCAGAGCCCACTCTCACTATCCCATTCCCTAATCTGTACGCCGGTATGCTAGTATGCTGCCCTTCTTAGTGAGTGAGTCAGAGGCACCCAGAGAGAGGTGCCTCTGCCACTTACCCCCCACACCCTAACATATGTAAAAAATAAATATGCGGCGGCTCCGTGAAATGCTTCCCTTCCCTTCTTAGTGGGTCAGACGTCAGAGGCACCCAGAGAGGTGCCTCCCAGAGCCCAGTTACCCCAACCCCAACCCCAACCCCAACCCCAACCCACAAACGACCAAACGACAAACGGGACGACAAATTTTTGAAAATTATCGTGACAAATGGCAACGACCCGAAACGGACCTGTCCCGACAAACGACAACTCGAAACGTCATTTTTTCTGGTCGTGCCCATCTCTAATCTTCATGTTGCGAATTTAGGAAGGCAGCCGCACCTAGCCGAGAGTGGCTAACAAAAAACTAGCAGCGCAGTTGGTTATTAATTATTAAAGCTGAGGTATTAAGGAAAAGTTGGAAAAGTTGTGGGGGTTTGGGGTTTTTTTTGGATTGAAATTGAGAGTTCCCTCCCCGCTAAATATAGCCATTGGCCATGTAGGCTTGTAGGGTTCTGAGTTTTGCAGTTGGGAGCGGTGGTGGGGGAGTAACCTGGCCAAGCTTTGCATTAGAAGTGGTCCTGAGGCTGATTTGTCTGTCCAGCAAAGACTAACCTATCATTCCCTAGACCAATTGTCTATCCAGTCCACCCAATCAACCTCCTTCCGTGGTTGCACTTCATTTACTTGCATGTGCATCCATCTAAAAGCCTTTTTGACTTACAGTTTGCATGCAAAAACAAACAGTGCAATCGGCAGGACTAGTGGATCATTGAGCACGCTTGTGTACCTTAGGCTGCTCGGGTCTGGGATGCTACAGCCCAGTTCAGCAACGTGAGGCTGTGCTTAAGCTGAATTAATACCAATTATACCCTCGTCAGTCTCTGTGTGTGTTATTTTTGGACTACAATTCCCAGAACTCATAAGCAATTAAGGGACTGATTGTGCAAGAGGTTGCATAATCGCACGTGTAACCAGCTGCACAGTCTCTTGCACGCCCATTTTGCACAGCCAGTCGCACCATGGTTCCGTCCAACACAACTAGGACAGCAGGATGTTTTTTTTTTAATTTCCTTAGCGTTTGATTGGATTTTTGTCCAGGACCACAACTTTGGGAGGGGGGGTGCAAACAGAGCATGTGCACCAATCATCATGCTGGGTGGTGGTGGGGGTGTTCCAAAATGACAAAATAATATTTGCATTTTATACTGTTCTGCTCGCTCCCCTGCTGGGATGGGGGTGGGATGGGGGGGTGTTGCAGAATCCATGTTTGTCCTGGATGACACAAACCCTAGCCCTGGGATTATTTAGGCTGCAGTTTAACTTTGATTTCACCTTTGGGCTTTGCTTTTCCCTCCAGGCAGAAAGTACAGCCTGATCAAAGGAAGAGATCTGGGCCAGGGTGGTTGTTGTTGTTGTTGTTTGTGTGCACCATTTGATTTCTCTTTACAATAATAAGGCATTGTTTCTCCCTTCCCCTCGTTTGCCTCTCTCTCCATTCAAACCTCTAATGATCCACCCCACCGTAGGAAGCCTACTGCTCAAACTGAAAAGGAAGATGTCCCCCAGGCTGGCGAGCAATTTCCATAATCTCCAGCGAGCAGGCGTTCCAGAGAATGGCACCTGCACATGTTACACCTGTTCCCAGAGCTACACGGAGATCTTGTGTGTCTTTAACGAAAGATTCATTAAAGCATTATGTTGTATACAAAATATTTTCTTCCTGGGGAAAGCTGAGCAAAAGCCAAAGGGGGGGGGAGATACTGCTGAGAGCTGTATAGGAGCACGCCTGCCTGAACGTGCATACCTAATTATATAGGCAGGGGAAAGAAAGTCTTATTATCTGCTAATGCCACCAACTCGCCTGTTCTTGTTAATTGCGCTGTTTGTGCCGGAATGGAAATCCACTCCTCAACAAGGGATTTTTGTTTTATTTTTCCAGGAGACCCGTGAAGATAACGGTAGCCTGTGATCTGTCATCTGTGACAGGCATCCGAAACATTTTGCCAGCAGTGTATCAACAAGGTTTACAATAGCTTATAATTTGCTTGCATTTCTCTCTCTCTCTCTCTCTCTCTCCACCCCACCCCTTGCTAAACTCCTGTGTCAGCTGCATTTTTATGCTTCCACAAATCCGTCAAAACAAAAAAGGACAAAAATATGATTTACCTTTTTCTCTCTTTCAAGAATGCCTTTTGCTTCTCTCGCCTAGAGTGGCCCAGCACTTTTGTTCTCAGTTCATAATGAGCTGGATACACCAGTATACGAGAACCAGGGCTGCCAAGGTATAAGTGATAGGACTTCCTCATTGACAGAGACTGTGATGTTGTCTGCCATTCCATCATTGTGTAGCTGTGGTAGCATTAGCTGTAGGTATGAATTTTTCTCACAACTTTTTTTTTGCCGTTGTGAGTTATTTCTGTTGTAATACAAAGCGCTCCCTGGTTACTTGGTTCCGAGTGTACAATTAAGATCCATCAGGTTTACAAAAGACCCACTCCAATAGAAAACAAGTGGCATAGATTTTATATATACAAGTGTTCCTCACTTGACAAAGTTCCATTCCTATGACTACGTTGTTAGGTGAATGGGTTGTTAAGTCAAGAGATTAAAGGCAGATGTCTTGTATTGTGTTGAGGCTGAGCGCCTTGCAGGCAAGCCGAAGTGGGGAGGTTCTCTAGGAGGCCTTAGAACAAAGGGGGGGGGGGATGAAGGTGGTCAACATTCTGCCTGAGTTGGGTCATTCTTCTCCCTAGCAGAGGCACTGGGATTCTCGCAGCAATACCTGCCCCTTGGATGCAGCAGAGGAGGAGAAAGGCGGGAGGGAGGACACGCTGGAGCCCTGCTTCATGCACCCTGCTCAACCAAATGGGGTTTTCCACTTTTGCAAAAGGTCAGCAAATTTCCCCTTTCAGAAATGATAGGAAAATTGCAGCCACGCTCCAAATGGTTGTACGCTTGCCAACACAAATGAACAAACAAACAGGAAGCCAGGCATTAATGTACAAAGAAGGGAGATTAAAAAGAAAACACCATCCACACTGAAGTGGCCAAGGTCTTTTGTTGCTGCCGTTTTCCCTTGAACCATACTAATAATTACCTCTTGGGCCAATGAAGGAAGGATTGTCTTTACCATAAGGCACCCACCTCAAGCGTACAAATATTGGATGCGATGAAAAGACAGAAAAATCTCAGTAGGAACATAGGGGAATCCATTTCAAGTCCTCTACACCTTACAGATGCTGGGATGCATAGGTGTAGAAACCATATATTTTTATAAGCTTTTTACTTAATATTTTCAGGCAGTGGATAACTGAAACCATGGGTGCCGATGCTGTGGACATGTCAGTCATAATGTATTCTAGCCATTATATTTTACTACCAGGGGAGTAAATACCATACCAAATACATACCAAAATAACTCGAATGCCATTAAACTGTACATAGTGCAGCTTTCGGGGGGGGGCATATTTGTTGCTTAAGCTCAGACAGCAAAACATTGTGGGCTGGTTAACTCAGTGAAAAGCATGTGGCCTAAAAAGCCTAATGGTTCTTTATACTGTTGCCAAAATGTCCGTGAAGCCATCATACAAGTGCTACCATCCACGGATAAGGTTGTCTGAATGTTTGTCCTGCTATGCAGCCCTTTTGCAAATCTGCTATTTTCAACGAGTCTTCCTGCCTCTTCGCCTTCCTGCCTTAATTTGATGAAGCTCCCTTTTGAATGTGAATAGCAAACCAGACCTGCTTTAAAGTTTGAGAAATGCTTTGGGGAAATGAGCTATTCAACACCTTGCTTTGTTAGTCCTTGATGGGAAAAATGGTCTCAGTGACTTCATTACCAGCATTTTGATCACCCTGGCGCTGATAGGCAAACACATTGGGCTAGAGACAGTTCCACACAATGCACACTAGCTGGAGCTTGCTGGAGCTGCACAATCCATATTGGGCTTTTAAAAGATGCAATTAAGAAGCCTATTAGGTACTGCGAGTAATGAGCCTGTGAGATCAACTTCCAGAAGTAAGGTAATTGGGCTTTTGCATGGGGATGAAAAAGGTGCTGGTCATAAATCTAGTCCTAGTTAGGCAGGCAGCCTAAAAGCAGGTACACGGCTCAAAGGATGAGTGTTGATGTCATGACACCACTGCCACCACCACCACCACTCCCAAATATCCACCCTATGACAGTACCTGGGTTTTGTCCTAGCCACTCTGCCACATGCCCTTTCATGTCCTGAGCATACTGTGTATATGAGACTTGGGCTGTTTATACACGACCCCTAAACTCCGGGGCAAATGGCTCCTAGCTCCGGAGCTTAAAAATGTTTCCCCACCAGCTCCGGAGTTTACAGGAAATTAAGTGCGACCCCGCCCACCTAAGCGCGTCCCAGCGCACTTTTCTTGTACCTGCTCTTGGGAGGTGAAAATGCCTTGATTCGGATGTGCCGGGCTCTCCTCGCTTCTTTTTGTTGTTGTTTTTTGCCTCCCACCCCTTTAAGAGAAGGAATCAGGAAGTGACAGGGCTCAGAGCAGCTTCCACCAGCACCGGGAGGTAAGCCTTTATTCTTTTGTCCCTTTCCCCCTCCCTCCCCTCACGCAGACAGGAGCAAGGAAGTGTGGAGGGGTGGGGACGGAGGAACAACAACGAACCCCCAAGATCTCTGGTCCGAATTTAAGGGGCCAGCGGATCTTAGGGGTCGTGTGAAAAGGTCTCCAGCTGCAAACCTTTATGGAAACCTGGCTTTCAAGCACTCCCAGCCTGGCTCAGATTAGGGCTGTGCCTTCAAGAACTCCAAAACGCACAAGAATATGTCCTTTCTTTGCACACCAGGCTAGGGATAAAATATGCCCCACAGACTTCAAGAAAAGCCCCCACAAACTTTAAAAGAGATCATGGTAGAAGGCCAAAGGGTTCAGGTTAGGTTTAATCCTAAATCCCTGGTTACTAACCAAATATTCATGTGGAAAAAGTTAAATTGTATTGAAAAGAATAAGAACACACAGCTTTATTTTTTTTTTAAAAAAAAGGCAACAACAATGGCAAAACATAGTTCAGATTTAACCTAATCCTCTATTATTTACTGGCAGTCTTTAAGGGCAGCACTGCTTCAGTTCAGACCATTAAGCGAACATCAATCCTCTGCAGAGAGGCAAAGCTGCAACAGAGCAAATCTTCGTGATATCAAGGCAATTAAGAGTAATCAGATCAACTCCTTGAACTTCTCCCGCCACGTACTCCAAAAATTCCCTTCCTAAATTGGAGGGAGGCTTGGGAGGCCTCTCTTTCCCGCCACGTTCCCAACTCTGCTGAAATCGCTTCTCATTTAGGACCCTGCCAGGCCTAGGTAGGCCTAACAAGAAGCTTACTTTTCATGACATGAATGCTTTGATCTTTGGCACCTAAGACCATTCCAAGAGAACTGGCTAGAATCCATGCTCTCAGGCCGACTGGCTCTCTCAAAATATATCCCATCTCCCAGATTCCCTCAAGTTCTCTGTGTCTTATTATTTATTAAGAGTATTTATTTTAGAGTATTTTTACCCTGCCTTTCTCCTTGGAAAAGAACCCAAGGCAGCTTATAATAATGAGGGATAATATATAGTTCAGTACAATTAAGACACCTTCAAGTATTGAGAACAGGGAATTGAGGGACATCTTACAGCATTAAAAGACAATGTTATATTAAAGCTACAAGACCAGTACCAGTTCCCCCAATCATCATACCTACCCCACACTTGTTTTTGTACATTAGTATACAATAAAAATAAAAAGTAAAAAAAAATGAAGAAATCTCCTATCAAAATTAGGAGAACTTTATTCTCTGCAGGAGGCAGAAGAAGAAGGGCCACCAGTGAGGCAGGCAAAAGCCTATCAGGCAGTGCCACAAGCCAGGCCACTGAGCCTGAGGCTGGGCAAGACAGGCAGCAGCATTCTCTTGGTGGACCAAGTTCTGAACCACTCCTGTTTTTAGAAGAGTCCCAGGAGTTGGTCTCAGGATTGGACACAGGAGATGAGCAGCAGCTGGAGGAGGAGATAGAGGAAAGCATGCCCTCCCTCTTTGCTCCTTCCTCCAGTATCAGCAGCACCCCCCAGTCATCCGAGGGTGGCAGTGGGATAGGGACTGGGAGCCCACCCCAAACAGCTGCAGGCAGGAGCAATCCTCGGGGCTTCTTGTGGGATCATTTCTCATACAATGAAGAAGACCTGAGGCTTGCAACTTGCAATGTCTGCAAGGTGGTGGTATGCAGCGGCAGCAACCCCAGGCACCTATCCTCAACTGCTCTGAGGAATCACCTGGAGAGGCACCACCCCAGGCTGATGCAGTGCCCCCGAGCTGGCCGGAAGAGGGGAGCAAAGGGCAGGCAGATGGAGACTCAAGCAGGCAAAAGAGCTGCTGCTGGCAACACCACTTGGGGAGCAAGAACAAGACAGGCCATGTGGCAGGATTTGCTGCCTCTCAGTGGTGCACCAAGACTGAGCCAGAGGACCAGGAGCAAGGCATAGGAGGTGACCACTCATGGGGTGGGAGAGATAGTTGCCTTGAGCAGGGTGCCTTTGTTGCTTGTGGTATCCCCAGGGTTCCGGCACCACCTCAAACATTTGGTCCCCTGTTACTAGCCTCCACCCAGGAGAACCCTGAGCCACAGGGTGATGCCTTCCCTGTACGAGTCAGTCAGGGAGATGGTCCGTGGCCATCTCATGCAGGCCAGGGATAGGTTGGTCCACTTCACATCCAACATGTGGACCGGTGGCCACATGCTTACTTGTCCTTCACAAGTAAGCTCACTGGTGGCAGCCGGAGGATGTGCGTGGTAGCATAGTGGCATCATGGCAGGGCCCGCAGGGGAGGCCCACAGCCAACCTAAAGGCTTACAGAGTGGTTCTGCTACAGGCATGGAGCCTGGATGATTCAGCGACAGGCAGAAACATTGCGGATGAGCTTCTGTTTGGGTTGAGGGATTGGGGTTTGGCACCCGAGGGGACGAGAATCATGGCTACATGGTTATGGACACAGGCTTGAACAGCATCGTGTACATGGCCCACAAGCTAGACCTGGTCATGTGCGATGCCCAGGGGCTGGGGAGCCACGTGAAGGAGACCTGGTGTGAGGGGACCAAGGAGACAAGGGCACTCCTTGAGAAGTGCAGGCAGCTGGGAGGCCATTTCTCACACAGCGTGAAAGCTGTCTGGCAGTTGCGTGAGAAACAGGAAGAGATGGGAATGGCAGAGAATGTCTTTGTGCAATAGATGCCCACCAAATGGAACTCCACCTCAAACATGCTGGCGCGCTTGGTGGAACAGAAGGGTGTGCTCAAAGCCATGATGTCCACAATTCCCATTTTTCCATGGGGGAGGGAGTTGGACATCAGTGCCACTAATTGGCTCACCCTTGGCCAAATGGTGAATATCCTCAAGCCTCAAGGGGACCACCAAGGTCCTCTGTGGTCTTAAAGCCAGCCTGGCACACATCATCCCCCTCATCTATGCCCTTCACCGAGGCCTGAATGCTCTTAATGAGCATGATCCCTCATTCCTCCCAAGGACCAGGGCCTTGGTCAAGAGGTCGCAGGCTGGCGTGCAGAGTAGACTGCTTACACTCTGCAGTGACAGGGTCTACCAGCTGGCGTGCCTGTGTGATCCTTGCATCAAGGGCTCTCTGGCTACCAGCCTTGAGGATCTTGAGGGATGGAAGTTACAGCTGTCCATCAAGGTACACAACATTGTATAAGTGCAAGGTGGGCACGCACAGCCAGAGATGCAAGGATGCCAGGTTGAGGCAGGGAAGGCCTCATCCCAGGAGTCCTCCGTATCTGGGTGTGCCAGCCATCATACATGGCCTCTGTCATTGACATGGCAGTGTCCCAGTCTTGGGTGGAGAGGCTGGCAGAGGAGCAGGACTCTGCAGCGGTCATGGTTTGGGAATACATGGCTGAGCCCCTCCAGACCCCCACGGCAGATCCCCTCCGTTACTGGGCTGGTAAATCAGAGATCTGGCCGCAGTTGTCCCAGTTGACCATGGACCTGCTCTCCATCCCTCCCACCAGCATCCAGAGTGAGCAAGTGTTCTCACAACTTGGGGACATTTTGAGACTTCACTGCTCACGCCTGGACCTGGGTATCTTGGAAAGGTCAGTCTTTATAAGGATCTTCCTCAGCATGCATGACGGTGGGGTATTAGGACTCTTTTCATTCCTCCATCCAGTTCCCAGCTCCAAACATCCACTTGGCCACTTCATCCAGGATCAAATGATAGATCATGGACTGTACATTTAGCAGTGCTGCTGAATGTGGGTTCTATGGATGGATTTGGCAGAGCTATTAAAATGGCCAAAAAAACCCAAACCGCCCCCCCCCCCAAAAAAAAATTCAGGTCAGTTGACCTTCCTTATTTCAGGCAAGCAAGTTGACTGCTTAATCTCCTGGAGTCGCTGGGAGTGATGGATGGCATGTTGTCTGAGACAAGAAAGTCCAGGAAGGGCTGCTCAAACTCTTTCACAAAAGCCTTCTGCCAGAAGAATTTGAACGACTGCTTCCTAGATTCCATGTTACCTTCCTGGCAGTTTGACAGCCTTAATCATTATAGTCACCACAATGAGTCCAGTTTTGGGACACTCTGCCTAAACTCCAGCTTTTCTGCAAAATTCCAAAGCTTGCCATATTAGCAATTTTTTGTGTGATCTAATAAAGGTCTTGCCTAACCCAGAATGTTGCCTCTATGAGTGAGCCATAGGGTTATGTTTCTACTTGTTGTTAGAAATGCCACAATGAGTTATCTGGTGCCAAAGGCAGATACTGTATTTTTCCAGGAAGCAGAATTCCACTGAGGAGTATATCTGTTCTCACCACTAGGTATGACTTCAATTTTATCCATTTATTTATTTATTTAAAGTGTAAAACTTAACTTCATTATATTTGGTTCAGTTTTTGTACTTTCTACTTGAACCTACATTTTATACCATTGGATCCATACGAAAAAGTACTGTGGAACTTAAACGAACTCATCTTACTTGTAATTCATCTTATTTGTAACTTTTTCCAGGGATTTAAGCAAAATGACATTAGCAACTAGGACAGGTGGCAATGGCAATGTGGTGGCTACTGTAGTAGGACCCCTGTATCCATGGGAGATTGGTTCCAAGCTTCCCCCAAAATCTACTGAAATCTACTGATTGAATGCCATGTTAGCACCCCCAAAAATCAATAGTGGCTGCTATTTGTGACAGTAACTTGCTTTGCAGCACCCTTTTACGATAGCAATTTATTTAATAATGATTTAATTATTTTTGGTGGCCATCCGTGGACAACTGAATCAGCGAATGCCAAATCAGCGGATACGTGGGTCTACTATACTCTTCGAATTTGCCACGTAAGATCTTGATGAGTAGCACGTGGTATGAGTGAAGGGCAATGGCCCCAAAATAATGATGATTCTGGGAACTAACCATACCAGACGCTATATATCATCATCCACCTGACTGTGCCACCATGTCTCATGCAAGACGAGGATGCTACCTTGCTTTCTTGACTAGCTGCATTCTAGGTCTTTCTTCTTTTTCATAGCTAGAGAGTCTTGATCAGACTTCGGAAGGGGTATGTGTATGAGTGTGGAATGGTTCACTGGCTCATGTGAGCATGGATTAGACCAGGGGTGCCCAAACTTTTTGTAAGGAGGGCCAGATTTGGTGGCTGAGAATGTGTCAGGGGCCGGTTGCTCCCCGACCCTGCCACCCCACTGCAAGCCCCACCCACTTTCTTTTTAAAAAAACATGGGGTGAAGGAGGGGGAGGGAGGGGTGGGCCATCCAGCCGCGGGCCACTCAGAATGGCCTGACGGGCCGGATTCCCCCCCCCCCCGGGCCGGACTTTGGGCAGGCCTGGATTAGACAGTTCCAAGTACTGCTAAGGAATTTCCTAAACAGTTCCAACACACACATAATTTTTAATTTCTTTTTTAATGTTTGCTTTTGGCTACATCCATGGAATGGCTGGAGTTGAGTATTATATGGTAGCATTTACGGCTCTCCCACAGGAGGGGAGGTGTCGTGAGTAGAATTATGTCTTATGAATCGAGAGACCTATTTCTTCTCGTTGAATATCTTGAATAGTCCCAAACATTTTATGTCGACTGTCTTATAAGGAGTCTATAGATCAGGAGCCTTATAGGGACATTCAGATTCCCCACCCACTCACCCAGGAAACTGAGAGGGGACAGAAAGAATGATGAAGGGTGGCATGGATTTTTCTTACACGCTGAAGGTTGAGCGCATTCCAAAACTAACAGCTCTGTGTCACATCTCCCTTCCAAGGTCACAGCCCTTTGTTTTCTTCATTCACGATTCCCCTCTAATCTAGAAGCATACGATTATCTGCAGGAACCCATGAACAAATTGGTTCAGACCATCTCCACCCAAGGTTGAGGTAGTTTGGTCCCAATCTGTACCAGAAATATTTGGGTACAGATGGGATTGGACAGCACTTGCACATCCATCAAAAACTGGGGGAAGGTTTTTAGAACAGGGGAAAGTGATTCGTCATTACGCCAAGCACAGATAGTACCACGCTAGACTATGGTAAGAGAATAGCCATAGAATGTAGATCTAAGGTGATTTTTTTCCCTTATATTAGTTCCTGCTGTCATTTTCTGGAAGTGGAAGAGTAGTTGAGACATAGTGTTGAAGGGCAGCAATCAGAAAATAAAACCGAGCAAGTATTCATAGGAAGGGACGTAAACCGGAAATATGAACCTTCAGCTCTTTGTACAACTGGTCCATGCGGCAAGTTTACAGCAACTTCCAGGCTGGGGAAAAACCTCTCACAGCCAAATGACATGATATTGAACTTGTAATTGCAAGGTGATGGTGGGTTTGCCCTTTAACATTGGGGATCATCAAAGGCACATGCTTTAGCAAATGGCACCCATGTTTACTTTTCAGTGACCAATCACAAAGCAAAACAAGCCAGTTTCCAAAATGTGGAGGTGAGCAAAGGGCAAGCAAGGGCAAAGAGCAATTCTTTGCCACTAAAGGGAAGCTGTGCTCCGAATTCAGAGTTCAATGTCTTGTCTCATTTGACTCTTAAGTTCTGGTCTGGCCCTGCTCATGCACTGAGCAGGTAAGGGGAGGATAAACTACATAAACTACTTCATATAGGAGGTGGGAGCAGGGCCAGAGTTACCACTAGGTAAACTAGACGACTGCATAGAGTGCAACAGACATTTCGGAGCGGCGAAATCTTCATTTCCGTTTTCGGTTTTTCGTTTCCGGAAGTAACGGAAACGGTAATGGTAATTAAGCCGTTACAACTCGAACTCGAACCGAAAAAAGAAAAAATTAGTTGGGTTTTTCATTTCCGTTTGTGGCATCGCGGCGATCACGCGATGCAAAGCACAGAAAAAGTTTTTAAAAGTTAAAAAAAATCCGACTCCCGGCCGAAAAAGCAGGCGAAAATTTGCCTGCCTGAGGCTTTGCCACCTACCAGAGGGGTGGTTTCTGGGGGGTCCCCGGCCTTTCCCCCCCTCTTCTCCTGTCCTGGGCTGCTTGCACCAGGCTGGGGGGGGTCCATCCTCGTCGTCTCGCCATGCCATGCGGTGGGGGGGATCCAAAATGGCGACTGCAATTTTTCTTTTGAAAACATCGCATTGATTTTATTTTATTTTATTTTATTTTTTATTTTTTTAGACCTGCCTATTTGGGCTGGGCATGGGGTGGGACCATGCAATTTTTTTTGAACAATTCCACTAATGGCATGGCCAGGTTTTGACTGACACTTCTGGATAAAAAGCCGAGGCACCTTCCAGAAATCGCAGTCGGGTCTTGGATGTGGTTGAGGGAGGACTGTGGCTGCTGCTGGCTATCCGATCGAGATTAAGGAGGGAGGCCTGGGTGGAGGCTTTAGGCTTTTAAGTTAGGCAGGCAGGGAGGGAATTGATTTTATTAGAAAATAATTTCTTTGATTCCCTGCAGCTTTGTCTGGCGAAGGGAAGCAGTTAGAGTTTTTTCTTTGTTCTGTTTTCTGGCTGTTTGTGGGGAGAGGATTTTTCTGATATTGGATAAAGGGGGAGGGTCGACTGGGAGTGGGAGGTGTGGATTTATTTTAAAATATATTATATACTACCATTTATTTTCTATTTTTCCCAACTTCAGTTTGCTTGCACACATACACATTTGGGGTGCAAGCCAAGAACAGAACCTCTATCCTAAGTGGAGAATATTTTACAATATTATTTAGTTTACTAATTACTTACTTCATTGTTTGTTTTTAAACTTGTTGTGTTGTGTGTGCACTTGAACACACAGACACATTCCATTTAAGTGGATCAGAAGAATTTAGAAAATTATTTTTAATTTATTCCCTGACTACAACTACTAAACTATATTGTATTTACACCCCAATATCTTTCTTGGGAGGCATAGTACCACGCTGCTCTCTTTTCACTTCAGGCTTATTTTTGGGGTGTGGCTGAATCCACCTGTCCAGCTGCTGCTGCTGCTGATATCAGCCTTACAATATTATTTATTCATTACTCTAGCTCATTGTTTGTTTGTTTACATACATACACTTGTTGTGTTGTATGTGCACTTGAACACACAGACACATTCCATTTAAGTGGATCAAGTTGAATTTAGAAAATTATTTTTATTTTATTCACTGACTACAACTACTTAACTATATTGTATTTATTTACACCCCAATATCTTTCTTGGGAGGCATAGTACCATACTACTCTCTTTTCACTTCAGGCTTATTTTGGGGGGGGGGGTGGCTGAATCCACCTGTCCACCTGCTGCTCCTGCTGCTGCTGCTTACATTCATATCAGCCTATAATTACAGGCAGGGAGAGCCTAATTTGATTGCACACACCCACAATTTGGGTGGTGCAAGAAACTGAACCTCCTCCAAAAGGGACAATATAAATCTTTTACAATATTATTTATTTTTTACTCCAGCTCATTGTTTGTTTGTTTACATACATACACTTGTGTTGTGTGTGCACTTGCACACACAGGCAGGCACATTCCATTTCAGTGGATCAAATTGAATTCAGAATTTAGAAAACTATTTTTTTTAATTATTCTCTTACTGTGCCTGCATGCACTACAGTTTTGCTGACTGGGTGCTGAAGAAGGGAAGAGCAGTTCTTCTGGACTTCCGGTCTGGATTTAGTTTCATTTCAAATACTACCAGTTGTTTTCTAGGTTTTCCTCCATTTCAGTGGATCAAGCTGAATTCTGAATTTAGGAAATTATACCAAGGGCCAGCAGGGCAACATTGAAAGCTTGTACAAAAGAACACAGTGTGAGAGTAAGGTTGTGGGTCAAAAGGATAAGTTTATTAGAATAGTTTGTACTTAAGTTAACACAAATATAATAAGAAAATATATTTCTAATACTTTTGAGAAATAAAAAAAAAACGAGGAGGGGTGGCAGAGCCAGAGGGAAGGGCAGGGGGACCCCCACTAAAATAAATAGTGGCACATTTCTGAAGGAAGGCACAGGAAATAGTGCAGATAGTGATATTGCTGCCACTCCCTCTCCAAGCAGCAGCTGCACAACCAGCACGACCGGACCATCTTCTGTCACTGAGGGAAACATGGATGACTGCATGCGATACCCATCGCCACCAGGCTTTAACATGGACATACACCCCGTTTATCAGGAGGAAGATGAGTACTCGGAATCAGAAACGGGCTCTTTGCATCTACATATGCCGGATTCTGAAGACCTGTTGGCAGGAACAGACGAAAGGCAGGCTTCAGGCAGTGATGGAAGGAGCAGCCCTCTTTTCACCCAGGACCAGAGTACCACCAGTGACAGCAGCAGTCAATTGTCCCAGCAGGGCACAAGCCACACCACCACTAGCACAGCAGCAGCAGGCATTAACAGAGGGGGCAGTACTTTCCATAAGCCTCGAGGCTCTCTCTGGGAGCATTTTGAGAACAGCCCGGAAGACTCGAGGCTTGCGGTGTGCAAGAAATGTGGGGTGGTTGTGCGCAGGGGGAATGACCCCAAACACCTCTCCTCAAGTGCCTTGCATAGCCACCTAATGCGAAAGCACCCTGGGACAGTGTCAGGCCCCGGTTCCTCAGGGAGAAAGAGGGGGGAAGCAGGAATGGGGAAGGAGGACTCCTCCAGAGACAGCTCCGCTGAGAGTGGGAAGAGGCAGGCCATTCTGCAGGAAGTGATGCTGCTGTGTGGGAGTTTTGTCAGCCAACGTAATAGGGCCAAGGCACAGGAGACCACCACTCGCGTGGTTGGTGAAATGGTGGCCATGAACGGGTTGCCCCTCTCCTTTGTGGAGTCATCGGGCTTCAGGCACCTGATGAAGCACGTGGCTCCATGGTACGAGCCTCCATCCCAGCATACCTTCAGCAGGTGGGTGATTCCCTCCCTTTTTGAGTCCGTCAGGGACATGGTCCGGGCCCTGCTGCAGGCGGCCAGAGGAAGGAAGATCCACTTCACTTCGGACCTCTTGACCGGTGGGCACCACGGATACCTCTCTCTGACGGCTCATTGGTGGCAACCCAATGAGGTCCTTGACACTAGGGCATCCCAAGAACAGCTGCAGGGGGAGCCACAAGGGAGCACCCCAAGAGGGTACAAGGTGGTGCTTCTCCAGGCACAAAGCATGGAGGACAGTGCCAAAGGCATCCACATTGCTGAGGTCGTCAAGACAGCACTGTGAGAGTGGGGATTGGCAACTGAGGGGCAGGTCAATCGCGGATTCATGGTCACTGACGCAGGACGCAACATGGGTTCCAGGGCATCGTGTGCGCAGCACACAAACTGCATCTAGTGGTGGGTGATGCCATTGGGCTGGGTGCACCGAAGGACTCCTGATGTGAGGGGACCCTGGAGATCAAGGCCTTGCTGGACAAGTGCAGGAAAATAGTCGGGCACTTCTCATGCAGCGTCAAGGCATCCAGGATGATGTGTGAGAAGCAGGCGGAGATGGGCCGACCAGAGCACGTCCTGATCCAGGACGTGACCACCCAGCGGAACTCCACCTACGAAATGGTCAAGCACCTGGTGGAGCAGAGGCAAGTGGTGGAATATGTCATGTCCCACACTCCTGTCCTGCCTGAGGGAAGGGTGTTGGACATTGGTGCTACCGAGTGGCTCACCCTCTCCCAGATGGTGGGTATCCTGCAGCCTTTTGAGGAGACCACCCATGTCCTTAGCAACTACAATGCCAGCCTGGGCCACGTACTCCCCCTGATACATTCCCTTCACCAACGCCTAGAGGCCAGGATCCAGGAAGAAGCCGATCTTCTCCCAAAGAGCAGGGCCTTGGCAGACAGGCTGTTGACTGGCGTAGATACCCGCCTTAGCCCACTGAGGAGGGAAAAGGTGTACCAGATGGCATACCTGTGCGACCCTCGCGTCAAGGGTTCCTTGGCAGGGAGCCCTGCCAACCTGAACTCCTGGAAGACGGAGCTATGCCGTCAAGTCTGCAGGGCTGTCTCAAATCAGACCCAGGCGTTCCCGAGGGCACACGGAAGCCAGAGCGATCCAGAAGAGGAATCCTCGCAAGGATCCTCTTCCTCCTCTACTGCAGGAGTGCACACCCAGAGACCAGGTTCCGTACCAGCAGCCAACTACCTAGCCTCTGCCCTAGCCATGGCAGTCTCCTCCTCAGTGGAGGCAAGGGGGAAGAAGAACCGGACCCCACTCTGACCATGGTGAGGGAGTACATGGCCGAGCCCCTCCAACCCCTCACCTTGGACCCACTCCACTACTGGGCCAGAAAGGCAGACATCTGGCCTGCTCTTTCGACTCTGGCGTTGGACCTCTTGTCCATCCCACCCACCAGTGTCCAGAGTGAGCGTGTCTTCTCCCACATGGGAGATGTCCTGAGGCCGCGCCTCTCTCGTCTAGACCCGGAGACCGTGGAAAGGTTGAGTTTCATCCGCTTCAACCTTTCCATGTTGGGATTACCCCAATGCTCCAAGACCTAGGTCCACAGTCGTTCTTCCACCGGTTCCTTCCAAACAGGCCTCCCTTGCTCTAACATGCCCTACCAGAGCAACACTTATGCCTGCCTGCCTGCAATTATGCCTGCCTCCCAGCTTGGCTTCCTCCCTGCAAGACCAACTTCCTTCCTGCCTGCCTGCCTGCTTACCAGCCTGCCTGCCTGCCTGGCCCTGTGCCTACCTGCCTACCTGCCTGCTTGCCTGCCTGCCTGCCTGCCTGCCTGTCTGCCTTCCTGCATTCCCACTCAATTTGAAGGGTTCGATTATTGCCCAATTTTTCTAGGCCTTGCCTGGCTCAAAACCAGGGAGGACCACTCAATGTGTCATTTGAAGGGAATCATACTGTATCTGTAGGCCCAGTTTTTCTAGCCCTTGCCTGGCTCCAAACCAGGGAGGACCACTCAATGTGTCATTTGAAGGGAATCTCTATCTTTAGGGCCAATTTCTCTAGCCCTTGCCTGGCTCCAAACCAGGGAGGACCACTCAATGTGTCATTTCGAAGGGTCTGTGTAGGCCCAATTTGTCTAGCCCTTGACTGGCTCCGAACCAGGGAGGACCACTCAATTTTTATAATTTTGAACCGGACAAGACTGTTGGGGTTGCAGCAGTGCAACTTCCCCTAACCCTAACCCTAACACAATCTAACCAATGCCTGTATGCCTCCCATCCTAACATTCCACCAGCACAACGCAGTTATGCCTGCTGTCTGCTCTGTCTATATGACTGCCTGCCTGAATGCTTCACCTGCCTGCCTGCCTTCCACCTTTGTCTGCCTGAATGCCTGTAATTCCGCTGCATGTATGGATCTAATAAGGGCTACATAATTAGCCCTGTTTTTATAGGGCTTCCGTGGTCTTTATAGCAGCCCAGGAATATTTTTTCCTAGGGTCAGTGTAGGCCCAATATTTCCCCGTTGGCCATGGCTGGTCTGAGTGTAGTACACCCTAATACCAGCCTTCCTCAATGCATTCCTCCCTTCCCTGGGGTTTTGGAGCCACTCTGCTTACAAAGTGGTCGAGATACACTTTACAACAACCTACCTCAAAGACTGATTAGCAGGGGCCTAGCTCTCCTTACAGCCTTAAAGAAATAGCCCTGTTCTCCTGCATCCACTCTGTCTCCTGGGTTGACGAAACTCGGTCTCTTGGGGTGGAGAAACTCTGCCTCCCAAGGCAGAAACAATTCTCCCTTCTGGCACTTTGGCTTTGTGCCTTCCCTAGCCTGGGTGGGTAAACCTGCAAGCCTGCCTTCCTACCTGTAAGCCAGACTGCCCGCCCCTCTGCCTACCTGCCTGCCTGTCAGGCTCCTGGGACTCCCGGCTTGGAGGAGGCCTTCCAGGTGCTTCTCCTTCAGCCTATCAATGGTTCAGTGCTTCAAGTTCAGCCTCCGAGCCGACATGCGCCCTGTCGGCCACTCTTCTCGACTTGCCCAGGCAGTAACCCCAGCTGCCCCTGCCTCTAGGCGGAAAATCACTTGAGGAGACAAACTTTAACAGGCACAGTCATCATCAACTATTTTGTTTAGAATTGAGGTACTCTGTCCTCCAACATGGGGGGGGGGGTTCACTCCCACCAGTTACAGTCCAGGTTCGGAAATCCCTTTGCAGAAGGAGGGGAGATTCCTTCCAACTAGCATTCCGGCTTCCAAAGACGGAAGAAACAATCCCTCCCTAACATTTGCACTCTGGCTTCGTGGCTTTCCTGGGTGGACTGTGTCTCCACTGGGCAGGCAAAACTCTGGCCTAGTGGCCTCCAAAACTCTGGCTTTATGGCCTCCAAAACTCTGGCTTCGTGGCTTTACTGGGTGGACTGTGTCTCCACTGGGTAGGCGAAACTCTGGCCTAGTGGCCTCCAAAACTCTGGCTTTGTGGCCACCAAAACTCTGGCTTCGTTCCTGAAAGCTTTGTTGAGAGAGAAAAGTACCAGGCTGGAAACAGTCCCTCACTCAAGTTGCCTGGCGCTCTGGCTTCGTGGCTTTCCTGGGTGGACTGTGTCTCCACTGGGCAGTCAAAACTCTGGCTTGGTGGCCTCCAAAGTAGGTGGCTGAAAGAATCCCTCCCCGAACTTCCCCACTGTTCTGGCTTCGTGGCTTTGCCACATGCATGCGTGGACTCTGTTTCCACTGGGTTGGTGGAACTGGTCTCCTGGTTTGGAAAAACTGGCCTCCAAAGTAGGTGGCTGAAAATATCCCTCCCCGAACTTCCCCGCCATTCTGGCTTTGTGGCTTTGCTGTGTGCGTGCGTGGACTGTGTCTCCACTGGGCAGTCAAAACTCTGGCTTGATGGCCTCCAAAGTAGGCGGCTGAAAGAATCCCTCCCAGAACTTCCCTGCCATTCTGGCTTCGTGCCTTTGCTGTGTGCGTGCGTAGACTGTGTATGCACTGGGCAGTCAAAACTCTAGCTTGGTGGCCTCCAAAGTAGGCAGCTGAGAGAATCCCTCCTCGAATTTCCCCGCCGTTCTGGCTTCATGGCTTTGCTGCGTGCATGGACTCTGTCTCCACTGGGTTGGTGGAACTGGTCTCCTGGTTTGGAAAAACTGGCCTCCAAAGTAGGCTGCTGAAAATATCCCTCCCCAAACTTCCCCGCCATTCTGGCTTCGTGGCTTTGCTGCGTGTGTGGACTCTGTCTCCACTGAGTTGGTGGAACTGGTCTCCTGGTTTGGAAAAACTGGCCTCCAAAGTAGGCACCTGAAAATATCCCTCCCCGAACTTTCCCGCTGTTCTGGCTTTGTATCTTTGCTGCGTGTGTGGACTCTGTCTCCACTGGGTAGGCAGAACTCTGGCCTTGTGCGCTCCAAAGGAGGCCGCTGAAACTATCCCTCCCCAACCAAGGAAAATTCCCTGGCACTCTGGCTTCGTGGCTTTGCTACGTGGACTGTCACGAATCGGGCTGAGCTGCCTGCACCCCAACCGTTCAAGGCAGCAGGTCCAACCCCACCACCTGTCCTTCCTGCTGTCTGAATGGCTGCTTTTGCCAATCAGTTCTTGAAAAACCAGTGGTCCCTTGGGCTGGCAGTCCCGGGGGTGGGTCCTTTTCTTCCCAGGCGGCCCTTCTTGCAAGCCAGCCCCCAATGAAAACAGTTACAGGGTTAGGGTTAGGGTTAGGGTTAGGGTTAGGGTTAGGGTTAGGGT
>JAHTLZ010000237.1:19621827-19644951 GCA_023846285.1 Phrynocephalus versicolor
TTAGGGTTAGGGTTAGGGTTAGGGTTAGGGTTAGGGTTAGGGTTAGGCCACTTCCGGCGACACGGCAGGGAAGCCAGACGGGGTGGAGGGCAGCGGAGGGTCTCTGCCCTGGAGATGGGCCTGGAA
Source organism: Phrynocephalus versicolor (assembly GCA_023846285.1). Classification (NCBI taxonomy): domain Eukaryota; kingdom Metazoa; phylum Chordata; class Lepidosauria; order Squamata; family Agamidae; genus Phrynocephalus; species Phrynocephalus versicolor. The sequence continues at coordinate 19,621,954 of JAHTLZ010000237.1, forward strand.
ATGCACAACCTGGTCAAGGAGAGAGGTCTGCTCCTCAGTCGTCGCACTGGTGCCAAGAATCTGATTCTGAGGCAAAGGACAAACCTGCCCAGGCAAAGGCTGGGCAGGCAGCTTGGCTGGGCCATGCTGGTATGGCGTTTCCAGGGTGTTCCCACCGGGCGCTCTGTCTGCTCTGTCCTGATTCTGAATTTGATCCTGGGAGATTCTGCCAGTGAGCTCCTTGGGATACTCCAGTTGGCAATGATTCCCCAAGAGGTTGAGGGGCACTCATCCGGATGAGGGGGGGAAGCATCTGAATCTCTGACCACTAGTTGACCAGGGTGGCATTTGCTTGGCTTTACAAGGAGTGTCATGGGGAGGGGACATTGAGAGGAGTAGACCCTTATCCAGATTTGGGGAGGAACGGAATACTGTGCCTCCTGCTGCCTCTGAGAGGTGGAGGGGAAATGGGATGGATAAAGGCTTCAAAACAAAACATAAAAAAGTATAACAGGCAGCCAGACCAGGTAGGGTGGCCGGTTCAGTCAGTGTTGAGCAAGAGAAAAAAAAAAGAATATTGCATCCTGCCCACTTTGTTTGCTTTATTGCATAGGATGCAGTCTTATGCTATAATATATTTATTAAATATATTATTCATCACCCAGTTTAAAGTGTTTTCCGCCTGTTCTGGGTCATTGCGGGACGCCCCCATGCTCTGGGAAGTCAAATCGTGCTAAATCGCGGTAGAAACGACAAATGACAAACGAAACGTCGAAACGACAAATTTTTGAAAAAATTCGCAACAAACGGAGATGGAACGAAACGGACCCGTTCCGACAAACGAAAAATCGAAACGTCATTTTTTTCTGGTCGTGCCCATCTCTAGAGTGCAAACCTGAGAGAGGTACAAAAGTGACCTCAGAAGGTCACAGAACTTTCCTGAGAGAGACACATTTTCCTACAATTTATCTGTTGTTGAAAAATGATTTGGGGGGGGGAGCGCAAGTAGTTAGTCTTGCCTAGGGTCAAAAAAGCCTGGCACAGCCCTGGGTGGGAATGTATCTGAATAACAAGAGCAAATGAAAGATGACTTCAATCAAACAGCCTGGAAGAATTTCTTTCCTTTTTTTCAATTGCAAAATGGCACAGTGGCATGGCTAGTGTACACAACCACAGGCAAGGCCCATTTGGCACCCTTAGTAGGATACTCTGTGGCCATGTTGCGAAGATTCTGGGAACTGTATCCAAGAAGGTCATGCTTCCAAGCTCTTCATGCCGCCAAAGCTAGGGCATCCCAATTCTGTTGCATGCCCAACAGGTTCACTCTTGCATAGCTCACTATGCAAGGCCAGAACCTCCAATGGACTCTTCATAGCCCAAGAGCCCCATCATCCTTGATCATAGGGTTCATCTAATCCAGGCATGTCCAAACTTTGGCCCTCCAGATGTTTAGACCACAGCTCCCACAGTCCTTTGCCATTGGAAATACAGGCTTGGAATTCTGGGAGTTGTGGTCCAAAACATCAGGAGGGCCGAAGTTTGGACATGCCTGATCTAATCACTTCCCCAACGGTTCTGGTGAGGCATGCTGAGGAACAACACGTCTGAAGAATAAAGCACTGATCAGAAGATGTTCCTCCACTTCCCAGGGACAGACTTTGCTGAAACCCGACATGGACACGCAGAAGCCACTCATTAAGGTTTTGATAAATCTCAGTAGAGCTAGCTGAAGCCCTTCTGCTTTTTTTTCTCAGTGACATAAAATGGATTCAGCTGAAGTCTCCTGACTAGATAATACTAACTATTGCTGAAATGTCTGGTTTCTAGTGGGATTTACTAGTGCATTTGTCTTAATTATTAATGTAAACTCCAACTAAAGAAGAATGCATCTTTTATTAACCAGGAGAAATTCGGGGATTCCTTTGGCAGCTCTCTGTTGCAAGTTCTCAAAATAATGAGAATTTTAAAAAAATCCACTTTTTTCTCCTCTCAGTGGCAGATAACTGTGCTCGTAAATTTGGGGCAGGAAGAAGAAAAGCAATGTATAATAGATGTATATACAAACGACAAGGATTTCAACTGGCAGGCGGCGAAGGGCGCACAACTCAAATCACTCTTGGAGCAACTTGCATGTTTTAAAAAAAATTAATTCACAAAGGCAGCATAGCGTGACATGTTGAACATGGGAAATCAGTTTGGAGACATTTGGACCCATTATGTATTAACCTGTCTTCTTTCGCCCCACCCCCCTCCATGTTCCATCATGCTTCCTCTTGTATTTTACCAACCCTTCTCTGCTAGCCCTCATTTTATCTTTAATGAGCTCACCAAGCCCAATGAAAGGCATGTTATTGCCTAAGGCAAAGAACAAAACAAAAAAAACCAAACTCCCCTTTTCACCTACAGAATTTGTACTGCATGTGCAGTTTACACACTTTCAAACTTGGTTAGGAGGAAACAGATGAGATGCTCAGACACAGCTCCTTCGTCTGTACAATTATTAAGCCCGTCAACTGCACTTCTAATTTTTTTAAAAGTACTCATCAGGTGTTTGTGTGAGTCTTACTAGTTCCAAAAATGCCAGCGAGGCAGATGGTGAGGTTTCCACCAGGAACGTGCTTATTTGGCGAGCTAGCCGAGATGGTTTCAAAGACACCATAACAAATGCAAGTCAGACAAAGTCCAAGGCAATACAGAATACAGAATAAGCATATAGAAAATAACAGCCAAAGAGTCATAAAGGTTAATTTATATCGGTATTCCTGTGAACTCCTTTCCTAGGATATATTTTTGACATTCTCAGGATGATCCATTGTAAATTTTGTTTCTTTTAATGTTCCTTCAGGAAAAAGTCTGAATATTTCTTGTTTTAACGTACTTTTGCTACGGGCTGGGAATATGGTGTCTCTATGCTTCTCAGACAATTACTCTTTCCCCATGGTTCATTGAAGTACACCAGGCCTGCACAACAGGTAGACCGCGGGCTACCGGTAGCCCATGAAGGGTTCAAAAGCAGCCTGCCGGCCACCAATTAAAAAGTGAGAGGATAAGTTCTCCACTCCTCCCTCCCAACCTCATCCCAGCCACCACTGCCCCAGCAAAGTTCTGGGTCTGCCAGCCCACTGTCTCAGCTGAGTGGGGCAGTTCAAGGGCCATGGTGTGGTCCCCTCCTCTCCCTGCTGGCCAGATGATTGAGCAGGTGCAAGGGAAGTCTGTGCATGGTCAGCCTTCCCATAGGAATGCATTGAAAATCATTAATCCGTTCCAGAGGGAACGGATTTCAATGCATACTTACAATGTTTTTTACTTACAAGCATGTGCTTGGAATGGATAAAATTCGTAAGTAGGGGTATTAGTGTAGTAGCCCTCAGGCACTTTGGGCCAGAAAAAGTAGACATCGGCCTGTTCAAAGCTGGACAGCCCTGAAGTACACTATTACTGAACTTTTGCTATTCATATGAAATTCATTGGCTATATAATTGGTAAATCCTAACATAGAGTATGTGGTTATATTTCATAGTGGCAATATACAGTATATGCCAGCATTGAGAGGGGTGATCTCTAAGAGATTATTTAAAAAGCAGTTTCCAAAAACGTAACCGTGTTATTTATTCTTGGCCATGTCAGCAAAAGACAGAATATTTTATGGATTTGGTCCACAAAAGTTCACACTGTCTGAAACAAATGTGTTAATCTCTAAATTATTACAATATGTTGTCTTTGTTTTCTTTGGCCAATGAGGAAGATAGGGCTATCAGAAAGACTCCCACATCAACAGAGAGGTGAGGTGAGGGAGAGTTTCAGAGGGTGACTGATTTATGGGACTTTTTTCCCATTCCCCCCTCAATATGGAGACTTCAAATGCACAGCCACTGCTATTCCATAATTCTTTTTGGAATACTACCAGGAGAGGTAGAGGAGAAACTAATAAAATTACCTACCTACAAGTGTGCAAGATTTCCTGGTTCAGAATTTGAGGTCTAGGCCTGCTTCAGTTCAGATCAGTCTGAGCCTGCTCCAATTTGGATCCAAATTCAAAATATTCATCTTTCCAACTTTCTTTAATTTGGATTGGCTATTTTAAAATCATTTTAGCAATTTTTCCCCTTGATGGATAAGCATGAAATTGGGAGATGCGGTACAGCAAATTATTTGCGATAAGTTTGTTTCCAAATGATTCCAAGTATTTTATGCTAGATAATTCTAATGTTTTCTTTTTTAAAAACAAAATAAAATAACTAAGGCTGCGGTCTTACCAGAGTTTTCTTTGTATATAAATTCCCTGCGTATTTTGGGGGGGCGATCACATGGTTTTTAATGTGCAATTAGTGTCCTCTCTTCTGCGTCACATTTTCGTATTCTGGTTCGGTCTCTACCTATCTACTTCGCATTTTGTCCTTCTTTCTGGCTCTAGTTTCCAAGCCTCCGCGGTGTTAAAGGGGAACAACTGATTTTACTGTGTATTTCCAGGGTCCTGTCGTGGTTACAGAAGCAAATAAGTAAGCATTTTTGAGCAAAGTTTCTAAATCCAGCCCCTGGCTGTGGTTTAGGAAACTTTGCTGAAAATGCTGTTCAAGAGGTGTGGTCGGCCGGGACCAGAATTTACTTCTCTTCCTGGTTAGCACGCAATCTTTTACTGCGCAGTTCGCCGCCGGCAAACTATGCAGAAAACACTGGTAGGACCGTGGCCGAAGCTTCTGGGATTCCCCCCCCCCGGCTGCCTGGTCTTGATTTTGGACTGGACCAGGATTAACAGGCTCAAACTCAACCCAGAGAAGACCGAGGTACTGTTCCTTGGGGGGGGAACCAAACGGATATTGTGGCCCTCTTCCAAGTCTGGATGGGTCCCCACTCCAGCTCCCTGATAGATAAGAGTTTGGGCGTGACCCTGGATCCAGCTGTGTCCCTGGAAGCCTAAGTGGCAGTATCTCCAGGGCAGCCTTTTTCCAACTTAGGTTCTCATCCAGACTCACCCTCATCTTGACGGCAACCTACTAAGGATGGCTGTACAAGCCTTGGTTATCTCGAGGATAGATTACTGTAATGCACTCTACATTGGGCTTCATTTGACCCTTGTTTGGTGACTACAGTGGATGCAGAATGCGGCGGTCAGACTGGTGGTAGGTGCTGGAAGATATGACCTCATCATCCCCATTCTAGCTCACTTGCATTGGTTACCCATTGCCTCCCGAAGGTATTGGTTTTGATTTATAAAACCCTCCATGGCTTAGGCCCAGAGTATCTGATGGAGCACATCATCCCAAGATCAACTTTGGCCCGGCCTACCAGAACATCTCACGTCCTATTGTTGAGAACTGCCTCACCTAGGGAAGCTCGTAAGACCTCCACCCAGAACCATGCTTTCTCAGTTGCCAGTCCTATTTGGTGGAACCAGCTCCCTAGTAATATTAGGACCATGGAGCCCCTCTCTGCCTTCCGGAACTTGGCTCTTCCAGGCTGCTTTCGGCGACTAATGGAGGTTTGAGTGTCCCTTGTGCTATGGTTCCCCCCCCCACCCGTTTTTGTCTATCCATCTGACTTGCTTACTGACATCTTATATCTCTATTATCGATTTGAATGTCCAGGTTTTAGAGTTCCTTTGGAAAGTCAGGCAGACTATAAATATAAATATTAATTAATTAGTTAATTAAAATCAATTAAAATATAGCAAAAATAAGGAAAAGAGCAGCATTAGCGATCTGGTAAACACTAATCCACTACACTGTATCTGATCTCCAATTAGCACTGAATTAGATGAGGTAGTAATCCCATATCTGGAAACAGTGGTTGCTCAAGAGACAAAAGACATCTGATTGTAAAAGCACTTTAAAACCAGACAGATGATGGTTAATTGGAATTTGGCAAATTTAGATGCTCAAAAAACCCAAACTGAACAAAACAAGTAGAGAGACAGACTTTGGAAAATGTCTTCTTAAAAACAGTTAGTCACAGCTGTAGTTTGAAAGTTTCCACCCTGGAACTATTACAGTTATACAGCAAATTAAATGAAGTTTTCCCTTGAGAAGTTCTGGCCATAATGTAATTTAGTTATGCCTTTGTTACTGTGGAAGGAAATTAACTTGAAGTAACTCACTATTTGTAGATATTTATTTTGAATCTGAAAAATAGGGAAGACTTTAATGCCAGTTTGTTTCTTGTAAGAACCTGCCAAAACATGTAAGTGTCCTCATATGCTGAGTGGCAAAAAGATTTGTTAAAAAGTTAAAATGAGGATGAAGTCAAAACTGCTAGACATATCCATTCAGGCACAAGAGCGAGCACTTAACACATAAATATATGTGCTGATGTAGGACAGTCACTGGTTTTTATTAGGCAGGCATCATGCCTTGAACACTTCTGCAGCGTAGGAATCAGCACACAATAATGCCAAAAAGAGGGAAATGTATTCCAGGTTGTTTTTGAAGAACTACTGAAATTCACAGGTGTTCTTCCTGCAGAAGATTTAAGCCTCATGAAATTTGGACACAACAGGAGGCAAAATGGAGAGATCTTCCTGTTCCTAATTAGAATCTGCTGAAGAGCTGGGCTACAATCACCTAAAACTCATAAAAATAAAACATTCTACCCTCTTAGGTGCCACAGTCCATTGTGTTGTAGAGGTCTCCTTGGTGCATTGTTTGAAATTTGGCTTCAGCCAGGTCATGCTGGCTGGATATTGTGGGAATCCTTCTCCCAAAAAGTAACTTTTCCCATCCACGTGTCAGCAATACCAAATAGAAAGCTATGGCGATTTCTTAACCTGGAACACTTTATCTCTCAAAGTTATGCCATCTGTCCAAGAATAATATAATATAATATAATATAATATAATATAATATAATATAATATTTATTTATTTATTTCCATCCAAACAGCTAATAGTTAGTCTTTAAGGTGACACCTGTTTTTGTCTTTAGTTTACTTTAGTTGGAGTTTATTTATTTATTTATTTATTTATTTGATTTCTAATCCTCCCATCTGACGGGAGTCAATTACAGGATAAAACAGACTATTACAATATGTACTTATACAAAATCATAATAAAAACAAAAATAATACAAGTAAAAATAAAATATAATTAAGTCAAATATCACTCATAAAAATCAGAGATAGAAAAGATAGGCTAAAGGCAGAGAAGAACAAGTCAAAAACAGTGGACTTTGGATGGTGTGCCTGAACAGACCGATACAGCTACCTCTTCTAAAAACCACGGCTATTTGCATAGCTGCACAAGAGGATTTGGACCGTTATGTCCCAACTGTGCCCTTAATTTCTCCTGATTTTAGACAGCCGCCTTTCAAAAATACCTAATTGCAAATGTGGTAATGGGGACTTGTCTTTCTGGGGCCACCAAAGTAACAGTCACAATGACCTTGCCTTCCTGGCCTCACTTCCACATGGAGATGGTGTTACACCCCCTAAGCTAGGCCTGCCCAAAGTCCGGCCCGGGGGCCAAATCCAGCCCGTCAGGCCATTCTGAGTGGCCCGCGGCTGGCCAGTCCACCCCTCCCTCCCCCCCTTCGCCCCATTTTTTAAAAAAAAAATCTTCCGCCAACACTGACACCGCTGGGAAGCTTGTGGGGCTGGGTGGGCCAGCCGGCCAGCCATTGCGCGGGCTGCTGCCACCAGCACCGCCAGCAACCATGTGAGGATGGGAGCACGGGCGGGGGTGGTGCGCGGGCAGGCCGCCGCCACCGACAACACCGGGAACCTTGTGAAGCTTGGCGCATGGGTGGGCCGCCACCACCAGCACAGCTGGGAACCTTGTGAAGCTCGGGAACACTGGCACCTCTGGGAAGCTTGGGCAGCTGGGCAGACGGGCAGTCTGCCACCACCAGCACTGCAGGGGAATGTGTGAGGGTGGGCAGGCCAGTGGGTCTCTGCCACCGCCAATGAGCTTTGAGGTGGGCTGGCCAGCGAGCTGTCGCCACCGCTGGGGAGCTTGGGGACGTGCAAGGTCACACAGATCGCCTCTTCCAAGGGGCGACCTGTGGCCATGGCTCCCTGTGCTTCCTTTGGTCCCCACCTTCCTTCTTTCCTCCATCCCTTGGTCCCCACCTTCCTTCCTTCCTTCCTCCCTCCCTTGGTCCCCACCTCCCTCCCTCGCTCCCTCCCTCCCTTCCTTTTTCCCCACTTTCCTTCCTTCCTCTCTTGGTTTCCACCTTCCTCCCTCCCTCCCTTGGTTCCCGCCTTCCTTCCTGTGGGTGGGGTTGCAAGGGGTCAGTGGGTGGGGCTTATGGGTCAGTGGGTGGAGCTTGCAGTGGGGTGGCAGGGTCGGGGAGCAACCGGCCCCTGACACATTCTCAGCCACCAAATCTGGCCCTCCTTACAAAAAGTTTGGGCACCCCTGCCCTAAGCCAATCTCTGATGTTGCTGAGTGGTTGGGTTTTTAGTAGCCCATAATCTGAGAGTGGTGATTTTGCAACTGTTCCAAAATGTTAGGATCATCTGAAGCAAGACTGTCTGTATTTTAATAGTGCATGCTGTAATGCATACAGTATATCTCTAGCTTCTCTCGCATGCATGTTAGGCAATGTGTTTTTTGAACATCCCACCTCTGCTCATCTGGTCCAAAAAAAGTCTGAAATGCATGTTTTTAGGTGGAAGGAATAATCCTTAGCTAAAGGATTCTGGCGGCACAGAATTTGAGAATCTAAAAAGGGAATTGGAGCAGCTCTGGAGAAATTGGTAAATGGGCCACAAGGGTTGGTTTGGTCTTTGGGATTTGCTTTGGGAGATTACTAGCTAAGCCTCTTTCCTTAAACCTCCAGCTAAACTCTCTTCTCTCCATGGCAAATAAATACTCTTTTTTCACTCTCTGAATCTACTACTGAGGAAGGATTGGGGGAAAGTTTTGTGGCTTTTGTTGTTGGTTTGTTTGGTTTGGTATTTTACTACAACTCACAGACTCCAGGATTCTTGTTAGCTACAGGTTTCAGAGAGAATCTGAAAGAACATTCCCAAGTCTGCATTGCACATAACTTCTAAAAGAGCAACATTGCCCGAAGCCAGGATCAGTTTTAAGCATGGAAAGAGTGTATGGCACCCATAACTTAATCTGTATGGCAGCTTTTCAACCACGTTCACTTGAAGGATACTGCCGTGAAGGAATCGTAAAATCTGCAGCAGGGAGACTTGCTGAAAACTCTCAGGCCCACCAGGGGGCCTCAATTGTGTTGGGAAGAGAAGAGCTGAAATTCTACTCCGAGGGCGAAATAATAATCATAAAAAATAGCATAACCGTTACCTCAAGAACAGCTGTGGGAGATTTAGGCCCACATTATTGATCAACTAGAATGTTAGCTTTCATCCCACGTTCTAGAAATGGTAGTCCTAAGAATGAAACTGGCTTTAGTGGTTTGTCTGAGGTTCTTGGGAGAAAGGTAGGATGCCAAGATGGTGGAGAAAAAAGAAGGAAACATATCCGGACTCTGCCAAGGTTGTTCGTTCTCCACTCCGCTCAACTTCAGATTTGTCTCTTTGCCAAGAGAAGCTCCCTTGATACTTCAAACCATCTTTGAGACGTGGCAGTCCTACCTCAGAGCTGATCAACAGTCCCACTAGCAAAGAATGAGGAAATCTAGTGCAGTACTACAATGTTAGGAAGGCTGCATATTTCCCATCCCTGGTATGTGATCACCATCATGCGCCCTTTCTCCCCCTGAGTCCTCTTGCACAGGCAGGGGACCTAGGAAGAATTGACACAATTCCTTTACTTCAGTGGTTCTCAACCTTGGGTTCCCAGATGTCCTTTGACTACAACTCCCAGAAATCTTGTTCAGTTAGAGATGAAGGCTTCTGAGAGATTCGGTCCAAGGTGAAGGTTGGGAATCACTGCTTAGTTTCCAAATGATGTCTAGCCAAGTCTACTAGAAGAATGCTGAAAAGGATCCCAGAGTTCCCCATATATCTCTACCAGGCAGACTAGAATGGAAATTGCCATCAGGCCAGGTAGGCCATGCCAGTGATTCCCCTTTCAAGCTCCGCTGGCCATTATGGATGGGCACCAAATGAGAAACGAAATGCTGATTTGTCAATTTGTTACATAATGAAATGAAACAAAACAAAACAAATTGGGGAAACAGCGTTTCGTTAGTAATTAAATGAACTAGTGGTTTTTTGTTTAAAATGAGCCAATTCGTTTCTCTGTAAAATGGGCCCCAGGGCCCTAGAGGTACCAAATTTAGTAGGTACCTTCCTTGGACACTCCCCTTTTAGCCCTCTAAATTTGGAGAGATTTGGTGTTCCGGGGAACGAGTTATTCAACTTGAAAGGGGGTGCCCCAGAAAAATCATTTCTAATTGCAATATGTGCTTGAAAATAGTGATCCCAGGCAGCAACCAGTGTGAACATTACAGGGGAGCTTCCTCAAGCTCTCCTCTTTAAGCACCCCCTATTTGGAGAGGTTTGGGGTAGAGAGGGCCAAGGTATTCAACTCCAAAGGGGTGCCCCATGGAAAAAAGATTTGTAATTTAAAGGTGTTTGAAAATACTGATCCCAGGCATCTAGCTGCATGGAAATTGCAGTGGAGCTTCCTCATGCTCTCCCCTGTAACCCTTTGAAATTTTGAAAGTTTTGGGTTTCAGAGAATGAAGTGATTAAACTCCAAAGAAACTGTGTGCTGTACTTAATTGAAGGCGTGTGGATCGGCACACTGAGGGGAAGCTGTAAATTAACCCTATAATATATATTTTTTTAAAAAACATTATTCTTTTAAAAAATGTTAAATGGAAAATTACTGTTCCTAGGCATGTGAATGGCAGGCTTAGGTTCCACAAGTGATTTTAGGGGACCTTTGAAGTTTGGAAAAGTTAGGGTTTCTGGGGGCAGAGATATTAAACTCCAAAGGAGGTGGGGGGTGCTTAATTGAAGGAGTGTCTTCAGCATGCTTTACCAATTATAGGGTTAATTTACAGTTTCCCCTCTCTATGGTAAAGTGCACCAAAGACACTTATTTAAGTACCCCTACCTCCTTTGATGTTTAATAATTCCGCCCCCAGAAACCGTAACTTTTCCAAATTTCAAGGGGGTCCCTAAAATCGCTTGAGGAAGCTAGCCCTGTCACTTTGGGGGAGATGTATGGCTGGGAACAGTATTTTCTACATCATAGAAAAATATGTGAGCTGGACATGGCGAGCCACAACCCAGGTTAGTGCTTTTACTGGGTGACCCAGGCTTTGTTTCAGCTTCATTCTAATACAAAACTGACCATGACTTCAGCAAAAGCTTAAAGTAGCAAAAGAAATCTGTGTTGTTCCTGATTTCTCTCAAGTCTCACCCAAAATAGCTTGCTCTTTGTCTTTTGCATGAAGATGGTGTGTTGAAGTCACAGTTTTTCACTCACATTCCAAAATGATTTTTAAGCCACGAGGGATCAAGTCTTGATCTGTCCATCTTTAATTTATAGCAGTTTGGCTTTCTAAGGAAGAGGAAATGTCTGCAGAAGACACACACACTGCCATTTTGCAAAACTAAGTATATTCATAGCACACAGCCTGCCCTGTGCTCTCTGATATCATAGTAACAGAAATGTGAACTAAGGGCATGGCTACATGTCAAAATATTCCTATTTTTGCATCTGGTTTGGCAGTTTGGCATGACTGAAATTGAAATCTCCAGATACATGATGTACAGTGAAATGTCTGTGAAGATTCTCAGTCATCCAGGTGAGTTTATCTGAAAGATGAGTCATGGCAGCATGGCAAGGAAAAGAAGTCTAGTTGCCATGACTCAACTTCCAGATGATGTATAGCGAAGAGCACATTTTAAAAAAAAAAATGCCTGGTTGGGAGTTGTTAATTTTGAATCAATTCTGGCCATCCTTTTATTTTACTATGTTTGGTATCTGTGATTGCTTGTGTCTGTGGGGGTCTTCAAGGTTTGCTGAGTACAAGTTTTGGATTGCAGGATACCCGAATTCAACCTTTTTGAGTCCTTATTGCAGCCTGAACTCAACTGTTTCACTGCTACCTGTTTCTATTTTATCACTATGTTAGTTCAAAACTTAATATATAAACATTAAATATTTTTAAAAAATGTGAATTACCAGATATGACGATTCTTAAAGGACTGAGGAAACAGCTATTAGAGTAGTTGTGGCCTGTGTTGCAGATATTGACTTGGATGAGTGTGGGGATTCCATACCCCAATAGGCTCTGAACCCTGAAATAACCTGGCAGCACTGATGCAGCCTAAGGCCTGGACAAACATGTCCAGAGAGCAAGCAGGGAACCCAGTGTGTGGTTGAGCTGACCTGGATCTGGCGTAGCTCAAGAGGCCAGGGAAACAGATGGCAAACCCAGATATCAGGATATCAAGCACATCTGGTCTGTGAGCAGCCCAAAGCTCCTTCCTCTCTCCCTTATCAATGAGTCCTCAGTAGCCAGCATTTCCTCCTATATCAGGGTGATTACTCCCCCCACCAATGGAATGCATACATGACCAAAGACCATCTTTCCTCTGTCTTCCTCTGTCCTATTGACAATGCTTCTCTCCACCCCTTGTGTACTTGTTTATGGTTACCAATAAAGAGTCCTGAGTCCCAGGCACAGCTCAGAGACACTCCCACACACTCACTCTCTCACACATGCCCACACACAAACACCCACGCACACAGATACACAGCCTGGGACCAGGAGATGATTGTACCCCAAACTCTGTGTATCAGTAATTAATAATGCTACAGATGAGTACTGTATAAACGTCTGAGTCTGCTGTCAACTGTCTCAAGGCAGGCATGTTCTGCCTCAAGAATGGGGTTAAAAATTAAGTTCCCAGTACAAAGCAAAAACTGGGAAAACAGGGACCCAGAACACGAAGGTACCAAGGTACCACATAGCTTACCATCAGACTAAAAGATTTTTCTGCTGTGACACAAGCGGAACTCAAATCCCATGTGATGTTCAATCAGTTTCTAAAACCCTGAACTAGCTCCCAATTGAATTCAATGTTGTAGTTGCTCCCTAAGATTCAACTATCAGTGTGATCAGCTTTTGTAAATAAAATATGGGTACAACATTTTATCCTTCCATTTTGCCGTTATTCACAACCAGTAAAGCACTGAAGACGAATGGACCACAATACACTCTTATTCCTTCTTGGGACTTTGGGCCAAACTGGGTGCTAATCAAACTTAACTACAGAAAATATTCCAGAAAATACATTTGACCTACATCTGTCAAACTTTGCCATTGCTCTTTATCACATTTTGAAAACCAACCACCACCAACAAAACCCCAGTATCAGTTTGAAAAGCAGTTTGGTTTGACTCCTGTAGGACCGTACTCAGGGAATAGTGCTTGTTTGTGTTACAAAATTGAGTAGAATTTTGTTTCAGCACGCAGCCGAAACAAATACAGTTTTATCCAATTCTTTTGACAAGCAGAACTGAGTTTATAATAAGGTGGGGGAAGCCCATATGGCTAAAGATCTTTTGAAAGCCGAACAAAACAACAAAGCTGCAATGAAAACAGGAGGAAAACAAATTGTTACATATATATTTATAATCATCTTAGACCTGCAGGGCTGGGAGGGACCCTATGGATCATGGCCTCCTGCCTCTGCCAAGGAAGGACAGAGGGTAATCAAACCCCCAACCTCCAGCTTTGCAACCAGATGCCACACCACTGAACAATCAACCAGTGCCTATGAATCAAAGTAAGTGATTCAGCCATGATGGAGAAAATGTTCATGATCTCAGAATATTATATTGTGTGGTTAGTCGGGCAAAACTGAGGTGCCATGAACTTCGGCCAAATTCAGATAATTAAGTTGGATACCTTCATCTTTTCTACAAATTTTTCTTTTGTTTTAAATATGCGAGATGCCATTGGCTCCATTACAGGGATGGGGGAGGTGTGGCTGTCTTAAGGCTATTGGACTCTAAACCCTATGATCTATTATCATTGGCTATGCTTGCTAGAGCACATGGGATCCGTAGTCCAACAATATCTGCCACACTGGACATTCCCAATGGGGATTAAATGTTGGTAGGATATGAGACCCCAAATAGGAGGAGTAAGAATTTATTTATTTATTTATTTATTTATTTATTTATTTATTTATTTATTTATTTAAAATATTTTACCCCACCTTTCTCCTTTGAAAAAGACCCAAGGTAGCTTACAATAATAAGGGGCAATATACAGCCCAGAACATTTAAGACACATTCAAGTTAAGAACAAGGAATTAGAAGAGGCACCATAGAACATTAAAAGGAACATTAAAGCTACAAAGAGCACGCAAAAAGAAAAAAATCCGTTATGAGAGGGTGGAAACTAGCATGGAAAACACTGGTGTTCTTAATGAAATCAGTCAATGTAATTATGCATGGCAGTCCATAAAAAAGTCAAATAGTAGATAGTCCATCATTCAGGGAAAGCCTGCCTAAAATGATGAAATCAAGGGGAGGTCTCAGCATACCTATGCGAACACTGAAGTTCAGAGAAACAATAAGAGCGATCGCTGTTTAATGCCTGGCTTCTAGGAGGCATGGGATCTTGAGTGAATAGGACAGCTTTAGCCTTTCAAAACCTTTAGGACTAAAAAACAAAGGCATGGCTGCCTAAAACTCTGGAAAGATGGTTGAAGGTGATGACATACTGTTGTACTATGCTGCAGCTCTCATCTGTAGGTACTGTATATATTCGAATATAAGCCTAGTTTTTCAGCCCTAATTTTGGGCTGAAAAAAGGGGCCCTCAACTTATATGCGGGTCAGTACTTTTAGCCACTGAGGCAAGTGCTTGGGTCGGTGTCTAAAAGTCATTTTAAACATTGCATGACGCTTCTCATGACCCCCCTCTGCATCACAGGGGAGTCTAGGGTGGGAAATGCAGCAGGGCCTGGCAAGTGCTTGGGTCAGTGGCTAAAAGTCATTTTAAACATCACACACCACTCCTCCAGCTCAAAAAGGAGGAGCTGCCAGGCCCTGCTGCATTTCCCACCCTAGACTTATACTCGAGTCAATACATTTCTCCAGTTTTGGGGGGTTAAATTAGGGGCCTCGACTTATACTCGGGTCGACTTATACTCGAGTATATACGGGTACGTAGAATCCAGACTGCTTAAAGTCACTTGGTATGACTGCAGCTGCCAGGGAGCAGGTGAGGAGCTGACATATCCTTTATTGCTTTCTTTTTCTTGGCTTTCCATTATACAATATAAATAGCAACATTCTGGATGGAAGACAGATTGTGACCCAATCCGCACTATGTCTCACACACAGTTGTGATGTCTGTCTCTCCCGTGCAGCCCATGATGCACTCAGCATCCTGTTGTTTTCGTGCCATCACTGCCTATATATCCTGGTGTTTTTCAGACTAGTGTTATTATTCCTTTTAAAACACACTGTGGTTTCTGAGTGGTATTGATTTAGATGTATACCACTACTCACTGCGCGGCATTGTAACTCATATTGGTCGGAGTCACTTCAAAGCTGTACAGTCAGCCTTCCAACATTTTCTCCACCTTCAGCTTTGACCTTTGATATGCTGGCAGAAAATCCATTCTTACCCTCCATTTCCTCTCCTTTGATGATGAGGATGGTTTGCCTGCCATTAATTTGAGAGGGGGAGAGAAGAAGGATCATTTGCAATGCACACCTCCCCAGGCATCGAGAACAGTGAGGCCTTTGTATTTCAAGCTCTGCCTATCTGTAGAATTTTGCGGGGTACATGCATTTCCCAGAACCTCAAAAGAGATCACCCCACACACACACACACATACACACTTCTCCTGCAACTTGGTCACTAAACTTTGGTATGTGACACAGGTGGCCAATGAAGACCACTTCTTTCCTGTTTCTTTCACAATCAGAACCCTATTGGGTTACTAGCTTTCATTATGAACACAGAGAGACAATGCTGTGTTCACTAATACGGATCCCCAAGCAAAAGGTGAGTATGAAACAGCTCCCAGCACATTAGCACTTCTGTAGCAAAAGGTGTGCTTTTCTTTCTCCCCATACAACAGAATTCTTCAGGAGGAGACTGCATCTCTAGCAGTCTGCTCTACTTGCATTTTTTTAATTTTTTCAATTTATTCATTTTTTTATTTTTTATTTTTTATTTTTTTTAGATAGGGCTGCTCTACTTAAGAGTAAGACTTAAAGGGCGTTCATTTGGTACCCATGTACCTCTGTATATAGAAAATGGGGACTCGTGGTTTTCATAGCCTTCACTTCTTCATATTCTAAAGAATTAGTCTGCAGGTGTCTCAGGATATGTCGCAATTTACATCAGCCTACACATACCATGTCAGACAGGGAGAGTCCTTCTTTGTTATGAGACTGCTACAGCCATGGTGGCACTCCCCATGCTCTGCAAGGCTCTTCCCTGATTTTATTTCTGATTCTTAACAATGTCAATTGCCTCTTTTTAAAAAGGGATTTTATGTTTCATCAAGGTATCTCTGACTTTTTCTTTACTTGTTTCATTTCCAGGCTGCCTATCTCCCAGTGAAAGGATCCAAGGCTTCCAGTAACTCTGTGAATGTGTGATCTCCAGAATATCCTCTCCTCAACAGCCTTATGCAGCTCTTATAAACTCAAGGCTGTGACTTCCTTAACAGAGTTTTAAGTCATCTCATAGTTGATCATCTTTGTTTCCTACAGCCTTCATTTTTCCTATCATTATTGCCTCTTCTACTTAATCTTCTCTTCTAATGGTGTGCCCAAATTTCGATAGTTTCCATTTTGTAATTTTTTGCTTCTAGAGAGAGTTCAGTTTTGATTTGATTTAGGACTCACTTGCCTTTCTGGCAGCCAACAGTATCCATAAAGTTATCTTCCAGTTCTTCCAGTTGATTAACTTTTTTTAGATCCAGTTGATTAACTTTTTAGCTGCCCTTTTAAGTCTCTGTCTTCCTCTAATTTCTTGACTGCACTCTCCCTTGGATTGATGATTAAACCAAGGTATGCAAAGTCTTTGCAACTGTTTTAACTTCTTCATTTTCCACATTAAAGTTACAATAAAAGGTAAAGGTAAAGGTTCCCCCCGCATATGCATGCTAGTCGTGTCCGACTCTAGGGGCGGTGCTCATCTCCGTATTCAAGCCAGAAGAGCCAGTGCTGTGCAAGTCCATGGCCATGTGGCCGGCATGGCTGCAAGGAAACACTGTTACAGTAGGACCCCCATAACCACTGATTCAGTTATCCACGGTTGGCAGAGGAAAAAATAAATAAACAACTCAGCAGCTGTTAAGCAAGCTACTGTTGCAAAACAGCAGTTTCGGGGGATAGTCTGGTGTTCTCTCTTATCCACAGTTTTCATTATCCATGGGAAGGCCTGGAACCGATCCCCAGTGGATACTGGGGCCATACTGTACATAGGTCTGTTGTCATGATTTTTGGCTTCTTAATGTTCAGCCAAAGTCCTGCTTTGCACCTTCTTTTTTCGTCTTCATCGGGAACCATTTCAAGTCATTGCTACTTTCAACTTACTGGTAAGATTGTGTCATCAGCATATCTTAAATTATTGATATTTCTTCCACCAAAATTCACCCCTCCTTCATTTGACTCAAAGCCAGCTTTCTGTATGTTATGTTCTGGATACATATTGAACAGACAGGGAAATAAAATACATCCCAATCTGATATATTTCCCTTTGGAAAACCACCTTATTTCTCCATATTCTATCCTAACAGCAGTTTCTTGCTCATGTATACATTGTGCATCAGGACAATTAAGTACTGAGACATATCCATTCCTTTTAGAATAGTCCATAGATCCTACTGATCCACTAGAGTCTCCACTAGTCTTGTTGTCTATAAAACAGATAGATCTTCTGAATTTTATGGTACATTCCAGTAGCCAACATACTGTATGTTTGCAATATGATCTCTATTGTGTCTGCCTTTTCATAACTCACTTTGAACATCAGAGATTTCTCATTCATTAGACAGTAAAAGCCTTCGTTGTACTACCTTGAGCATTATTTTGATTGCATGGGCAATTAAAACACTGGATCTATAGTTACTGCACTCTTCGATGTCTCTTTTCTTGGGGATTGGAATGTATATTGAATGTCTCTAGTCTGTTGACCATTGTTTTGTTTTCCATATTTATTGGCACATTCTTGTAAGGATTTTGATAGATTTGGTATCTGTAGTTTGAAATAGTTATTTTAGTATTCCATCTACTCCTAATGATTTATTTCTTCCATATGATTTAAGACAAGCTTTCATTTCACTGCAGGTTCTTTATCACATGATTCTTCTTCAATGTGATCTGACATCTTGTATCTCTTCTGAAGCATATTATTTCTATTTTCGCTAGGTTTCCCTGTTGGAAATTCAGCATAACCTAATTTAGGTTTGAATTTCACTTTAATTTCTTGAATCTTGTGCAAGAGATCTTTATTTTTTCTCTTTTATTGTTCTATTCTATCTTTTTTCATGAATTACTGTATTGTATAGTGCTCTTTGTATCAATGTTACATTGCTGAGAAGTTGCATTCTGGATTGTGTGATCTTTGCTTCTCTCCCTTCTTTAATATTTTCCAGTGCTTCTTCACCCAATCATTTGGATTCTTCTCTGTTTTTGACTGCAGGAAGTCTTTCTGCATTCTGGAAATTTTATTGAATTGTTTTTAACAGATTTTGGAGTTTTTAAATTATAATTTACAGCAATTAGCTTTACTATTGTTTTTAAAGGCTCTGAGATTTTTTTTAATGGAAAATGATGTATACATGTCCATGAATGCATGAATGAATGAATGAAAATATTGATAGACCCATTGTCGGAGAGCCTTAGTAGGGCTATTGAATTCTTCCATCTTTCACGGTACACTGTGTACTTTTGCAGATGGCTTCCTGGCCCTTCGGAATGTTACAAAATATTAACGTATGCTGCCATCATGCCTGAATATAAAACCAACTCCCTTCCAATCATCATAAACACTGGAAAGAATTATTGAACAGTTCAGCAAATGACCCTTTTTGAACTATCAATGAACCAGGTATTTCGAAAGGAGAAATTTCCTTTGAAGTCTACAAATAGCTCATAATGGTCTTGCTATGTACCAGCAAGATGAAGGAAGAGAAAGCATTATAGGTCAGGGGGTGCATCAGAATCAAAATGCATGAGAAAACTCCAATAATATGTTTCTTTAGTGATCAGGAAGGAAAGGAGTCTGTGAAAGAATGTGCTGGAGGATTAGAAAATGACAAGATGGTGCCCAAAAAGCAGATGGATTAAGAACTCAAACCCTAAATTAATTAGTGCTAGAGTTTGGGATTTTTGGTGAAGTTCACTGGCAGTTGATGTAGCTCTGTATTGTAGCGGGGCTACAACTCAAGAGGGTCATCAATATGCCAAACTTCTTTAATTAGCAAAGACAATGATGTCATTTGTCATTCCCTTCGAGTTTCTTTCTTCTCTGTGAGTTGGTAGGTGGAATATGAATTTTTCCTGCAAAAACATCTTGTCCCTCTCATGGATGTAGAGATGGGCTGATCTTGAAAGCCAATGGAGATCTGTTAATTTTATAAAAGACTTGTTTCTGGCAGAGAAGGAAATAACTGGAAATAATTCATTGACAAAATCCACACAGATGGCTATGTCTATGGATTCTCTGTGGTGATGTTCCAAGGAGGAACTGCCATGATGAACTACTACTCTTCAGAATTAAGCACAACATCTTCATCATAGAGGGGAACAAACAGAGAAGTAAGAGGTGTCCTGGAGAACACACAAATATCTTGTGTTCGTGATTACTGGAGTGGATCACTTGAAGTGATGTCAGACGAATACTTAGGAGTTGCATTGACACCTGCTCTCCATATTTGCTGCATTCAGAAGCACTATATCCTAGTTATACCTCCTAACAGTGAACAGAAAGCAACTACAGTAGGACCCCAGTATCTGCTGGGGATTGGTTCCAAGCCTTCCCATGGATAATGAAAACCATGGATAAAAGAGAACACCAAAATGTCCTGAAAACTGCTGTTTTGCGAGAGTAACTTGCTTTACAGCTGCTGCTTTGCAACAGTAGCTTGCTTTACAACTGCTTTTTGTGACGGTAGCTTGCTTTACGGCTGCTGTTTTATGACAGTAGCTTGCTTTACAGCTGCTCTTTGTGACAGTAGCTTGCCTTGCAGCTGCTGAATTATTTATTTATCTTTTCCTCTGCCAACAGCGGATAACTTAATCACTGGATAATGAATCAGTGGATACGGGGGTCCTACTGTATTGTGCTCTAGAGCAGTGGTTCTCAACTTTGGATCTCCAGATGTTCTTGGAATAAAACTCCCCAAAGCCTTTACCACCAGCTATGCTGGCCAGGAATTCTGGGAGCTGTAGTCCAAGAACATCTGGGGAATCCAAGGTTGGGATCCATTGGTTTTGAGTTCCCAGGGACACCTGGCTATTTCTTGTTATAGACAACATGTAGGGAGGGGGGGATGAGATTTCTAGGGCCAACATTATGAGTCAGGATACTTTAGAGGCTAAATAACTATTTTCCTTCTGTGCGAGTTAAACAGCATAGTGGGTATTTTAAAAGGTAAGTTGCATGTCCAGGTAAGGAAAGACAACATTTTTGTTTGGGGGAGGCTTGAGGATGCAAGGAGAGCTGCAGATTGGGGTATGTATGTAAAGGGAGTCTTAGGGACACAATCCCCAGAGTCACATTTTGCCCACCCCTGGATAAGACATATTTGGGTCAGATCTCCCAAGGCAAATGGTAGAATCGTATGCACAATTATAATTGTAATTCTTCCTTGACTGCATTTATGCTACATGTGTGCTACAAAGAGCTCAGGTTAATAAGCATGGTTTTCCTCCTTGCCACATAATTCTCATAATACGTTATGCCTATGTTGTTCTACTATACAGTGGTACTTTGTATAAAGGAATTAATTCGTTCCAAATGAAATTATGCTCAGCAAATTTTCCTTTATACAAACTTCCCATAGGAAGGGATTGAAAAGAAACTAATCCCATTTTATGTTGTACGGATTCGCCCCATAGGCAATTATGTTAAGCAAATTTCCGCTATCTCCAGAATGTTTTATGTTGTACAAATTTTATGTTATACAAACTATTTGTTATACAAGGGTCCGCTGTATTATGTTATTTTCATATTGTATATTGTTTCTGTTCCATGTTATGTTGAAACCTTGTAAACCGCCCAGAGTGGCCTAGTTGCTAGATGGCATGGTATATAAATCTAATGAGTAAATAAAATAAATAAATAAACAACCCTGCAAGGCAGCCTATTTTGCGAAAGTGAGTCCACTGGCTTGAGGTAGTAAAGTAAAATAATTCTAAGTGTGCCTGCGGTTTGCTCTGTGCTACCTGTGGCACACTAGGCCTTGTTCATCAGGCTTTCCTACCCAGATGGAATACCCACACAGGAAATCAATTACACTAGTGCTCTTAAAACCACCCCATTTGTCAGGAAAGACTGATATAAAAAAATACTGAGTCTCGCAAGGGGACCGTGCTGCTTTCATTTGCTTTTCTCGTTAATCCCCTGGTGCAATAACCACATTGCCCTGAGGATTTAAAAGGCTCTAGGGAGGGGGGACCCAAGTAAGTGGTCTCTCTGTGTGTGTTCTCTCACAGGTGTTAAAAAGAGGTGGTTGTAGTGGTGGTGGGGAGAGAGATAATAAGCCAAATTAAAAGCATGGATGATTTCACCAACTCCTCAGTGTGCATTAAACCAAGTGCTTTCATGCGCTAGCTAAGCTGTCTAGCTGTACTGTATTATTTTCAGTGAATTTGAGGGTAGAGTTATTTCAATTCCCAGGTAGGCAGGAATGATTTTTTTTTATTTTCCATGCCGTATGCTCTCTCTCTCTCTCTTTTTCTCTCCCTCCCTCCCTCTTGCCCACCCATCCTCATTTTTGTTCTTGTCATGTATCTCTCGGTTCCCAAGGTCATCCACACTGAGCCGGTTGCTGACTGACACAATGCCTTTTTCTTCTTTCCAGCCAATCTCTCATATAGGCATCCATAATTCTTTTTATTGTTCATTTGAAATGCAACTTTCTTATCTGCCTGGAGCCAAAGGCCTCAGCAAACTTCCCCCCATCCAATTCTCCAGAATTATGGAGCAGCAGCGCCACCTTCTGTTTTTTGGCCAACATGGCTAGAGCTTTTTTTGTTACTAGGTACTCCGTGGCGCCGTTCTTCCCTGTTACGTGTTCTTTTGTGTAGCAAGAGGAGCTTATTCTGTCATCACCGGGCCCCTATCTGCAGGGCCTGTTTCTTGACAAAACAATACATGGAGTACAAAAGTGGTCTCTTCCAGTGCATGTGCCAAGGGGAAACGAAGTGGGTTCCCGCCTCTCACGACACACTAAGGCAGGCATGTCCAAACTTCGGCCCTTCAGATGTTTTGGACTGCAACTCCCACAGTCCTTTGTCATTCGCATTCTAAGCTTAGAATTCTGGGAGTTGTGGTCCAAAACATCTGGAGGGCCAAAGTTTGGACATGCCTGCACTAAGGGGATGAGAAGTTGCCCTTCAGACAGGAATAAAAATGTGAAGAAGTATCCCAGGTGAAAGTTTGGTCCTCTAGATTTGCTGGAGAGCCAATCTCAGGGTTCCTCATTAGTGGCTTATGTGGCTCAGGCTGGGGTTGACTGAAATTTCAGCCCAACAACCACAGGAAGGATGCATTTTGCCCTCCCCCATCCTAAACTACAGGATTAGCACAACGATGGGCAATTTTGTTGTGACTGTGAGGAAAAAGTTCTATCCTCAGGTCCCTCCAGCAATTATCTATCACTTTTAAAATGCTACATACATACATATATATGTATGTATGTATGAAATAAAGCTAGAGGTCCATTTATAGAAAGTGGTTTGGTTGTCTGGCCCTTTCTTGTGGTGGGGGGCAGGGGTGTTAAATTATACAGAATGCTCCATTGTCTATTTGAGGCTTCCAGGATCCTTCTTTTGGCTAGAAAATCAGGTAGTAAAGGGAAGGGTCGAGGCTACAGAAATAGTCACGAGGGCAGGTAATCTTGGTGTGGGTGTGGGTGTGGGTGTGGGTGTGGGTGTGGGTGTGGGTGT
>JAHTLZ010000237.1:19644961-19684016 GCA_023846285.1 Phrynocephalus versicolor
GGTGTGGGTGTGGGTGTGGGTGTGGGTGTGGGTGTGGGTGTGGGTGTGGGTGTGGGTGTGGGTGCGTGCGTGCGTGCGTGCGCGCGCACACCACAAAAACAATTCTGCAAGCTGTAGTTATCAAAAAAGCAGGTCCTTCCAGGCACTTCCACTTGGCCTCCTCAGAGTGGAAGAGGTGAGGTAGGTGCCTACATGTCATGGGGGGAGCTACACCTGGTCTCATTTCTCTTTAGGTTTGGAAATGTGTATCCCTCTCAGGTGTTACTATACTAATGTACTGCTCACTGTTCTTTACCACTGGCTATGTGGTAGGCCACAACCAGCGGTGACTCTAGGCTAGCAACTGCAGTCACCACTGGTTGTGGCTACCACATAGCCAGTGGTAAAGAACAGTGAGGATTACATTCCGAAAACTTTAGAGGAGCTGCACTCTTCACAAAGTCTAATTAAGAATTACTCCCAAATTATCACAATGACCAGGCACAGCCCAGACATACCAGCAGTGACAGGATAGCGCAGTGATTCAGTGATATCTGACTGCCAAAGGTAGGAAGTTTGATTTCCTACGGTACCTCCTTGACAATCCCTCCTGGCTCTGCAATGCTATGTATGATAAGATGGAACATGGCTTCCTTTGGGATTTCTGATTCCATTTTCTCTAAGAGGTCCGTTCCCCCTAGACAGGTACCCTGGATGAAGACATGGATGAGTGCACATTCCATGACAGAGAGAGCTTTTCTATCTTTTCATTTGATTCCCAGCAGATGTCTAGAGCAAAAGAGGGTGTCTGTGTGAAAAGGGGAGCTATTCCATTTTGTCTACCAGAAGGCAAATGGGTGGGGGACAGGATAACCCTTACTGCTGACTTCCTGATTCATTCAAATGATGAGGGGATCCTAATGGGAAGCAGGCCAGGCCAGGACGAATGCCTCCTGACTTCCTGTTCTTCACCATCACTGGTGGTCCAAGGACACAGGTAGCAGCACACCGTTAAGAGGCAGAGCTCTCTTCAGAAGTAAAATATGCAGAGGCTTGGAAGTAACATAGCAAAAGGAATCCAGTAGTAAGTTGCAACTACAGAAGGCTCACTGAACCAATGGAACTTATACAGATGTTGACTCACCCAATTTCTACTGGTAAAATGGGCTTACTCGAGTTGCAACTTATTATTGGATTTCAACCACAGAGCTACTCGTTATTGCCTAACAGCCATTACAGTGGTGCCTCTGATAACGAATTTAATTCGTTTTCAGAGGCAATTTGTTGTCCGAAAAATTTGTTATTCAAAATGTGGTTCATCATTGAAATGATTGGGAAGCCAATTAATCCGTTCCAGAGGTCCGAGAAAAGGCAAAAAAGCTGGGGGTGTGGTGTGGTGTTTCATAAAGTGCACTTTAAAGGCCTGCAATGCTGGAACACCCCTTCCAGAACACTTCCCCTGCAGTGCAATGCAAACATGGAGAAGAGAAACTAGCAAGACTACCTCAGCCTATTCCTACTCAAGGTGCAATGGGAAAAATGCAAACAGACAAACATAGGCAGCAAGAGAAATCCAGCCTGTTCTTGCCTGCAGAGCAACGGAAAAGAATGTAAACATGGACAGAAGAAAGCAGCATGACTATCCCTGCCTTTTCCACCAAAAAATGCAAAGAAAAGCAGCACAAAGATTAATAAATGCTATCTCCCTACCTTTCCAAGTTCGAAAGGTCCAAATTTCCTCAGCAAAACAGAATGGCTCAAAAAAAAAACATGGGGAAAAACCACTCTAACTCCTCCCACCTCTCCACAAACTACAGGGGGTGCAATACATCCTGGGTACACTTTTTTTTGCAAGGCATTATGAAACATTTGTTATCCGAGGCAGCCCATAGGGAACATTTGTTATTCAAGGCAGCCGTATACCCAGACATTTCCATTTGTTATATGAAAAATTTGTTATCAGAGGCATTCTTTATCCGATATATTACTGTATTTTTAAATGTCAAGATTTCCCCTGACAATAAAGCTCAGTCATTTCTCACTCTAGGGGATGGTGCTCATCTATCTTTATAAACTGAAGAGCTGGCATCTGACCGTAGTTGTATTTTCGTGGTCATGCAACTGACTTGACTAGACACACAACCACACAAAATGCTGCTACCTTCCCACCGAAGGGGTATCTATGTATCTACTTGCATTTTAATGTGCTTTCAACCTGCTAAATTGGCAGGCACTGGGACGAGCAGTAGGAGCTCACCCCGTCACGTGGATTCAAACTGCCGACCTTCTGATTGACACCCCAGCGGCTCAGCGGTTTAAGCACCCTCCTCTACTCAAATCATGCAAGTAATTTGTGACATTGCACATTATTCGTGTGTTGCACTGTAGTGAACCACAGGCTAGTAAAACACAGAGAACAACTTTCTACATCCCCCTAGTGGGCAATTATGACACTGCAACTTGGAAAATGGGAAAACACAAAAGTCAAAGGATACTTTGATTAGAAAACTGCATGAAACCTCCCATCAAATCCTGTCAACATTCTTCTGAAAATCCTTTAAATGCCTTTTAAAATAAACTTTTGAATGTAGGCAGATGTTATTCATTACACTAACATAACTTAGTCATTCATTTTGTCATTATTAATGGCATTATTTTTCACCCCAAATTTTACAGGCAATTACATTACACATGAATAGTTACTTCTGAGCTCTGGAAATATGTGGAGTTTTTTTCCATGCAAAAATAAGCTTGCCATGCTTTGCATGCTACAAATTACCTTGCTTTGTTTTGGTGTTGGTTTTGGAGTGGTGAACAAAAGCTTCATTTGCAAACCTAGTTTGCTCAGGCAGTGAGATGAAACTTAATGCTTAAAGGAGAACATCACACTTGACATGTCATTTGATCCCGATGGAAACATTTTTCCCGCTCCCAGTTTCCTTTCTTCCCAGAACGACACTGGGGAGGAGGCAGATATTTGCTGCCAAGTCATGCTCTCAGCAATCATAAGCAGGATCTCTCAGACCACCAGCAGCCTTCAACTTCACTTCTATTCCGGTTGAGCTGCTTAGGATCACTGGGATGCTTCCCTCCCAACTGGGAGCACTGTACAAGGTGGAGCAGTGTGTGCATAAATCTACATAGAAGACGCCCCTGCCAGACGTGGGAGATGTTCTCATTTGGGCCGTCAAGTCCCAAAATGCCCCAGTCGGCCAAGTCAACAGCTATGTCTGCCAGGGTATTCTGGCAGAAGCAGCCTTCCTATCTTTGCTCTGGCAAAGTATCCATCACCTGAGGACCTGAAATAGGGTGAAATCCAGTGGAGGCTAATAAAGCAACAGAGGTTTCTGTGCAGAGGAGTGACAGGGAATGTAATTGGCACAAGCGTTGCCATTTACTCCACTGGTTACGACCAGTTATTCAGGCCAGAGACATTTTTAGCTGTTTTCCCTCCGGTGGCTCCATTCTAATTCCTGAGCTGTCTTTTGAATGGCAGAATTATTGGGATTAATTCTTTAAATGAAGGTGCCAGACGGGGAATGAACCTCTTGTCTCTTGGTCCACAACCAAGCCAAGGGTAGGTCTATAATTACTTTATTCTCCTATATCAAATTGTTGTCTGAAGCAAAATCCTGTGTCTAATTACCTGTCCCATAGGAACAGTGCATGACTCCAAATATGTGTTCCCATTCATTAAATATTCAGCATGGGGGGGGGATCTCATTGCTGTGCCCTGCACCATCATGCAGTCTGCCATTTTATGGCTGGCAAGCCTGAGGCCCTCCATTTTTAGTAGTGCAATAAACATGCATATTCAGATAAATGGGCTTTGCACCTATTGAAAAACCTGCATTGAGCCTCGGCCATGATTCTAAATGGGGAGAAGTAAAAACATGGCTGTGATTGGGTACTGTGTCTCACTTTTAGCCAGGAATCCATTAAAATACAAGAGTTTTGAGGATATTTGTATTTTTAAAGCAACACTTCATCCTTCCTGTCAGCATTTACTGCTCTCTGAAATAATGGTGGACGCTGCATATACCTGGATTTCAACTCCCGCAATTCCCAGCCAGCATAGCCAATAATCAGAGGATTCAATGAAGTGTAGTGCTAAAGTTAGGCCTAGCTCTGCCATTGGACAAAGTGAACCGAGTGAACCAGCGCTCTCAAGTGGAAGATATCTGTGGGCACCACTGGCCTCTTGGCAGCTAGTTCCCTCAGTCTCGACAGATTCTCTTCTGCAGGATGTGTGTGTTTGTGTGTGCATGTGTGTGTGTGAGAGAGAGAGAGAAAGAGAGACAGACAGACAGAGAATTTCTCTGTGTACAGTGTTTTACAACCTCCAGCCCTTAAACTGTCTTGTGGGTCCACCCCAATCAGATTCTACCTATAGTACTGAATAGAGATGGGCATGTAACGAACAATTTTTCATTTCCATTTTTGTTTTTTTTGTTTCATTACGCAATAAAACGACAAACGAAATTTATCTCTAAAATGAAACGAAACGAACAGAACCACCAGAAATTTTGTCGTGCGTTTCATTTCCATTACTGCAATATGAGTGAATTGCTTAAAATGCTAAAAAAATCACAAAAAATCAAAAATAATGGTAACGAAATGGTAATGAAACAAACGAAAATGAAAATGAATTTTTTGTGAAAATTTGCAAAAAAGGAAACGAAACGAAACGAAACGGACCCTCCAAACGACAAACGACAAACGAAATGCCATTTTTTTTATTCCTGCCCATCTCTAGTACTGAAGATGGGTAAGGGGGTGCCGTCTTGTCCTTCCCTTGAAGCAGCAACATGTCTTCAGCTAACCTTGTGTAAAATACAGAACAAAGCTGGCTTCCTTTCATGGCTTAAAGCCTTTCCTAAAGAAGTAGAGATTAAGATAGAACATGGGTTTTTTTAACTTTACAATTAATCCTCCACTTCAATCTACAGTACCCTCTTTCAAACACTCTCTTATATTATACATGGAAGAGAAGAATCCTGAAGGCCAAGAGGACCAGATATGTGTGTGTGTGTGTGTGTGTGTGTGTGTGTGTGTGTGTGTGAGAGAGAGAGAGAGAGAGAGAGAGAGAGAGAGAGAGAGAGAGAGAGAGAGAGAGAGAGAGAGAGAGAGAGAGAGAGAGAGACTCATATCAGTCAAAGTGCAGGTTGCTTCCAGGGAAATAAATCCTTATTTGTCTCCATTCAGGAATCGGGAGCTACAAAATTATCCCCTACACCTGTGAGTATTCTGTGCTGTTCTCAGCTATGGAAGGAAGCAAGAATGAGAATGACTTCCTTGGTACAGATTAACCAGAGTGGCACAAATAATACAAATAATGCTTTCACTAAATTAACAGACAGCACAAAAATGACAGTGACAGTTACTTTGTTACACAGGCTCAGAAGAATTAGCCATTTCAGAATGGTTGTTTGCACCTTTTTAAGCCATTGGTCTTTCTTTCTGGCCTTGCTATGTATGTGAGGACTCTGTTTTTTAAAGGGAAAGAGCACCCATTCTGTGTAAAGATGTTCTGCACCTGGTAAGGAGATTTTAAAGAGAGAAAACAGTGTTCATTGTGGTGCTTTTGGCAAGGAATTCATTACTAAGGAGTTGCTTTGAGATTGCCTAAATCACTAACAACCTAGAATTTAGCAAGAGTTCCATACAGGCCAGTGTAAAAGTCTCTGCATAGTAGAGGGAAGAGAAGACTCACCCAGCATTTGTCATCCTGGCTGAAGGATTCATGAAGTTAGCAATTGGGAGGGTTCATGAAGTTAACAATTGGTTTTCCAACAATAAAACTCATTGCAAATCCAACCTCACAGGACAATGTGGTTAATCAGGCTCTGTGAAACCCCACTTTTTTCATGGTTCGCCCATCCCTAGTGTTGCTGTCTTTGCTGTCATTCTTCTGTGAACTCCAGTGGAATGGGAGATGTTGCTGGAAAACTTAGTCAATTTTGATAAGAGTTAATTTCATCTGAAACCCAAACAATCCCATGGATCATAAGAAAGAAGGAAGCCTGTCTTACTCTAGCTTCTTCTGAGTCACTGACCGGACTGGGGATTCACTATGAACATGCCAGAAACTGAATCTAGGGTGTTTTGC
Source organism: Phrynocephalus versicolor (assembly GCA_023846285.1). Taxonomy (NCBI): domain Eukaryota; kingdom Metazoa; phylum Chordata; class Lepidosauria; order Squamata; family Agamidae; genus Phrynocephalus; species Phrynocephalus versicolor. The sequence goes on from JAHTLZ010000237.1 coordinate 19,651,050, forward strand.
ATGCAAAATATATGCACAGGGGTATACCTTGATAAAGAACTCGATAGCCACACACCCCTAGAAAAACCAAATAAAGAGAATTACACTACAAATGGCTGACTTCTCCTCATAAAGAATTGTTACAAGTCTCAAACTTACTTCCAATCTAGTGGAAAAACCCAACTTTACAAGGCTTAGAAGTCCCATATTCTTCTGCATGGAATCTATCTCTTCTAAAAAAAATTTCTCTCCCTCTTCTCTTTCTCTTTTCTCCCCTTGCCCCTGCACACTTTTTATTTCTCGTTATCCCTTATTGCAACACATATCTGCCACTTGGTAAGTAGCAGACAGTTAAGTAGCAGAGGTGGGGGACTCAGACACAATCTGTCTGCTACTTATTAAGCTGCTCTTTCACCAATCCCCAGACAAATCAGAAGCACTTCACACCTCCACCAGCAAGGCCACAGCTAATGACCCATACTTAATGGGTGTTGAGAAAAGTTGCATTGGTGGGACTTTCACACACTTTAGTCCTTTGTCCACCTAACGAGCCTATTCAGATCATGGTCCATCTCTACTAGGTATGTGTAGTAGTTCCTTCTAAGGTCTACTTTACCCAGTAGGCTATGGTCAACACTTAGCGCCCCACATTCTTTCCCAATCAGCTTCAATCAGGATGCTCAACAGCAGGATAAAGGAAAACCACCTTTCTGGCTTTGAGAATACTCTGTGTAGTCTTAAGATGCTCCACCCCCAGGCCACTGCACATCTAACATGCCTATTCAGGGAATAATCCACCTACAAGCCTATTCAGGCCATTGGCCACCTAACGAGCCTGTTTAGGCCATTGTCCAATTTATGAGCCTATTCAGACCAGCGTGATGTGAAATCAAGTAAAACTATAAAATGGAGTACTCACCACTAACTTTCCTCAGACTGATGAAGCTGCACAGATGAGTAGTGAAACATTTGGTATCAAGTCCAGTTGCCATGACTCAACTTCCAGATAACTGTTGGAAGAGTTTTGGGGCCTTGCCTGTGAGGAAATCATAACACTCGGGATCCCCTTAGTGTTGATAAGAAGTATAGGGTTAGGGTTACAGCTCTGATTGTGCAAGATGTGAAGGCTGTACATTCTTATTATTAGATTATGATAGTTACCAACAAATAGGTGTTGCATCTTGTTGATTGACTCTTTTCTTAATATTCACCGTCCAGATGGTCAGCCGACAATGCCACATATGCCATTGCAATAATGTTTATGCTGATGGAGCCCTGGATAATCAAATGACTGCCTTGACATGGACCAGTCAAACTACACTATCTCATGAGGTACTTGTGAATGGGGTGGGAAAATGTGTGTTCTGCCCTGAATTTGTAAATAGGTGAGGAAATAAATGAAATCATTTAACAAAATCCCCATATTATCTCTTTCTAGGGGGAATGCATAGTATTGGGAAACCTGTGAACCAGGAATCATAGCAAAAACAAAGTACCTGCTTCACATACAGGTGGCATTCACTTTACTTTCCCCCTCTCCAAAAGACCAGCAGGAAAGAGGCCTAAATGGATTTGCAGATTTAACTCAGTTTGCAATAAAATCTAAATTACGTCTAAAATAAGTTAACCCTGAGACCCCATACCCAAAGGCGTTGCATGACATACCAATTGTAGATGCATATGTAAATATTTACAAAGTGAAAGTGAAATTATATTATGCACACACGGACACATTCACAGCATATGTATAGATTGCATGCACATGCATACACAGTTGCAATATGCGCTATGCTTTTAAATGTATTAGCAGAGAGAAATTATGTTCCGCCATCTGCTACTTTGCGCTAACTTCCTGTAACTAAGGAAGCAAAAAGCCCTAGAGAATAAGCATGAGGTAAAGTAGATCCCCTTAAAATAATTGAACATAATTGTGCATTTAACAGTTTAATGTAATATTCTTCAACAGATGTGCATATTCATACTCGAGTTATTCACCACAAACCATATGTTGGAGGTAAGACTGCATTACAAGAGACCAACGGAATATTAGACAAGGCTGACTCAGAGAAATGGATCGGCAGTTATTAAAATACTCCACTGTAAAGTGTGACCTTAATTGAGGTCTCAAAACAATTTCTTTTAGCTATAAAAAAGAAGGTATATAAATATATTGTTCTTTTGTGCCCTCTCTTGGCCATTCCTAGTAATACAACAAAAGCCTCTTGTTGATAGGCTGCAATGCAGCAAATGCTTCCAGATGTAAATGCGCTTGAGATCTGTTAGCACAATGCTTTCCAAACTGCATTTCAATGAATTTTAGGGATTCTTCACAAGCTTCTCAAAGAGAGAAAATCCATAATAGTCCAGGAAATCTTTACATGAAAAACAAGCTCTATCCAGCCATGCTAAGGCAATCTGTGACAGCAGAAAAGCATGCAGTGTGTTCCAGTGGGCACGCACAGATCACATGCTAATGGTGATACCCAGAAGTCCGCCCTGTACTTAAATCCATCTTCTAGAAACAGGAGGGATGCGGGACTTTGTGGGCCACTCACAGCCTGCAGAGATTCTTCATCTGGTCCACTGAGCTTTGTCCTACAGTCTACTCATTCCTTGCTCATTTTGATACCTCAACAAGTCAACATCCAAAGCCTGGCTCATCCATTTCATTCAGCACTTTACCCTAGGGAAAGCCTCACATCTGATCTGCTGTGGCTTTTCCATTTTTCCTCTCCCAACACAGAGAGATTCCCACTATGTACATCTATCCACTATACATAGTGTTAGACCCAAACTCATTATACTGAGGGCATGCCCAGATGGGTTCAGTGTTGATCCAGTTCGGCGTGAATCAAATTGCAGCAGTCATAGATGTTTCTACTTAGATTGATCCAATTAGTCCAGTGGTGGCGAACCTTTAGCACTCCAGATGTTTTGGACCACAACTCCCAGAATTCTGAGCCTAGATTCCCAATGACAAAGGATTGTGGGAGTTGTGGTCCAAAACATCTGGAGTGCTGAAGGTTCGCCACCACTGATCTATTCCCTTTAAGAACTGCCCCACTCCTTTCTGGCATGGCAGTAGTGGCTTTGGAAGGGGGTAATTATCCTGTTAAGTAGACAGTGCTGATGGCTAGTTCATACCCAAATGGACCTGTAAGCTGTGTTAACTGAGACAACCCTGTGACATATTAGGTGGGCTGTGAAGAACCCCTCCTCTCTTATCATCTTTTAAAATTCCGGATTGATGCATTGAAATTTTAGTCCTGTGCTAAGCTGATGCATTGCAGTTTCAATATGCCACTTACGTATAATCATATAATACAAAGTTGGAAAGGGCCTATAAGGCCACGATCCAAGCCCCTGTTCAGTGTAAAAATATAAATCAAATGGTACCTGACAGGTGGTTGTTTAAATTCTTCTTGAATGACTCCAGTATTGGTGCACTCACTACCTCTCAGTGTAGGTTGTTCCATTGTCATACTGCTCTAACACTTAGGAAGTTTATCCTGTTATTCAACTGTAGAGATGGGCACGACTCAAAAAAAAAGGTTTTTCGTTTTTCGTTTTTCGTTGAGGGGTCCGTTTCGGTTCGTTTTCATTTTTGTTGGGGTTTTTTGCAAATTTTTCATTTTCGTTTCGTTTCATAACGAAAATGAAAAACAAAAATGAAAACGAAAAAATTCTGTTTCGTTAGCATTCTTTTTAGTTCAATGTATTTGCCGCAACGAAAACAAAAACACAGCAAAGTTTTTCGTTTCATTTCCGTTTCCGTTTTGTTTTTTGGAAAATTTTCATTTTCGTTTTCGTTGCGTAATGAAACGAAAAAATGAAAATGAAAACGAAAATTTTGCTGAGTCATGCCCATGTCTGTTCTTCTGAAATCCAGCTTCCTGTAATTTCAGCTCATTATTGCATGTCCTGCATTCTGGAATGATCAAGAACAGATCCTGCCCCTCCTTGTATGGCAGCCCTTCAAATATTTGAAAAGCGCTAGCATATCACCCCTCAATCTTATTTTCTCTAGGCTAAACATCCCCAGTTTTCTTTCAGTCTTTTCTCATAGGGCTTGGTTCCAGCCCCCCCCCAATCATCCTTGTTAGCCTCCTCTGAACAACTTGTCAGCATCTTTCTTGAAGTGTGGTGTCTAGAACTGGACACAACACTGAAGTTGAAGCTTAACTAGTGCCAAATAGAGGGGAATTAGTACCTTACAGAATATGGAGACTATAGTACTTCTGTTAATACAGCCTAAATGGTGTTTGCCTTATTTGTAGCCACATCATACTGTTGCCACATATTCAGCTTATGATCTATGACAGTGGTGGTGAACCTTCGGCACTCCAGATGTTTGGGACCACAACTCCCACAGGCCTTTGTCACTGGCAATCTAGGGTTGGAATTCTGGGAATTGTGGTCCAAAACATCTGGAGTGCTGAAGGTTCGCCACCACTGTTCTATGACAATACCAAGATCCTTTTCACCCACAGATTGTGAGTCCCAGTATTGCTGAGCCAGATGTAGGGATGTGCACCAAATGAAAAATGAAATGCTGATTCGGTGTTTCATTACATAGTGAACCAAAATTAAATGAACCAAAACGAAGAAGCAGCATTTGGTTACAAATGAAACAAAATGGCTTCCCCCCCCCATTTGAAACGAATTGTATCATTCTGCTTGTAAGCCACTGAAAGGCTCAGGGGCTGCTGCCTCCCAGCTTGGAGGCGGTGGGGAATCCCCCAGCAGGGGTCTGAGAGGGGAGTGCTGACATCAGCGCTCCCCTCTCAGCCCCCTACCATGGGAATCCCCATGGGCAGAGAGTCCGAGAAGGACTTGCGCCACTGCACCCGCCTCTGCTGCTGGCTTGCTGAGGCAGGCAAAGAAGCGAGCTAGGAGGTGAGTGACTCCTCCTCCAACACTCTTCTCCACGGCTGCTGCCATTTTAAACAGGCTCCAGCCTCTGACAGCTAGGCTGGAGCCTGTTTAAAATGCCAGTGGCAGCGGAGAAGAGTATTGGAGTAGGAACTGTCTCCTAGCTTACTCCTTTGCTTGCCTCCCATTTCGTTTTGTTATTCGTAAGTAATGATTTTTTTTAAAAAAAAATTGTTGCTTACGATGCGAAACAAAACATGAGGGGATGAAACGGAACAAAACGTAACCCAATTTTTCCATTTTGTACCCATCCCTGGCCAGATGTCCCCCATCTTGTACCTGTGTATTTGGTTTCTTTTTCCTAGGTAAAGTAGTTTGCATTTATCCCTGTTGAATTTCATTCTGTTGTTTTCAGCCTAGTGCTTAGGTCTATCTAGATCCTTTTGAATCTGGCTTTTGTCTTCAAGGGTATTAGCTATTCCACCCAATTTTGTGTTGTCCGTAAATTTGATTCGCATTCCCCGCACACCCTATTTTTATAGCCTATCATTGCTAAAAAAACTAAGAAGGCAAAGTTTGCCTTGCCTTCTGAGCCATATGGTTTGGGGTCTACGGTTCTTTGTTTGTTTGTTTGTTTGTTTGTTTGTTTTTGCATGAATGGTTTTAGCTGTGTGACCATACAGTGTAAACACGTTTTTACAAGTGCTCTCAATTTGTTAATTTCCATCTGCTGGAGTGGTTGGAATGACAAACACTGAATCGGTCAAGGGAGGAAATAATTATTCATTATAGGTTTCTGCATGAAATCATTTGGGCCGGCTGTTTCGAGGTTTCTTAAAGGTCTGAAAAAGTGAGGCGATGCGCAAGCAGAGTGCCGGCTGCAAATAGCATGAACATAATGTCCTTGGCTATAAATTGCTCCTCTCCAGGTCATTGTGATAGGCAGTATTAGAACAAATGTGCACAGGCTATACTGGATGGAGTTCAAAGCAGTGGCAGAAAGGTGGGAAGGAAAAGACTCAGGTAGTTAAGGCCATCTGTGCCAGAGACTGACTGGTCAGATGGGAATTTTCCCTTCATAATATTTATGCCTTGGTCAGCACAGCCCCCAGCTCCATTTGTGTGTTCTTTTTCCTCCCCCCCCCCCCAAAAAAAAATATGTTTGCCTTTCAGCCAGCATGCTTCAGTTTTCCTGTGTAAAACTGCAAGTGGCTTTGGTAATGAACAAAATGGACACCACCACCACCACTCCAACACATACAGAGTAGAAGCCACCTAAAGTGGCAGCTTAATCTTCTTTTAATGGGGAGCAGTTCCCATTTTACTTGAGGGCAGTAGGTCACTTGCCAAGAGGTCGCTGGGCAAAACACAGGGCCCAATCCTCCAACACCTTGCTCCCATTTCCTGCCTGCTAACACCTTTTACTTGAGGCAGAGCTCCAGTTTGCCCAGAAGCTACATGCCCTCAGACCTGGAATTAGTGCTCCTCATTCCTTTCTTTGCATGAACAAAGCTTGATGAGGATAAAGGCAGTCATCACATGTTCAGAAGTGCCCTCCTAGTTTGTCATTTCATGTATTCCCACATTCTGCAATGTCAGAGAGCAAATCTAATTCTGAACTGTGTTGTCAACATGAACAGCTGGAAAGTTCTTCCTTTGTGGATTCTTATTCTTATTATTTACAGTGGTACCTTGTATAAAGGAATTAATTCGTTCCAAATGAAATTATGTTAAGCAAATTTTCCTTTATACAAATTCCCATAGGAATGCATTGAAAGCAGAGTAATCCCATTTTTATGTTGTACGGATTTTCCCCATAGGCAATTATGTTAAGCAAATTTCCCCTATCTCCGGAATTTTTTATGTTGTACAAATTTTCTGTTATACAAGCTGTCTGTTATACAAGGTACCACTGTATTTATTTTAGAGTATTTTTACCCTGCCTTTCTCCTTGGAAAAGGACCCAAGGCGGGTTACAGTAATTGTTGCTATAATACAGTCCAATACAATTAAGGCATTGTGGTGACCATTCCAAAGGGAGAACTGTACAGGAGTAACTATATCTGAATTTATGCTAAGAATAATTGCCTCAGTTTTAGAATTTGATATTAAACTGAATCACTGTATCTGTTTTTTGACATCCAGTCAGAACTGATATAGCAACTCTTGTGGGGCTTTCAAGGTAAGTAAAATATTTAAGGAGTGATTTTACCAGTTCCACTCCCTCAGTGAATTTCCATGACCAATTGGACATTCAAACTCTGTTCTCCAGGGTCCTAGTTCGTCACTCTATCCACTGGTACTACAGAGTCTACTGCTTTGTGTATCAGTTGCCTAGGTTAACCTTATAGTTTTTGCTGGAGCAGTAGAAGCAATATTAAACATATAAATGTTGCAGCCATATTGCAGACATCTTAGAATAGCTTTTAAAAAAATTAGTCAGCTTCATGGTAAACTGAACCAGTAATTGCCATTGTAGGACTTGTGTGGAAGCTAGGTGGTTGAAACCAGCACCAAGGATTGTCTTAAATGGAAATATCTATTTAGGAAATTCCATATCTGATAGACAGCAGTGGATAGGGTTTGTTGGCGATAGCTACATAACTTAAAGGGTGACCGTTGAATAGCTCATTGGTTAACATTGGGCCGTCTACCTGGATAACTGGCCCAATGATTGGTCTGCTGTGGAGATGGACTGTTTTGCTCCTTTTGCGGATGATCATGGAATGTAACTGCTAGAGCAAACAATCCCATCCCTACAACATTCCTACCTGCAGCTTTCTGGGCCCATGTTTACATGCCAGTTTTTTTTTCAGGTGCAGATAGGAGTGTTCCATTTTGGTTTGTTTCCAGCATGTGCGATTTCAGGGATCAAACCAACACAGGTCTTTTTGTTTTAAATGGCTCACTAGTTTCCCAGTACTATTTGTGGCTTAAACGGACAGTGTAGCCACTTAAAGAGTGGCTTAGCCCTTGCATCCTCCCTCTTGGTGGGGCAGAGGGAGGGAGCTACAGGCAGCTCTAATGTGCTGTACTTTTAGAAATATATATATTTAACACTTGTGTTGTCAGGGTCCACCAAATGCTTTTGCTACCACAGGTAGGACAGTAAATAGCACCTCCTGTCCGGACCCTGCCCAAAGCAAGATGGAGAATGTCCAAAGGCAGCCAAGCTATTTTGGCAAATAGTTCTACATGCACCGCTCTCCAGCCTAGCAGTAAAGGTGCAACAATAACAAAGCAGGTGAGTCAAAACACTGCTGCTCATCGCATCCGACACTTGCAAGCTGTCACAGCCTTCTCATTCCCTCTTAAGGAAGGACTAGTAGCTCTGGTCCAGATAGTTCCTTTGGGTCCACCACAATAGAGATTTGTCTTCTTACGTAGGCATTTTTGTTTTCTATTTATATTTTCACATGTCGTTTTGAAGACAGTGTTTTTTTGTATAAAGGGTTACTCTTGCAATTCACAACAGGCAAATTAAGCACAATCACACCAGATGTATAGATCTTTTTTTTGAAAAAAATCTACAGGCAATATTTCAGTGACATTACCCATCTGTTGTCTAGGCAACCGACTAAGTGCTTTGAGATCAGGCAGGGTGAAAAATCACAATATGGATAACAATGATTTTAATTCCAGTATGTAATAATATTGATAAACTGAATCACAATCCTTTAAACAAAGGCACTGCATCTAATCAGAAATGCTGACCCAAAGTAATCCAATAAGAGCACTTACTTCCCACAGCCATCATTACTGTTCAGCGACAGGAGAAGCGAGTGGAAAGCAATATAGACAGCCCATTGAGGACAGTGCATGCTTTCAAACAAAGGTGCCATTTCAGGCCATAAACCACTCCTTGGGCATAATAATTCTGACAGGTAATCATCATTTCCTGCTCTGTCAGAAAACACTCGTGCACCATCCATATGGTGTCGGTGGCGTGATCCGTTTTGTGTCTGCCCGAAAAATGCCACTGTCAACGTGTCCTCTCTAACAGGTAGTGAATTTTGTTTATGTAAGCCTCCTGAGAGAGTCTACGTAGGGTGACACTTTGTGACACAGCAATTACATGGGGGCCTTGAGACGCTCGGGACTGTCTGCTCATATTATATCGTAGACTAGTTGAGGCAGAGGCTGATGTTCCCGAAAAAAGCTACTGAGGCTTGCTCTCCAAATTCCAAGTGCCTGGAGGTGACTCCAGACAGCCTTTCTGTGCCAAACAGTTTTAACACTCAAATGGCACCCTGGCTCACTGCATATCTTTATCCTACCTGTATATCTAACCAATAGAAAAGGAAGAGGAGGGGGGAATGTTGTTCCTTCAAAATGACAATTCCTGACTCCATTTCAATCTGTGGCATTTTGCACAATGTACCTGACACCCAACACAGCACAAAACTGCCCTTGTTAAACATCAGCACCTTGTTTGGCCAGAATCCGATTTAGGCTTGCAAGAAAATAAGTGGCAACAGTCTCGGAGGCAAATTGCTGCTCTTTAGTGATGTGCTGGTTGCATTTCCCGATGCGGGAATGGGAGCATACCCAGGAACAAAATCAGCAACTAGTCTTTGACGGCTGATTTGATACCAAGACCAACTCACTTTCTCTTATGCTAGTGTAAACTGCCAATAGGATTCTGGCTGGGTTTTTTCCTCAGAGACAGCTGTAGATGGCGATTTATCCTAGGTCTTGGCACAGATTTTCACCATGCAGGAACTTAAACTGAACTGATATTTTCTGTTGTGCATAGCTGATGAAGTGAACTAATTAAACTAATCAACTGATGTTCTCTAGGCTTCCAGGCAGGATTCTTTGCTGGAGATCTCAGGCATTCTCTGATGGTCCCCCCATCTAAGTACTGTACTGTGCTAACCAAGCCCACCCCCTGCTTAGCTTCTGAAACCACATATGATTGGAGGTATTTGAGGATGTAACCCACATCATAACCATACTAATACTGTCTTATGGTTGTTGGGCCCTATTATTGCTCTAGCATGTCATTATACTGGAACAGCTAGAAAGGAACTTTCCAAGCTCTGATTTAAGAACATAAGAAGAGCCCTGCTGGATCTACACACAATTATAATTTTTACAACCTTCATAAAACCACCACCAACTGCTCAGCCAAGACTCCCATCTTTGCAACTGTTTTGGTCCTAAATCTCAGAATTAGAGATGGGCTCTTGATCCATTTTGTCAGTGTGGCACCACAGATGTTCTGCTGCTCCTCCTCCACCACTACCCAGGTGGCTGGGCCATGCAGCAGACATTGTGCACCCTAAGGTCCTGCTTCTCTGGTGGTGCTGGCCAGTTTGTCCCTGCTTAAGAACATAAGAACATAAGAAGAGCCATGCTGGATCAGGCCAAAGGCCCATCTAGTCCAGCTTCCTGTATCTCACAGTGGCCCCACCAAATACCTCTGGCAGTGCACAAAACTAAATATCTGTCTCCTGATACCAATCCCCTACATCTGGCCCTTGAAGTACCCCGGTTTTAAGAATGGAGATTACACATCTCCATCATGGTTTGTAACTTGTGATGGACTTTTCCTCCAAGGAATCTTTCCAATCCCCTTTTGAAGGCATTCAGGCCAGATGCCATCACCACATCCTGTGGCAGGGACAGGGCCGGCGCGTCCATTAAGGCAAACTAGGCAGTTGCCTAGGGTGCCAAAATGGAGAGGGGGCGCTGGCCAGCCTGCTGCCCCCCCCGGGCCCCCCCCCATTGCTGTCCACCGCCATCTGTCCCCCTGCCGCCCGTTGCCGTCCCCCCGCCGCCCCTGCGCCCATCGCCGCCCACCCCCCGTGCCCGTCGCCGTCCCCCGCCATCCGCCGCCCCCTGCCACCCCGCCACCCCACCACTGCCACCGCCCGCCCACCACCCCCTGCCCCGCCCCCTGCTGCCGCCACCCCCCACCCCCCACCCCTTGCCTAGGGGGCAAAAAAACCTAGCGCCGGCCCTGGGCAGGGAGTTCCACAGACTAACAACACTCTGGGTAAAAAAAAATATTATTTTATCTGTTCTCACTCTCCCAACCCTCAATTTGAATGTACGTCCCCTGGTTCTGGTATTTTGTGAGAGGGAGAAGAGCGTCCCTCTATCCACTTTACTCATACCCTGCATTATTTTGTACATCTCAATCATATCCCCTCTCAGGCGCCTTTTTTCCAGACTAAAGAGCCCCAAATGTTATAGCCTTTCCTCATAAGAGAGAAGCACAAAATATTCACCATATTGTTTATGTTTTCCATTGTCAGCACAGAGGTGGTGCCGGAAGCAGAAACAGGTGCTCAACTACTGGCAGATGAATGTTTCCTTTAGTCTACGAGCCTCCAGAGTAACCTTAGGAAGCCCTACCCCCTCAGGCTGTCTTGGTTTCATGACATCATCATAAGGCATAGTCATGATTAAAATGATGCTCGCAGAGCATTTACTTAGAATTCTCTTTCCTAGCTTCAAGTATCTAGGTAAGGATCATATCTGTTCAGAAACTACAGAGTTTTTGTGATTATTTAGAGTTCAAAGATTCTCTCTGTCTCCCTTACACACTTGTACTGTGAAAAACATATCACAGATAGCGCTTGCTCCTTAATAGATGTTGGCAACTGCAAAGCCATTATTGCTTCCCTGTTATCTCTGCAACAGTCTGCCTTTCCATCTTGTCTAATAGGCTCTGCACTTGACTTCCTCAACAGGAGAAGGGAGACAAGGAAAGAGATGAGCTTTGAAATATACGCATTTCCACTATAGACAGACAACATGAGGAGCCTGAATCTCTTCTGGTAGGCCAGCTTTAGCTGGTGGGAGGATAGAAAAAGCTTTTAAGGTTTACAGGGTTCTTTCATTAGGCAAGTGTGGGACATTGAAGGAAGAGAGCAAGTAAATGCCTCTTATATTGAATCAGGAGATACTGATGTAAGAATAAGAAGAGAATTAACAGATACTGTAGTAGCTACAGTCATAATGCACTTGGCAAAGCATGCTCACAGAAGTTCACCAGGAGTGATGCCCAGGTATCTGATTGCACAACTGGTTGGGCAAAAGGAAAGTGTTCTGCTTATATACTGCCCCATACCACTTCAAGTAGTCTCTGGGCAGTTTACAGTTTAAATTACAGTATGCAGGTTACACGTTGCCCCCCCCCCCAGCAAGCTGGGTACCTCATTTTACCGACCTCGGGAGGATGGAAGGCTGAGTCAACCATGAGCCAGCTACCTGGGATTGAGCCCCAGGTCGTGAACACAGGTTTACCTGAAGAAACAGGCATTTATCCACCGCACCACGCAGCACTGCTTGTTGGATACAACTTATATTATGATGCAACTTCCAGTTACACAGGAGTAGGTATGTGATAGGGTTAGGGTCAGTCAGTCTAAGACAGCAAATATTTTTGCTCAGTCCTTTGGTTGTGGTGTTGAATTGAATATGTCTATCTGTCTGTCCATACCTGTTCCGACTGTGTGGATTTCTCCTGGACAAGGGTAGGACTGGAGATACTGGTTTAGCATAGTGAATGACACTAGAGCTGTAGGACTTGTGAACCAATGTAGATGTAGTGAACAAACTCTTTGGTAAGTCTAAATTAGGGCTGGGCATGAAACGGGGAAAAAAGTTTTGTTTCATTTCTACCAGCAGTTCGTTTTGTTTCATTTTTTAAATTAATTTTTTGTAAAAAAAAAAATTGTAACAAAATGATTCGTTACTCTATAAAATGGCTCCCCTGGGTCCTAGAGGCACCAAATTTGACGGGTAGCTTTTTACAAGGGAGCCATTTGGCATGTCAACAATGCTGCCTCATAGGGTGTGACACTACTGATTTGTTCAGTTCCAGTCCCGATGCACTCTAAATACAATTTACAGTTTTTGTACTGTTTGTGGATGTTACTCTGGGACTTAAAACTGCTTTGGGAAACTACATGTGAGGTTTCAAATCATTTCATTAACCAGCATGTTTTTATAGACCATGTTTTTATGTTGTATAATATTTCTTTGCGTTTCAGGCATTCTTTGGAATACCTGCATTTCTCTCTTTTTTTAAAAAAAAAGTGCCCTATTGCTTCAGTGATGTAGTGCTAAAGTTGAAAGCAATTTAAAAATTATTTCAGACAGAAGACTATGCCCATGCCATCCAAAACCCATAACTGCCCACAAAAACAATATTTAATGGGAGTTTACAGGCAATGAATCCTTACGTTTCTGTTGTGTTGAGCTATTGGAAACAAGATGTTAATTCAAAAATACCGTAACTCACTAAAAGATGCTAGTAAACCCAGATCTACTCTCTACCTACCCTTGCTCAAAACAGTTTACACAAAAGCCATGGGAAGGAACTGTTAGGAACTACTACGGCCACAGAAGGTACAATTACCATAAAATGGAAGAATCTTCTAGTATTACTCCCCACCCCATAAATGTACTCATTTATCTGAGATTAATAATAAATAATCATGTGCTGTCTATTCAATTTTGACATAACAACCTTTTCCTGGGTTTTCTAGGTAGAGAGCCTCTCTGAGCGTAACCCACATGGAACTCTCTGAAGTTTCCTTGCCAGGAGGCATGCTTACAATTCAGAGATTAGGAAAGCACCTCTCCCTTTAAAAAAAAAATATTGAAAACCTCAGAGTCAACCAGCCAGGCACTGGCTGTTGGATTTCAAGAGATACTGTATATACTCAAATATAAGCCTAGTTTTTCAGCCCTAATTTTGGGCTGAAAAAGGGGGTCCTTGTCTTATATTCGGGTCAATACTTTTAGCCACTGAGGCAAGTTTGGGTCGGTGGCTAAAAGTCATTTTAAAATATGACCCCCCATGTTTAAAATGACTTTTTAAAAAGTCATTTTAAGACAATGTTTAAAATGACTTTTAGCCACCAACTCAAGCACTTGCCTCGGTGGCTAAAAGTCATTTTAAACATCACACACACACCCAGCTCACAAAGGAGAAGTTGCCAGGCCCTGCTGCATTTCCCACCCTAGGCTTATACTTGAGTCAATACATTTTCCCAATTTTGGGGGTTTAAATTAGGGCCCCCGACTTATACTCGGGTCGACTTATACTCAAGTATATACGGTATATTCTGAAAATGCACTAGGGTCACCTTGTTAGCCACTGAGCATTTCAGCTATAGTGGATGCTCTGAATGAAGTCAGGGTTATGGCATACATAATATCTACACTCTAAAAGAATATTAAAATTAACCCACATAAGCAGCACATGGCTATAACCTGTACCCAATTTAGCATTCTTTGCTCCCGGTGAAATCTAGTTTATACAGATTATAGTCTCAGCTTTTATCATATAAATCCTTGCTGGCGATGGGATGGAATCCACATTTATGGCTCTAGGTATATCATTTAGGCACTTTCATGGTGATTTAAGTCACTGTTGAAAATCAATTATTAAGTTGCAACTAGAGTGCTCCCACTGAATCAGTGGGGATTTGGTGAGCCAACTCTTCCAGGAGTTGCATTGATTCAATGGCCTACTCCTATTGCAATTCACTACATGATTTCAGCCAGAAGACTGGCATCATTACAGGTACAAGGAAACATTTATTTAAAGCATATGTTGGCACAGTTATAAAGGTGAGTGTTTTTGCTATTGCAATACAGAGCTCTTGCAATTTAAAAGAGAGAGAGAGACAGACAGAACAAATGGAAGTCAGAAAACACACTGTTATGAAAAGATCAGGTTTCAATCTCTATAATTCAATTACACAGAAACCTCCTGTGCTTTACATCCCTGCAGTCCCACTTAATCATTAATTACAGTGTTTTTTATTGTCTCCCATGTTGATTGCATGTCTGATATCACAGATTGACTAGCAAGTTGACTTCACACCTTTGCTAATTGCTCTGTGGTGCTACGCTTTATTATTATTTTCTTTTCCCACTTTCAAATACTGAATTTTGAGCCGCTCACTCATACTACACCTTTATGCAGTATGTATTGTTCTGTTATCTACAGCATCTGTACCTACATGTAGGCAGAAAGGCTTGCCGCTTAATTTCTGTCTGGATTATTTATGGAGCATTAACACCCTAGATGCCCTGAGCACATCCAATCTCGCCTGATTTCGGAAGCTAAGCAGGGTCAGCCGTGGTTAGTACTTGGATGGGAGACCACCAGGGAATACCAGGTGCTGTAGGCACCTGGAGTAGGAACTGGCAAACCGCTCCAGTATTCCTGCGAAGAAAACTCCATGGACATGGGGTCACGACAAAGAGTCGGTCACGACTGTAACAACACAACACACACGTATACAACACCCTCAAAGGTTTAGGGTAGTCTTCTACCTTTCTTGGAGCAAGCAGAAACAAACGTAAATTGAATTGTTTGACTTGAGCTCCAGGTCCTCCCTCTTTCTTGGATGACAGAGCTGTGTGCTCGACACAACTGGTCCTGCACTCTCTAGCCCCACCTGTTTTCCCAGGTATGAAGGATTCGATCTCACCACCCTTGTTAAAGCAAGCCTTCAACTGCTACCACTAGAGATGGGCACGAATCAAAAAAATGGCATTTTGTTTATCGTTTGTCATTTGTCGGGTCTGTTTCGTTTCGTTTCCGTTTTTCGCGAATTTTTGCAAAAAATTCGTTTTTGTTTTCGTTCGTTTCGTTACCATTTCGTTACCATTTATTTCAATTTTTTGTGATTTTTTAAAGGATTTTAAGCAATTCACTCATATTGCAGTAACGGAAACGAAACGCACGACAAAATTTCCGGTGTTTCTGTTCATTTCGTTTCATTTTAGAGACAAAATTCGTTTGTCGTTTCGTTACATAACAAAACGAAAAAATGAAAACAGAAACAAAAAGTTGTTCGTTTCGTGCCCATCTCTAGCTACCACATTTGGCTGTAGTTACTTGGCGGACATCTTGTCCTCTGCCTGAAGCAGCACCATACTTGTGGCTTTATTGTGGAAATTGGGACTGTGTAATTCGGGGGGATAAAAAGAGATTTTAAATTGTGCAGAAGTGCTAGGGGTGAAAAGATCTGAAACTTGAAACATGCTTAATAGACAGAGAGAACCTGTGATCAAAGATATGTCAGCACTCAAGAAAAGGGAAGAAACCTGAGAGCAGGATTCGTAATGGGCTGCTCTTGAGAGTAATTTAGAGTTGATCAGAACTCCATGAATCAGCAAAATGTTCACCCTCAGGGGGTTGTGTGGGTTATAATTAAGTGACCCGAGCAGGAGCACTGATTCATTTTGGAAGAGAGCGGTAGTATAATGAGCACAAAGAACAGAGAGAAATATAAAACAGCAGAATGACTGCATGGGAAGAAGCAGTATCATTAATCAAACTACAATAGATTATATAAACTAAAAGAGATTCTGAGTTGCTACCCAGGATGGATAAAAATGAGTTCATTCATTCTCCCTACCCCCCCCCATTTAAAAAAAACATGTTGGAGTAGTTTTATAATCTAATTTACAGCACATCTAGGTTTAATTAAGACACAGTGAAGTCTACATGGGAAACAAAATCAGGGCCACCTACCAAGCATACTGAAAAGAGGCAGTTTTGGAGAGGGTAGCCATGTTAGACTTTTCAAGAATTCCAGGCAAAAATCAAAGAAAAACAAAACAAAAGATATAAAAGACACAAAACATGTGGCTCCTTAAAGACTAACTCTCATATTTTAATGTAACGTTTTGTGGACATGTCCACTGCTTAAGACTTATAGCAGCAGAATGAGGTGTGAGATATAATATGTAATGGAATATATATTGGCTGCTATATGTAGGCATCTTTGCATGCCTGCCCTGTTGTAAATTCCCATAGAGAAGTAGCTGGGGTGAGGATGAATGGGGAAGGGGGAGAGGAAAAGAGGCAGCATCAAGATAGAGCCTTGGCTTTCCCAGGAACGACTTTGTGCAGATCTATCTACACACAATTATAATTTTTACAACCTTCATAAAACCACCACCAATTGCTCAGCCAGGACTCCCATCTTTGCAACTGTTTCGGTCCTAAATCTCAGAATTAGAGAGGGGCTCTTGATCCATTTTGTCAGTGTGGCACCACAGATGTTCTGCTGCTCCTCCTCCACCACTACCCAGGTGGCTGGGCCATGCAGCAGACATTGTGCACCCTAAGGTCCTGCTTCTCTGGTGGTGCTGGCCAGTTTGTCCCTGCTTAAGAACATAAGAACATAAGAAGAGCCATGCTGGATCAGGCCAAAGGCCCATCTAGTCCAGCTTCCTGTATCTCCCAGTGGCCCCACCAGACGCGTCCGGGAGCGCACGAGACTAGATATCTGTCTCCTGCAACCACTCCCCTGCATCTGGCCCTTGAAGTACCCTGGTTTTAAGCCTGGAGATTACACATCTCCATCATGGTTTGTAACCTGTGATGGACTTTTCCTCCAGGAATCTGTCCAATCCCCTTTTGAAGGCATCCAGGCCAGATGCCATCACCACATCCTGTGGCAGGGAGTTCCATAGACTTACAACGCACTGGGTGAAAAAATATTTTCTTTTGTCTGTTCTTACTCTCCCAGCCCTCAATTTGAGTGTATGTCCCCTAGTTCTGGTATTTTGGGAGAGAGAGAAGAACTTCTCTCTATCCACTTCACTCATACCCTGCATTATTTTGTATGTCTCAATCATATCCCCCCTCAAGCGCCTTTTTTCCAGACTATAGAGGCCCAAATGTTTTAGCCTTTCTTCATAAGGGAGATGCCCCAGGCCAGTAATCATTTTAGTCGCTCTCTTCTGCACCTTTTCCAGTTCCACTATGTCTTTCTTGAGATGCGGTGACCAGAATTGTACACAATACTCCAGGTGGGGCCTTACTATTGTTTTGTATAATGGCATTATAATGTTCGCTGTTTTATTTTCAATCCCCTTTTTGATAATCCCTAGCATCGAATTGGCCTTCTTCACTGCTGCCACACATTGGGGAGACACCTTCATGGAGCTGTCCACCAACACACCAAGATCTCTTTCCTGATCCGTCACGGATAACTCAGAGCCCATGAGTTGATAGATGAAGTTTGGATTTTTTGCCCCAATATGCATTACTTTACATTTGGTTACATTAAAACGCATTAGCCATTTCTCAGCCCATTCCCCCAGTTTGGAGAGATCCTTCTGGAGCTCTTCACAATCTTCTCTGGTTTTTACCACACGGAAAAGTTTTGTGTCATCGGCAAACTTGGCCACCTCACTGTTTATCCCTGTCTCCAGGTCATTTATGAACAGATTGAAAAGCACCGGTCCCAGGACAGAGCCCTGGGGCGCACCGCTTTTCACCTCTCTCCATTGTGAAAATTTCCCATTGACACCTACTCTTTGTTTCCTGGATCTCAACCAGTTCTCAATCCATAAGAGGACCTGCCCTCTTATCCACTGACTGTGCAATTTTCTCAGCAGCCTTTGGTGAGGGACTGTGTCAAAAGCCTTTTGAAAATCCAGATAGACTATATCCACCGGTTCACCCAAATCCACGGGCCTGTTGACCTTTTCAAAAAATTCTAAAAGTTTTGTCAGACAAGATTTACCCTTACAGAAGCCATGCTGATTTTCTCTCAGCAAGGTTTGTTCTTTTATGTGTTTTAAGATTTTCTCTTGGATGAGGCTTTCCACCATCTTCCCTGGGACAGATGTAAGGCTAACCGGCCTGTAGTTTCCCGGGTCCCCCCTCCTTCCTTTTTTAAAAATTGGTGTGACATCTGCTATCCTCCAGTCCTACGGCACTGTGGCCGTTTTAAGAGACAAGTTGCATATAACCGTTAAGAGATCTGCAATTTCATTTCTCAGTTCCCTAATAACCCTTGGGTGGATGCCATCTGGGCCCGGTGACTTGTTAATCCTCAATTTATCAATTAGTCCTAAAACCTCCTCTCTTTTAACCTGTATTTGATTTAATTCTTTAGTCAAGAGGGGCGGCTGAGGCAGCGGAATCCGCTCAAGGTCCTCTGTCGTGAAGACAGACGCAAAGAACTCATTCAATTTCTCTGCAATGTCCAAGTCCTCCTTAACCTCCCCTTTTCCTCCCTTACCATCCAGAGGCCCAACTGGTTCTCTGGCAGGTTTTCTACTTCTAACATATTTAAAGAAGCTTTTATTATTACCCTTTATATTGCTAGCCATGCATTCCTCAACATCTTTCTTTGCATCCCTTATCATCTTCTTACATTTCTTTTGCCAGAGTTTGTGTTCCTTTTTATTTTCCTCATTAGGGGAGGATTTCCATTTACAGAAAGACCTCTCCTTGTGCTTTAGAGCCTCTCTAACTCTACTCGTTAACCATGCCGGTGTCCTCTTGGACTTAAATGAGCTCTTCTTTCTTTGTGGTATGCACTTGTGCTGGGCCTCTATTATTGTTGTTTTAAAGAGGCTCCATGCACTCTGAAGAGATTGGATTCTTCTAACCTTCCCCTTCAATTTCTCTCTAGCTAGTTTCCTCATCTGAGGGAAGTTTGCCCTTCGAAAATCAAGGGTTTTTATGTCTGATTTGGTTGACACTCTTCCTCCGACATGCATGGCAAAGGAAATTGCAGCATGGTCACTGTTCCCCAGAGGCTCAGTGACATTCACATCCCTGACCAGGTCCTGAGTATCGCACAGTATTAGATCCAGAGTTGCCTGTTCTCGGGTGGGCTCCATGACAAGTTGCTCTAAGGCACAGTCATTCAGCAAGTCGAGAAACCCAATTTCTCTTTCTTGCCCGGAGCTCGCATTGGCCCAGTCAATGTGGGGATAATTGAAGTCCCCCATGATTACTATCCTATCCCTCTTGGCCACCTCCATGATTTCTCTCCTCATTTCAAGGTCCCCCTCAAGTTTTTGATCTGGTGGACGATAGAATACTCCAACTATCACATCACTCCTTGGACCTGGTAGTTTAACCCACAGTGATTCTATGGTGGATTCAGACCCTCTGTCCATCTCCATTCTGCTGGATTTTACCCCTTCTTTGACATAGATTGCCACTCCTCCTCCAACCCGCCCCCTCTCTATCCCTTCTATAGAGTTTATAGCCTGGGATTGCTGTATCCCACTGGTTCTCCTCATTCCACCAGGTTTCTGTTATGGCTATTATATCTATGTTATCCCTAGCTGCCAAATGTTCAAGTTCTCCCATCTTTGCTCGGAGGCTTCGAGCATTGGCGTAGAAGCACCTGTACAGTGGGTCCCGCAACAACAGCTGCTGCCTTGTTCTTTTTCCCCGACAGCTTTTATTTTCAGTAGACAAACTGTCACATTCCGTTATTCTCCCAGTGCTAATACCTGCTAAGTCTTCTCTATGTGATTCTCTACCCTCTCCAACCTCATTCCCCGAGGATGAGGTGTTCCGAACCGGATGCCACTCAGCTCCTGTCGGCTTTCCCCCAGTTATCAGTTTAAAAGCTGCTCTGCTGCCTTTTTGAGGTTGAGTGCCAGCAATCTGGTCCCATCATGATTCAAGTGCAACCCATCCCTCCTGAACAGGTTTGGCTTGTCCCAAAATGTTCTCCAGTTCCTGACAAATCTAAAGCCCTCCTCTCAACACCATCGCCTCATCCACGCATTGAGGCTTCTGAGTTCTGCCTGCCTTGCGGGTCCTGCACGAGGAACAGGTAGCACTTCTGAAAATGCTACCTTGGAAGCCCGGGACTTCAATCTTCAATCTTCTACCTAACAACCTGAATTTGGCTTCCAAGACTGACCGCTTTGCCTTCCCGACATCGTTGGTACCAACGTGTACCATGACCACTGGCTCCTTCCCAGTTCTGTCTAACAAGCTATCTATATTTCTCGTGATGTCTGCAACCTTTGCACCTGGCAGGCAACCTTTGCACCTGGCAGGCAAGTGACCATACGGTTATCATGCTCATCACAAATCCATCCCTCTGTATTTCTAATGATAGAATCCCCTAGTACAAGGAGCTTCTCTCCTGCAACATTCTGTGGCAGGGAGTTCCACAGACTAACAACACGCTGGGTGAAATAATATTTTCTTTTGTCTCTTCTTACTCTCCCAGCCCTCAGTTTGAGTGGCTGTCCCCTAGTTCTGTGAGAGGGAGAAAAGCGTCCCTCTATCCACTTTTCTCATGGCCTACATTATTTTGTACATCTCAATCATATTCCCCCTCAGGCGCCTTTTTTCCAGACTAAAGAGCTCCAAATCTTTTAGCCTTTCCTCATAAGGGAGGTCCCCCAGCCCAGTAATCATTTTAGTCGCTCTCTTCTGCACCTTCTCCGGTTCCACTATGTCTTTTTTGAGATGCGATGACTAGAATTGTACACAATACTCCAGGTGCGGCCTTACTATCATTTTGTACAATGGCATTATAATGTTGGTTGTTTTATTTTCAATCCCCTTTTTAGGTGACCCAAGTGGTTACACTATCAGTTGTCCAGCCCTTGCACCGCTGACTGTGCAACATGGGGACCCAGTATAATGGTGCCAGCAGATATTTTCTCTGCGGTATTGTTGTGTTGGATTTTAGCTACTGTACATTTCATACTGTTTTTACTGTTTGAAAATATGTTTTTATGCTGTTATCTTGTGTATGAATGGGGCTACGATGTGATATGCAACAGAGGTAGGGCAACGCAAGTGCAGGTCAACACAATGCAGCCATAAAGAGTGTACCAGAGATTGTACTTGTTCAGTTACACTAAGGGCGTTTATACATGACCCCTAAGCTCCGCTGCAAATGGCTCCCAGCTCCGGAGCTTAAAAATGTTTCCCCACCAGCTCCAGAGCTAACAGAAAATTAAGTGCGGCCCCGCCCACCTAAGTGCGACCCAGCGCACCTTTCAAGTACCTGCTCTGGGAGAGTGAAAAATTTTGATGCGGAGAGTGCCGGGCTCTCCTCGCTTCTTTTTGTTGTTGTTTTTTTGCCTCCCGCCCCTTTAAGAGGAACCAGGAAGTAACGGGCGCTTGGAGCAACTTCCACCGGCACTCCGGAGGTAAGAGTGCATTCTTTTCTCCCTTTTTTTCTCCCTCCCCTCACGCAGACAGAACAAGGAAGTGCGGAGGGGGTGGGAACGCAGGGAGAGCGACAAACCCTCAAGATCTCTGGTCTGAATTTAAGGGACCAGCAGATCTTAGGGGTCGTGTAAAAAGGCCCAAAGTTACAATAAACAAACAAAGGTAAAGTAAGAGCAAATTTGGTCAGTAAAAGAATCATTGAGGGTAGATGTGATGGGCTGAATGCGTCTCAAGGAGATTTTATTTTTAGTGCTATGAGCTCCTTTTTAGATGTGGGCATTGTCTGACTTTGTGATTTCAGATTATGTTTGTCAGATGCCTTGAGCTTGTACCAGGAAGCCAGTTTTTAAATACAAATACATTTACAAAGCCAACATGATATATAAAGAGATGCCCTCGAGTTACAAAGGTCCTTTGGGGGCAGCTTTTTTTCTCTCTCTGAAAATCTTTGGCAAAAACCTCATTAGGTTTCTAGTAACACATTCAAGTTTGGTCTCCCAAGAATAATGAAGAAGCTTTGAGCAAATCTGAGACAGAAATAACTAGTCCCAAGTCTTTCAAAACATGTCTCTCTTTATAGTTTTCTTTTTCTTTTTCATAATTGCATTATATAATCTCAGTTTGTGCAAAGTTTCAGGATAGATTACAGCGAAAACATGTCATTTTTCTTAGCTATTTACAGCACACCAGGCCATAATTCACTTAGGAACTCAATAACAAGTGGTCTGCACTGCTCAGTAAAGAGTCATTACTGCAAGTGGAAAAAGAATGAAATATAGTGTTGAAAAACACCAGAACCAATTAGGAAAGATGATTATAATATTGTGTCTTCATAGAGACTCACTTCATTCTTACTACTGTAACTAATGTGGTAGATAATGAAAGCAATATTTATGTGTACTCATACATGGTTTTATTTAATGGCGAAAACATAAATTCCTCTCCTAGCTAATGCAATAACTGTTTCCTGTAACAACATCAAGAGGCTACATTTTGTGGTTACAGAAACACAGCCATGATATGCTGTTTTAAAAGAAGCTGTGAAGTGTGGGAATGGAAAACAGTATCCATTGACCTCTGGCGACTCCTATTTTTGCATCAGTGATGATTCTGCTACGGGCATTAGTCTGAAAATTCAAAAAGTTACATAAGGAGCTGAACCAACCCTGCTAGTACGATTCAGCACTTTGGATAGCTTCTGTAAAGTTCAGATTAACAGAACCCAGAGAGGGTTTAGTTACCATCACCGGGAATTGGAGTTCCCAGTTTCTACTGAGTCTAATCACATAGACACACTTGTTCACATTCTTGCATATGCATCACTTCCCCAAAAGTGGGATGTTCTAGACAGAGCTAAGGATCTTGCGGCATGTTGAACAACATCCGGATGTCCACCCCAGCTGAGACATTGTCACTGTCATGTGTGGTAATATCATTGCCCATATTTCTGAGCCCCAACATTCGTCAAGCACAAAGGAAACTGAAGGCCTAGGAGGTCTGCTTGACCTGTATTTCCCAGCAGTCCCCAGGACCGAAGCAGATACCAGGATGTGCTGATGTAGGCAAGAAGGCCAGAGCAAAACAGGATAGCAAATAAAAAGGATACCAGACCAGGGGCAATAACAGGATGTCAGGACATCACCTTTGACCCCACAGCTTCCTCTCCCCGGGGTCCTCATCAATACCAGGCAATATGGTCTTACAGATAAGGCGTGCATTCCCCCTCCCACCGAGGGACGTCCTCCTGTATCTATTGTTCCTCTCTTATCAATAAAACACTGGTCGCTCAGGCAGTAGGAGAATCATCACACACACGCATGCCCACACACACATCACACACCCAGACATCCATGGAGCCCAGAGAGATGAACAGGAATGCTGCCTGAGCACCAGATCTTTCACCCTGAAGCTGTGTCCGTGTGATTCGTAATGTAACAGTCATGGAAAGTGCAGCACACCTAATCATATGACTGCATCTATTACTGTTAAGCTCCCATCTCTCGTGCTGACTGGCCATACTAATTGGAGCTGATGGGAGTCCAGCAACATATGGTTTCATGCTCTGAACTTGAGGCATTGCTTACCTAAATGTGGATTCTCCTTGTGGGAGGTCATCACAGGTATTAAATACTTGCCTTAGGGATGGAAAACCTATGTTTCACATCCTCAACAGTTTTAAAGCTCAAGTTTTTCCATCTTCCTCCATCTGATGAGATTTTTAGATAGAAAAAGAAAAGTACATCCCATTTGCACAACCCAAATTCAACCAATAACAGCTGTTTTCTTCATGCAACTTCTCGGTTCCCGGATGCCATGCAGGGATAGGTTGCAGGGATGGGCAACCTATGAATCCAAAAGCCTTTTTTTTCCCACACAGGCTGTCAGCAAAACTGAAAAATAGCCCTCAGCCCTTCTGAGATGGCCTTGAGATTACACTCAACACACACAACACATTGAGTTTACACTCCACACAGATGTATTGAGGCCTGATGTATGTCAGAGAAGAAAATGCAGTAGGACCCCTGTATCTGTGGGGGATCCGTTCTGGGAACACCAAGGATAGCGAAACCCACAGATAAGAGCAAATGCTTTTATCTGGGGATAATGGTGGCAAGCGGGGTGATGGAATGCTGGGGTAAAAGCTTTCACCCTGGACAGCTGCCCTCCTTGCTACTGAGCTCACAGGCTGCCCTCTAGGGACAGCGGCAGCAGTGGGGAGAATAAAGAAAGAAAACTTATCACCACCAATGCTGGCCACCCGCTCTCGTCACCATCGACAGCCAGCAACCATCCTTGCTGCTGCCGCTGCCACTGCTGGTCAGCCACCCTCTGGAGGGGTGAGGTGGGGACTTAAGAGGACCTGCCTGGCCAACTGGTGGCAGCAGTGGCGAGGAGGGTAGTTGGCCGGCATTGGCGGCAGTAAGATTTCTTTCTTTCTTTTTCCCCCCTCCTCGCCGCCACTTGGGCCACACCTGTACCCACTGATCACCAACCACGGATAACTGAATCCACGGTTGATGAATCAGAAGATGCAGGGGTTGTACTGTATTCCGTATTCTGTAAGATGGGTGCTGCTTGCGGGAGAAAGCAGCCTAAGACCCCCTAAAATGGAGGGAAAATGGACAGTGCTGGCTCAGAGGAAAAGGGAGAAAGGAAATAAAGGGGGGGGGAAGGAAGAGACAGTTGCCAAACCAATTAAGAAACAGCCTCCTGTTTCTGTTTGCCCCTCTTGCCTTCCTCCTCCATGCTTCCGGCATGGCCCGGAGATCACTAGTGTTTGTTCTAAGACCTCTAGGTTGCCTGCAATTCTGGTTCAGATTAAATATACTAGAACAGATATTGCAGTGAGACTTTTTTTTTAAAAAAAAGATAAGACATGTTTGTCATCTGGCATTTCAGCTATCAGTAAATATCTTGACAGAGTGACTATAAGATCACATGTTGCTTTTAGCTGGGGTATATACCTAACTCAGGGCAGAGTTCCCATCTAGCAAAATTATGGTGGCTAGCATTAAGAGATGGTGGGAGTCCTATTTAATCATCGCCTCAGGGCCACAATTTTCCCCCACCTTGATTTAATGACATACTACATCATGTTGTCACTGTTCTGAATTTTATTGAATGCATTCCTGGTTTGATCTCATTAGGATGCGTTTCGTTTCCCGCGTTGGCCCTTTATTTGGATGACTGCATGAGGGACTGAGGGAGAGTAGATAGAAGAGGATATGTTTGATCAGCTTATAAATATTTTGAAAATTTCACACTCCACAGGGTTTTTTTTTTTTCTGGGTCAAAAGCAAAGGCTCGGAAAGTAAAATTCACATGTGATCAAAGCCTGCAATTGATATAGATGCTAATGTTTACAGTATTTTATTTATTGGACTCATATCTCACCCGTCTGGCCAAAGGGTCACTCCGGCCGGCTAACAACAATCACAAACATAATAAAGAACGCAATATATACCGTTGGTTTGATTTGGGTGGGTGGGTTACTTTCTTGACTGTAAATGCCCAATGCTTTGCACTAAATAAAATGGTACATAAACACTTGAATTAAAATGATATGAAACATACTTGCTTAATTCCACAGTAATAGATATCCTGTGCATGCAAAGAGGCATTTACAAACACATCAGGCGTTGCTTTTTTCCAATTCATACTCCTGTCTCTTTAATCAAGCATCTTCTGGGGGAGGGCAGGGAATGTGACAGTGGTTGCAGCTCTTGAGTAATAACTGAAGGGTCCAGCAATGGCCTTCTGCAGTAGGAGAGCACAAGCAACCAATGTCAGCAGAGGTTTTGTCACATTCTGTGGAGAATTTCTGGTGTCAGTTCTTACTATTATTATGGCCATGATCTTTGTGAGCAGACAATGAGACACAGAGATATGCTTACCTCCTCATGACCAGTCGCAAAGAAAAAAAAAGGTAATTTGCAAACTATGGAAACTGTGAAAAACTGCTGCTGTCGCAAATCTGCTACAGTACATTCAGCACATAAAGAATGCTCTCTTTAAATGATGCACTAATTGGTTGCCTGTGCTTTCATACTGCAGAAGGTCACAACTAGGGATCTTCCTGAACCCTTCATTTATTATTACATAGCAGGGAGGCATGGCTGTCTTTGAATTTAGAGGCAGGGAAGGGACAATTGGTTTGTGCTGGAGAGATTAAATAGTCACCCCAGTCCAGAAAGGTCGCTGCCACCCACATCTACTAGAAGCAGGCTGAGAGGTTGCAAAAACTCTTATCAGCTTATCGGCATTGTGTCCCAATTTGTCCTCCAGTATTTCCAAATGCATATTTCTGCCTGAAAGAGGCTTCCATTTTTCACCCTCATCCTCAAGCCGCTTTAGAATTTCTTTGGACTAGACTTTTTGGGCCTTACAATAACCTTGCAAAGTGGCCAAAATATATTTTGTTGTATTTATGGTTTCTTTATTTACATCTCTTTCTTCTGCAGTGTTTTGGGACGCCCACGCTTCTATTTATGAAAAAGCCTCTAGAAAGACTTACCTGATATCTTCCTTGGAGGTTTAATGGAGGTGTGGGCAGTTTATGGTGTGAAAAGATGCCATGGGTTGCCCTACAGAATAGTGTACAATGAAGTTAAGTTGTCGACACACACACACACACACACACACACACACACACACACACACACCTTATAAGTAGGGCAAGCACAAGAATCTTGAGCCTCGCTCATGAAAGGCTCTGAAATTTATCCTCCTGTGAACTTCTTGCAAAGTGGGGATTTTTGTATCAAATTGAATGAGAACGTTTAAAGCATTGATCAGAGAGATTTCCAGCGCCCGGTAGGTGAAACGCTATGCATGCAGCGTTCTTATGTACATGACTGTCATGTCTCGTATACCCAGCATGAGTTTGCCAATAGTGCTAGAGAGCGCAGACCAGGCCTCAAACAGTTGTATAAAAATTCAACAGATGTTCTTGAGAGATAAAAATATCGGGGGAATGGAGTCTTTTGCATCATTTTATTGTGAACCTGACAAGTAACTTTATGTAGTCTCTGTTGAGCTTCTGGGATAACAGTTGATGAGCAAAGTTAAGATAACAGTGATTTTCTAACTCTCTTCAAAGTGCTAATTGGTTTTGAACCTTCCAACACAAGTTATTGATCTCCTCACAGTTCAAGTCCTCGTTAGGATTAGGCTGCATAAATTGGGCAGATTATTATAAATCTCAATATTCCTACTACTGCCAGGTCAAACATATCCATCCATCCACCCATCCATCCATCCATCCTTTCTTTTCTTTTCTTTTCTTTTCTTTTCTTTTCTTTTCTTTTCTTTTCTTTTCTTTTCTTTTCTTTTCTTTCTTTCTTTCTTTCTTTCTTTCTTTCTTTCTTTCTTTCTTTCTTTCTTTCTTTCCCTCAGCACAACATTCACCACACCTTTGTATGTTCTAATCTTCATGAACATTGGCTGGGTTCCTTTTCAAAGGCCAGTTATTGCTAAAATCCCATTTTAATGCCACCCCTTTTCACACGACCCCTAAGATCTGCTGGCCACTTAAATTCGGACCAGAGATCTTGGGGGTTCGTTGCTCTTCCTGCGTCCCCACCCCCTCCGAACTTCCTTGCTCCTGTCTGCGTGAGGGGAGGGAGAAAAAAGGGACAAAAGAAAGCAGGCTCACCTCCGTCTGCCGGTCCAAGCCGCCCCGAGCCCCGTTGTCGTCCTGATTCCTTCTCTTAAAGGGGCCAGAGGCAAAAACAACAACAAACAGAAGCGAAGAGAGCCCGGCACTCTAGGATACATCCAGATCTGGGATTTTTCACCCTCCGAGAGCAGGTACCTGAAAAGTGTGCTGGGACGCGCTTAGGTGGGCATGGTCGCACTTAATTTTCTGTAAACTCTGGAGCTGGTGGGGAAACAATTTTAAGCTCCGGAGCTGGGAGCCATTTGCAGCGGAGTTTAGGGGTCGTGTACAAATACCCATAATCAGACTCTTCATTCACATCGGTCAGAATCCAAGAGAGTAGGTTTGGGTAAAAAATATTAATCATCCCAAATAAACTACATGTACTTGGATCTCCTTGTTTCAAATCCAAAACTCTTAAAACTTAACACTCTACATTGGTACCTGTACTTACGAGCAGCTCTACTTATAAGCAATTCGACTTAAGAGCAGGAAATTGTTGGCATTTTAACTGCTGCCTTACAAATTTTAGATGTGATCTGCTCTACTTACTTTTTTTATTTTTCGATTTCATTTTTATTTATTTTTTAGATACGGCTGCTCTACTCACAAGTTGTTCGACTGAAGCACATGCATTCGGAACAGATTGAACTCGTAAGTAGAGGTGCCACTGTACTAGCTTGCTCAAACCAGTGCTAACTCTGTAAGAAATGCCAAGGATGAAACATGTTAGTAAATAAAGAAATGCAATTAATGTAGGTGATTTGCATAATATGCCAATTTGTATTATATGCAAATAAAGCTGCCCAGATTTGGGACAATGGGCTGCAAGAATTCTTTAAAACAGCCCTTCAAATCTTCTTAACGCTGCCAAGGAAAATGTATCTATTCTGAGCACCCCCTAGTGGGACACTAATCAGTTCTCAAAATCCCTTTTCCTCTTGTTTTTTTGAAGGTCAGGTACACTAGTTGTAAGTAGTGCTGAATCCATCAGGATTATCAGCCCCATAAAGCAGCGTAATAGCCCTGGGACATGTAGCCGGGTAGAGGGGGGAGATTGTTTTTCTCTATTGGAGAGTTCTAAGCATCCTGACTAAACTGACATTTCCAGGGACATCAAGCAGATTTTATTTCTTATATATTTATTAGTCACATTGGGTTCCAAGGAGCTTAAAAAGGCATACTGTACATGGCATTCCTCTCCCCATGCAACTATCCTGTGAAGTAGAATCATAGAATCATAGAATCATAGAGTTGGAAGAGATCTCAAGGGCCATCTAGTCCAACCCCCTGCCATGCAGGAACCCCATCACAGTATTTCTGACAGATGGCCATCCAGCCTCTGCTTAAAAACCTCCAAAGAAGGAGACTCCACCACCCTTTGTGACAGCATATTCCACTGCCAAACAGCTCTGACTGTCAGGAAGTTCGTCCTAATGTTCAAATGGAATCTCTTTTCCTGTAGTTTGAAACCATTGCCCCGAGTCCTAGTCTCTGATGCCATGGAAAACAAACCTGTTCCCTCTTCAATATGATATCCTTTCAAATATTTCAACATAGCTATCATATCCCCCCTCAGTCTTGTTTTTGAAAGGCTAAAAGAGTGACTTTCCAAAGTACACCCAGACAGTGTCATGGCACTCTGGGGACTTGGATGAGGGCTACTCAAGCTCCAGTCAAACACTGTAACCACTATACTACTCTGGCTCTGCTGTTGGCACTGAAATGGCAGCGGTTTCCCACAAAATGAGGAAAGGGGCCATTTTTACTGATGGCAATGCGTTTCTTGGGGGGAGGTGCTCATCAAAATAGATGTGCTATGGCGGACATTGTGTTTCTTAGCCGCTTCATCAGACTTGAAGAAACATGATTTTCCAGGGGTGACTTCTGTTTCTTCCACAAAAAAGGGCTGCATGATATTATCACACTATCTCCATCAGTATTAGAACACTAAGTGTGTCTCTACTGCAAGATATGCCGTAAGAAGTTCAACGTGGCTTATTCACAGATAAGCAGTACAGGGATTACAGCTTTCAGGTCTCATGTCTCTTTTTTTTCTCCTTGTGTTTGATAAATATTGAGTGTTGAAGTAATATAGGATGATCATCCTGTATGTGATGATTTGTAATGCTTCAAGGGTCACATGTGACCTCTCTCTCTTTGTGTGTGTGTGTGTGTGTGTGTGTGTGTGTGTGTGTGTGTGTGAGAGAGAGAGAGAGAGAGAGAGAGAGAGAGAGAGAGAGAAATATATTCCCTCTAGGGCCCCTAGAACCCCCAAGCCTTCAAAACAGATTTTTTTTTAATGTCTCAAAAAGTCAATTTGTGGCCGCTACAGGTCTTGAGGAAATATTTAGAGGGCACTTCAGACTCTCAAAATGTCCATATTTTGTCCACTAGATGGCAGAAATGAGCTTTTCAGTTTTAAAAAAAACTGTAAGGAAAAAAAAGGGATGTCATGCGGGTAAGGTGTAGTTCTCTGTGTACCAGGGATGTGTGTAAAACCTGGACTTGTGTAAGCTACCCATATGCAGTCTAAATCTAAATACTCTATTGGTTCTCAATGAGCCAACTGCTGCGTTGTATTACATATTATGGTACTTATTTATTTAAAGCACCTGCTCATTGCCAGGGCAAATCAAGATCAAAACAAACACTTCTGTCAATCCACTCAGTTCAGGGGAGGTCTGCTTTAGCTGCGATGAACTGGATTTAGATCAATAACTTTATTATGTACAAGAGTCATGGGCTTGCTGGTGTGTAGACAGAAAGCAACAGTTTGGGTCTACAGCTGGCCAACACTAGTCAATCTCATTCCATGAGGACTCTTTTTTTCTGGGTAATCTGAAAAGGGTAGCATTAAAGCTTTTTTGGGGGGGAAGCAAACAACAACACAACAACAAAAAACCAGCCAACCTATCTGGAAGCAAAAAAAAAAAATATCTCCAGAGCATGAGAAACATTGCTTTACAGCATTTAACTGAAGAATATTCTGAGCAAAGGGAATGAGACGAAATCCAATACCAGAAAGATGGTGCTTAAGATAGGCTACCAGCATACAGCTATGAAACTGTAATTCATTCTCTTTCTTCTGTGCATGGAGGGTTTATTGACTATTTGTGATTCATTTTACACATCTCCCTTTTCCATACTTTCCTTTTTTTATTATATTCTTTTGGTCTGTTTATTTATTTATTGCTGTATCCCATTCTTTTGTGCAGCACTCAATAAACAAAAACATATGTTATTTTTCTAGCTTAGGTCGTTTGTGAATGCAGGGAGAATGCCTGGCAAGGATGGATGAAGGCAATCTACTTACTGACACCATAAAACGATACAACCACGTAGTTTGAGTACATTACTTCCTCCACAGAGGAGTGTTGCCTTGTATATTCCATCGACCTGCCCATTTCTATCAAAACAAGGTTGTTGCAATGGTGTGCTTGGGAATTACACTTCAGCTAAATCAATGTGATCCTAGTCCCAATTACTGAAATGCAACTGAACACGACTTCCACGGTGCGACAGATGCCAAGTAGTTAGTTTGAAAAGCGCAGGAAGGATGTTAAATTGGACCTCTGCAATTTAAGATAGTTGTGGTGCCACTAAGCTATTATACGGTATTGACTCCCATGAATCTGCATCATCACCTCATTTCCCCCATCTCTGTTCATCAAGGCTCTTTTTGTAGGGCATTGTTGCGCTGTTTACCCCTTGGTGATGAATAATTCATGAGAAGTGTTTGCATTGATTGGTTATTTGTTGACCAATGGGGGAATCTGGGGAAGTAGCCTGAGGGGATTTAAGGCTCAGCCCAGCACTGAATTAGTCAGATAGGGACAGATAGGGTCTGACTGTGAGATTTATACTTACTAAAGAGAGAAGAGATGAGATTTAGAACTACTGTGGGGAAAACTAAGTGATGAGTGTCTGCAAACTTAAGAGCTGGGTGTCCAAGTGATCAGTGTAGTCTGTAACTTTAGTGTGATTGAGCTATAGTCTTCCTTTTGTTTGTACCTATGCACATTACCCTTTATGAGTTTGATTCTACTTTGTAATAAATAAATTTATTTTATTTTTATTCAATTTAAAATCAGTCTGAAAGCATTAATTTACTAGCGAAGCTAGTTGGTGGCAGCGAAAGAGAAAACTTAGAAGCAGTGCTTGTCAACATCCTGTGAAAGGGCTGGGGGCAAAAGTACAGGAATGCTACAATAGTTGTTTCACAATTTGGCTAAAAAATTAATTAAAAATAAATAGATACAGTAGTCCCCCACCACAACGCGGTTCTCAGTATATTGTGGTCTTCCAAAGAGAGGTTTTTAACCCCCTCCTGGCATCTCAGCAAACAGACCTGGGGCTGCTCCTGCCGGCTGCACTTGCAAAGAGAGGTTTTTTACCCTCTCCTGACACCTCAGCAAAGAGACCTTGAGCTCATGGCAGCAAGGTTTGCTGAGGTGTCAGGAGGGTGTTAAAACCCTCTCTTTGGAAACACAGCCGGCAGGAGCAGCCCAAGGTCAGTTTACTGAAGCGTCTGCATTTTGGGGGTTTTCCTTTATTGTGGGTGGATTAGGCATCAAACTCCCGCAATATACAGGGGAGTACTGTTATACATATTGAGGGCATGCCTATATGGGAGTCCTTTTCTCACACTGTAGTTCTTGGAAGTTAGTATCAACACATTGATCCTCTTAGGCTTATTTCCTTCTTCCTTTTCTTCCAACCTCCTGCTGCTAGTTAGAGGGAGCAGGATAATAGGCTGCCTCTCTCTAACAGCATGCATGGAGGCCAACTATGGCTTTCTATAGCCAGGTTTAGCTACTTTTTCCTCCTAAATTTCCCCAGTTAATGCACAGTTATAGTTCCCCCTCCCCTCTCATTTTACTACCTATCTCCACAGTATATTTTCAATAGTTACAGGCTCCCTATTAGCCTGCTGTGCTCTGGCACTTAAAAAAAAAAATAATCCTAATAATTCTGATTTTGGCATCATCCTAACTCAGTTCTGAGTTAGAGAGGAGAC
>JAHTLZ010000237.1:19684026-19698801 GCA_023846285.1 Phrynocephalus versicolor
TGAAGTTCTTCCTAATGTTCAAATGGAATCTCTTTTCCTGTAGTTTGAAACCATTGCCCTGAGTTTTTTGCATTGCAAAAAAAAGTACCCATGATACATTATGCCCCCATACGTTTCTGGTTTACGAAATTTCCCACAATACAAAACATCCCTGAGAACACATTAATTTTGCAAACCAAGGTATGCCTGCATTTTGAAGGAAACCTTCCAATTTCAGGGAGACATCGTGTTCTTTAGAGAACAGAATGCACACTGATTTTGGCAAGAGTTCTAAAAGCCATAAACAAATTATTTAAGATACCGTGTGAAGGATGCATGGCTTTTGCCATGTGCGATTAATGTTGTACATATCTGGGCACTCATCTGTTGTAGGGAACATTCCGTTCTGTGCAGTATCTAAAATGATCTAGAAACATTCCGTTTGGTTGCGTGAAGCAGAAGAAATAAAAGGGTCGGCTTTCCCAGTTCAGGATTTTAGAATTTACAGAAGATACCCTGCTTACCAAATATAATGAGTTCTAATTGAGACAAGAGCCCAAACAATATACAGTATTTTTATGTAGCACATAGCCTGGGAGGAGATATTGGCTGAAATCCTGTTGTGAAAAAG
Source organism: Phrynocephalus versicolor (assembly GCA_023846285.1). Classification (NCBI taxonomy): domain Eukaryota; kingdom Metazoa; phylum Chordata; class Lepidosauria; order Squamata; family Agamidae; genus Phrynocephalus; species Phrynocephalus versicolor. Next base: position 19,684,637 of record JAHTLZ010000237.1, read on the forward strand.
GTGTGGCTTTTAGCAGCGAATTTTAAAAATCTGTTGCATGTGGAGTGGCATGGCTCACTGTGCTACAATTAGTGCCAAAAAGATTTCTTAATGTGAGGCAATTTGGCTCTTAAGGTTATGCCTTTTGTGTAGCTCCACAATAGGATTTTGGCCACTGTGGGGAAAAAATCAGGAAGAAATAAGAGCACCCATATCCACTGAGAGACAGGTTCTGTAAATAGAAACCAGATGGCTGTGTTAACAGATTCATCAAAAGCATTCCTAAAATAAATCAAATGCATCTCCATCTGCAGGTGACTAATTATTAAGATCCAACATGTCTCACTTTCCCTCCCCAATAAATACTGCTTTTCAAATGAATCTTCTTTCCCTTTCTGGTGCTGACTGATGTGTATTGTGGCTGCCATAATAACACCTAATTTCCATATAGATTAAAAATTACCTTGAAACCTATTTACGCCCTGATGAGCCAAAGAGAATAGAACAAAATACTGATATATGGCTTCAATTAATTCTGTGTTCCATAAAATATTAGAAATACCCTAAACATCAGAGGTTCCATTGGTCACATCGATAAATGGAATTTATTTATTTATTTATTTATTTATTTATTTATTTACAAGATTTTTTAGCCGCCCCACTACCAAGAGGTCTTTGGGCGGCAAATACCATGTCTGAGCTAAGACACTGTAATTAGAGAAGGGCACAAATCAATTTCGTTTGTCGTTTGTTGTTTGGACGGTCCATTTCGGTTCATTTCCATTTTTCGTGAATTTTTTTGCAAAAAATTCATTTTCATTTTCGTTTGTTTCATATACCATTTCGTTACCATTTATTTCATTTTTTTGTGATTTTTTTTAGGATTTTAAGCAATTCACTCATATTGCAGTAATGGAAACGAAACGCACGACAAAATTTCCGGTGTTTCTGTTCATTTCGTTTCATTTTAGAGACAAAATTCGTTTGTCGTTTCATTACATAACGAAACGAAAAAACAAAAATGGAAGCAAAAAATTGTTCGTTTCGTGCCCATCTCTAATTGTAATCCCCACTGTGTGTCTTGCTTTAAATGAATGAACCTTTAGGAGACAAATTTATTTAGGGCCTATTTAGGAGCAGAAGGGCAGATGCATAAGCAGTCCCCCCCCCCTCCATAGGCTTTCCACCTGACAATTAGTGCAAGAACAGACATGTGTCGGGAAGTCTGCTGTAACCCCAGATAAATTCACATTGTCACTCTACATTTAGATAATAGGATCCCAAGCATGGAGAACAGACATGCCATTTTATTAGGCATTATTAGTTGTAACTGCCAAGAATGGAACATTCATATTTTGGGATAACCACGGTACATTTTACAGTCAAAGTGGCCACATTCTGATTGTCCTGGACTGCAGGTCCCATCATCATTGACTAATGACTACAGCCCTAGCCAACAGAACAAGTAGGAGAGTGGCCACATGATGTGAAGGACAGGGTTCCAGTATCTTTAACAGACGTGGAAATTTCAGCCGGCATACCATGAACTATGAGTTATTTCTATCTCATGCTCCTTATGAACTTCTCAAAATAATCCGGCTGGTTACTGTTTGAGACATACAGAATGGATTTGTGCACGGTGATTCAGAAGTAAACAGTGAGGCCTGCTGCAATTGGAGTACTGCAGCTTTTAACCAGCTAGGACACAAACTTACTTAAGTTGGGGTCAGGCTCTTGTGAGCCTTCAAATATATACAGTAGTTTCCCATATATCGCAGAGGTTAGGTTTTCTAACCACCCGCAATAAATGAAAACCCACAATATTTGTCACGGTGATGGCACCCACATATCTGGTCGGGTCTGGAGACCCTCCTTCCCAAGCTCTTCCTTCTTTCGCCTCAGCTGGCTGAGGGAAAGGGGTCAATTCCTAGCCATGTCACCACACCAGAAAGCTAGCGAGTTGAGTGGGCAGGTGAGGGAAAATGCAGGATGTGGTGGGGTGGCTGGGAACAGATTCCAGACCTAGGCGTGGAAGGCTCCAGCCATTGCGGAGGCCTCTGCCCCCAGCCCCAGCTGCAGCAGAGGCCTCTGGACATAGGCATGGAAGCCTCCGGCCCTCACGGAGGCCTTTGGACCCAGCCACGGCTCCAGCAGAGGACTCCAGACCCAGGCATGGAAGCCTCTGGCCCTGGCGGAGGTCTCAGGACCCAGTGGACAACTCAGCTGCGGAGGCCTCTGGACCCAACTCCAGTGGAGGCCTCCAGCCCTAGGCATGGAAGCCTCCAGCAAGGGCTTCCATGCCTGGGCCCAGAGGCCTCCGCTGGGGCTGGATCCAGAGGCCTCCACGGCTGGGACCTCCACCTGGCCCAGAGGCCTCCATAAGGTCTACTGTCACCAAAGTTGAGGGGGGTGGCAGATCCTGAGATATAGCGGGACAGCAATATTTGGGGTGTAATGTGGGGGCCATTTTACAGCAGCCATGCTAGTTATTCAGCTTATTTAGCTAGCATAAGATAATAAAATAAGAGAGGAGATGGAGAGGAGAAACTTTTTTTTTTTGCAAGGTCTATTTTTGGCATCTGGTCTGCCACTAAAACAAAGTGTGCTCTCCAGAAGCCCTCTCTCCTCAGTTTCCAAACATAACAGCTGATTTGTTGGTTTCCAGTAGCACAAGGAAAATGTGTTCACCATTCCCTCTCTTGGCCATTGGCATGCAGCAGACCATTCTTGTGTCTTACTGAAAATTGCTTAAAACATAATTTCGAAAGGAGGAGTGAAGGTATTTAGTACTGGGGAGTAGTTTAAATGCCTCAAAAATGAGCCATAGCTGCCTAGATGCCCTAAGCACATCTGATCTCCCCTGATTTCGGAAGCTAAGCAGGCTCGGCCCTGGTTAGTACTTGGATGGGAGATCACCAGGGAATACCAGGTGCTGTAGGCGCCTGGAGTAGGAACTGGCAAACCACGCCACTCTTCCTGCCAAGAAAACTCCATGGACATGGAGTCTCGAAGAGTCGGTTGTGACTGTAACAACACAACACACACACAAAATTAGCCATACTTGACATGTAAGCAATAACAGCTTGTTGTCCTTATTTCAGTATGCTCAAGGGATATCCAGTCAGGGATTTTTATTAGACTCATTGATTGCATGGGATGCCTTTGTGGCACATAGAAGTTGGTGCTTCTTAATAGATATAATGTCCTGGATATATGTGTACATGCAAGTGTTTAGGCCAATGTACTGTTCCAATAAGTGACAACTTTAGTCCCCAGTTTTACCCATGTTTACTTAAAAGTGATGGAACAGGTTGTGTGCCATTTAATCAGAACTGGCCTACAGCTACTCTAAAAGAGCTTTCAGGGTAAGTGAGATATTTATAGAGGGGTTTTTACCAGTTCTGCATCCTCTAGTGAGTTTCCATAGCACAGCATAGATTCAAACCCAGGTTGCCTGGGTACAGGCCCATCACTCCATCCTCTACATCACACTGGGGAGCTCCTGAAAAGATCTAGTACAAAACATTTTGCTGCTTGAGAAAAGTAGGACCTGCTGCCCTTACCAGACTGGCCAAAGAATTATCCTCAGAAACGCAGGAACCTGACTTACACTCATTCACTGTTGAATTGTGCCCTCATTCTTTGCCCTGTTAGGCAGACAAAGGTGAATGCTTCAGACATGAAAGGGAAAGACAAGCATGTTTTTAGTTATTTAATTTAGTGTTGTTGTACCTTTGCTAACAGAAAGGATAACAGGCACACATGCAAATTTTAAAAAATTTAATTTTAATTTAATTTTGTCTCAGGTGGCAAAATAACTCAACCAGCCTCATAATTTGGCTTAGGAGCAGAAATCAGGCAACAAAGGCTGCTTTTACACAACCCCTAAAATCTGCTGCAAAATGCTCGCAGATGCAGAGCATAAAATTGTTTTCCCACCAGCAGCGGACTTAAAAAAAATAAAGTACAACCACGCCCACTTAAGGGCACCCCAGCGCATTTTACAAGTACCTGGTCTGGAGGAGGTAACATCCTTGTTGCTGGCCCTCCTCTGCTTTTTGTTTGTTTTTGTCCCCCCCCCCCTTTAACAGGAATCCTAACAGGCTGGAACAATTAAGTGAGCCTGCATTTTTTCTCTCTCCCCTCACTGCAGACAGAAGCAATAGAAATCAGAGTGCGGGAGGTGGGAACACAGGAAGTAGAACAAAAACCACATTGGGGGGATCTGCATTTAAGTTGCCAGCGGATTTTAGGGGTCGTGTAAAAGCAGCCAAACTTAACCAGAGCTAAACATATACCTTGACAGGATTAATTCAACCATGTTCTCCATCCTTTTCCCTCACCCACTTTCTAGGGAAGTATTCAAAAGTCCATTATATTTTGACTGAAAAAGTGAAATATATAGCAGTTAATAAATCTAATGAGCAAAGCCTCATTTTTGCATATTTAAATTTGTGGGCCTTGTCAGTCGACTAAAGCCATAAAATCTAGAATTTATTTCCTGAGACTGAGTGCCATAAGGATATTTCATGCTTAGAGGGGGCATCAATAATTTCCTGAAAGATAAATTAAAACTTAGCCTGTTGAAAGGGCGTAAGGGAGTGGTGCATGTGTAAGACGCACAACTAATGGGAAATTTTGCTCAAAGCTTAAAAAATAGATGCTATTAACTGGCATAGTACAGTGAGCGACTACATGACTGGAAATAAGAAAATACTGTATAAAATTCAGCATTTTTCTCAGCTACATGTTCACAAGGTGAGACTCAGAACTTCCCAAATTAATTTTAAAAATCCATGTGAAGGCCTTAAACAGATAAACTGCCGGGAAAAGAGTGCAATTTTCCATAGCAAGATGGCAGTGAGCCGGCAGAGCTATTCTAGCTGAAACTATGCTGAATCCAAACCCCTCCAAACAGCCTGCAGTCCTAAATTGTTTAGGGCAGTGGCTTCTCAAACTGTAATGAGCTGTGATCATATTTTATAATAGCCAAATAACCTGCGACACACCACCACTCCCACCACCTTGTTTGCATTAAAAGGCATTTGTAATGGGGTAAAGTCATCCCTCCTCAGAAAGTACAGGCTTGTTTCTCCTCCAAAGTTGGAGAAATACACATACATAATAACCTGAAAATCCAACTCGGACAAGTCAAGGAAGAAGGGCTATAACATATATGTGACTGGCGACTCCACACAAAAACACGTTGCCACCCTCTTGGGGAAATACTGGTTTAGGGTTACTCTCCTCTTTTTGCTGGCATAATGGCTGTGTCTCCAGGCTGAAGGAGCTTGGAATTTGGAGTAATTCAGATTCTCCCTTGTTCCACAACCTCTCTGTCACCCTTCTCTTCCCACCCGCGTTTAACATTGGGTTTAATGCATTCTGCCTCCTTTGGTCTGGAGGCAGAATGCATCAAAACCCTTTGGTCCTATCACAGCTTGCCATCCCATTGCTGTATTTTCTTGCCTATAGCAGTGGTGGCAAACCTTCGGCACTCCAGATGTTTTGGACCACAACTCCCAGAATTCCGAGCCTGCATTGCCCAAAGGTCTGTGGGAGTTTGTGGTCCAAAACATCTGGAGTGCTAAAGGTTCACCACCACTCTATAGTCTCCTGCAAGTAGAGCCAGCCTGTGTGGCCTTGGACAAGCTCCCAGGACTTTTCCAGAAGAAGGGAAAACTGCTTCTGAATATGCTCTACCTAGGAGAGAAAAAAACCTAAGAAGGGTCACCATGTGTCATAATTGGCTTAACAGACCATGGCTATTATTATAACCCATTGCTGACAACATAGCCAAATGAACAACTGTTTTCTCCTGCCATGGATTCTGTTATTGTATTTCCCTTCCCCTTCCACTCCCGTCTCTCTATCTGCAACTACAAAGCCTCTTCTCTCTGTTCTCTTTCAAGTTCTGTTCATCGCCATCATCCCTGTCCGTTTGACATTAATAGGACTTTGATCTGGATATTACTGGAAATACTGTAATTCAATGGGATCTGGACAAGGTTAAAAAGATTGCTTTGTCAAACCGGCAGCTGCTGAGGTGACACAACAGGAAATGGAAATAACAGATCCTTGCTACACATAATAAATGGCCTCTTTTCTAGAACTAGAGAGATTGGAAAGAAAGTCTATTCCTGCGGCCCAAGTCAAATTAGATTTAGATGCTTCTAATTACGGGCTAATAAATCCAACCAAATGGCACATTATAGAAGAGAAAAGGCTGTGCTTTTTTGGAAAGGAGGTTTGACGAAGAGTCAGGTGTAAGGCTTCTTTCATTAGTGGTATTGGTAATTGCATTGAAATGTCTGTCCAAAATCACAAATTGCATGCATGAATTATGCTGATTGCTTGCTACCCACAATCCTCAAAATCTCATGGACTTACTCCTTGCCCTCAAATCAAATTGAATTGGAACAGTTCTTCACATTCACCACTTAGCAGATGTGGAAGTCAATAGATTGTATGTTGCCAAGCTTGAATATTGTGTGTGTGTGTGTGTGTGTGTGTGTGTGTGTGTGTGCGTGCGTGCGTGCGTGCGTGCGTGCGTGCGTGCGCGCACGCGCATGCGCACAGAGGGAGAATAGTACAGTATATGCCAAGTACTGTATATATGTTTCAAAGTTCTCTCTGTGTGGGCACAGAAAGGCAGACTTACAAGTCCACCTGTTTCTATTTCATTCTAACTAATGCTAAACTCGGTAATGTGGAAAGATCACTTTATTAAACCACAATTCCATGAAGATAAACAGCTGTGAACATAAGATGCTTTTGCCTCTTCTTTCCACTGAGAGCTTTAAAATAGAGGATCCTTACTATGAAAAAAAACAATGGGCCCTGGGTGGATGCCCCACATGAGGCATCATCTCAACTCTAAACCCACATCAGAAGAGGGAAACAGAACTGAGTCTGAAAACCATAAAATGGCAGAGATTGGGGGAGGGGGGATAAAGGCCAGGGAGAAGTTTTCCCACACAGAGGAAGATATAAAAGGGACTGAGTCTAGGGGCAACGTCAGGGCAATTAAGAAATGGGGCAGCCAGTGAAGAGGTACAAGAGGAGAACACGAGGAAGAGAAATGGGCCAACAATGTGAAACGGGAGGGGGCCAAAACCGTAGCTTTGTTTCACAGGCTTGTCGGAGTCTGGGGGCAGTATCTCTCTTGGCAGCATCTTGCCTTATTCACTCCTGAGGAAAAACTTGGCAGAAGGCGGCAAGGTTACCCCTTTTCATTGCAACTTTGAGAAACTGTACAGCCAGAGGCACTTGAATGTAGCAATTAGATAATTCTTCACCAATGTATATATAGCAAAGCCTGGCTGGTATATAGTGCCTCCAAGTGAACTATGGGATAGCTGGCCATTGTTTAGAAGCCCACTTATCCATCCTATCCATCCTCCAGCCTTGAGCAAACTGAACCATAACACAATAAAACCACAAATGGCTTCTTCCAGATTTCCTTAAGTAAATAATACAGTGTATCACTTAGAAAAGACATCCAAATGCTCAAAGGAATGTTCTCCTTTGGGATATATCCTGGGAAAGAAACTTGCAAAGAAATATCACTTTAAATTAGCTTTTATGACCCTTTGCTTGTAATTTCTATATATTTGCTCCTGCATTCTTTGTATCTTCAGGATTTTTCTTACATGGCTTGTTGTGGTGTACATACGTATTCACACATCTTGGCTTACCTAGTCAAATCAATGCTTTCCCTGTAAAACCTCACATCACACCTTTTTTGGCACATATCTAACAGAAAAGTCTCTACAAAAGCAGAGAAGCACCTGAGAACTTTTGGGAGGCATAAGGTGGGCCAAAGCGCCTTCACACATGAACCAAGAGAGAATCAAGGGCCTAAAGAGACTCTAAATTAAATACACCACTAGTGCAGACAGAGAGCATTTAAGAAATTGTCTCAAATGGACTAGGACATCAGAAAGGGCAAGTTGGATCTGTGGAAGCTCTATTGGAGCTGGATTGGCAAGATGGAGCTCCTCCTGTATGGACTATTTTTGGACTATTCCCATTTTCCAGGTTATGAACCATTATGAACTGAGAAAGACTGCAGTTGGGGTGCAAAACTCTCGCGATACTGTACATACTGTTTTGTATTAAAGGTCGTTCAGCATAATGCCTTTGAACCTCTTTGGGCATGATGGGTGTCACAATGGTGTCTTTTGAGGTCCCCTTCCACATTAAAGAGATGCTTCCTTCACAGTGCTCGAAAAATAACTGATTTGGATGTACCGTACAAGTAGTTGCTACTTTCATCACAGTAACTATTAAAGCCAGTTCTTGATATTCTTTCACATTCTCTTTCTCCAGTGGGTCATAAGATTTTATCAGTTCCTCAAGTACTTCCACAGTTGAGTTTTACTTCTCCTAACAAAATAGGATGCACGCATTGAACACAACATAGTTTTTTGTTTTTATTATGAGTGAACCACAGCTTTCATGTCCTTTTTCTTTCATCTTCTCCTTTCAGGTATATTCTCAGTTTCTGTTGAACAAAATGTCCATACTTAAGATAACATATTTTTTTAATCTTACTGCTAAGCAACCTGTCAGTTACTAGGAAAACTGCATCAAAGATTCATACCAGACTGGAAGCAGAATATTTATTTCTGAATTTGAACCAATTAGCCAACATGACTAATAATATCTACACCTTTGGCTGCAAACTGAAATGTATAAATCTGTAAATTCGGAAATAAGATCTGTAATCTAACATCTGAAGGGGCAAAAAGTTGTCCATTCCATAAATAAAATTACTATTTATCTTATTTCACGTCTACTGTCTTAACTTCAAGCACAGTTTATAATTTCCTGAGAGTGAACTCTGTTAAGGCAAAAACAAAGGCAAAATAAAAAATAAGGCAAAAATAAAAACAATATCACTCTGCTAAAGCAAAAATAAAGACGACTCTTCTGGTGTCTTAAAGATCAGAATATCTATGAATAAATGTGGTCATTTTTAAGGTGTCACAAGACTCTCTGGGAAGAATCTAACCCCATGTGATCACACTTTTACCCAGATAATGGGAATGAATTCCCTGTTTGCTCCTTCCACTTTCTGTGAAAACCTGCTCAAAACCTCCTTGAACTTCTCAGAATTAGACAGCGTACAGGACAGCTGTAGGGGAATCATCCTCTTCTATCAGTTCCACTGACAGAAGGAGAAATGACTCCTTCTACTGATAGAAGTAGTTTGATCTCTAGAACAACATAATTGGACTTTATTCTTTGGCATTTTGCTGTGTGCTTGAGTAGAATATTTGCTTTATGGCTCCTTGGCCTGGACTGTGGACACAGCATTAATTAACTTCTTCCACCACCCCCCTTTTGTTCATCTTTTAATTAACATTTACATTAGTTGCCCAGATTACATTCTGCTGCCAGCTGTATTTTCTATTCAAAAACGCGATGCTCGCATAGCATTCTGCCAGCATTTCTGTACAATGTGTGCGCTAACACACCTGGCTTCCTATCTGTTATTAGCTTTGTAGGGTCCTGTCACAATCTGTCTTTCAGTTTCAGGCAAGAGATTTTGTGGAAGCCTGAAAGGGCAGGTTAAAAGAGAGATCAAAAGCTGCAATTTTTTAAAAGAGTATTTGACTTTGCAGACATTTTAACTAGAGATGGGGATAAACGGAAAAATTAATCAGCTTTCTGACAGGTTTGACCAATTCATCAAATTCCATCAATTGAATATTCATCATAAATGGAATTCCTCTGACAAATACGAATTGATGTATTTATAGCAATTTTCAGTTTAATTCATCAGGCTAATGGCCCCAAGGCACCTAGAGTCTCCAAACATGCAGAGACTCTCTTCTACAATCCCTCCAAGATTGTTGAAGACTGAGTCTCCCCAACTTAGGGACCCCCAGTTTGTGGATATATAACTCAGACCTCTGAAACCCAATCTTCACCGAACTTATATGAACTGTAGAGGAGTGTTGGGAGAAGCCTCTCTGAAAGTTTGGTGTTTTTAGTTATCTAGGGGGAACTTTTCAGGGGTGGGGTGGGGTTGTCTTTGGAGATGCATAGCTCAGACTTCCAAAACCTAGTCTTCAGGGCTGGTAGAGGGGAGGCAAAGGAAGCACCCTTTGGGGGGACCTCTAGATGCCAGGGTGTATGTGATAGCATTTTTAAGAGAAGATGAATCAAATCATCCATTTGTCAGTGGAAATTAATCAATTTGTCAGTCCTGATGAATTACAAATCATAATTACCATTTTTAATTCATCCCCATGTCTAACTTTAACCCTCATAAAATTCTACTACTAAAATGATTTCTGATTCTCTTTATAGTATTGTGGAGAGGGGCAGCTAACAATAGTTATAGGGTTGCTCCAAGACATTTTGCTTTATATTTATTTCACAGAACAGAATGTCACTTGCTTCCATACCATGCAGAAAACCTTGATGGGCTGAAACACTGGTTGAGCATTATATTGAGAGACAGTAGCTCCAGACCATGTGTAGAGTGCAAACAGGAATTTCATAAAAACGTGTGTTATAGATGGTCCTCGCTCAGCAGCAAATGTGTATCTTGATAAATTACAGACCTTTGTTTTTTAGCGGAGCTCTGGCACACATATTAAAAGAAAAGTGGATCCAACTCAATTTTCCCCAATTGTAACAGCTCCAGGAGGTACTCTCTCAATTGGTTCAGTGAAACTATTTTTAAAGAGTTCAGGTATTTTCTGGGTCATGCTGAAGGCAGAACCAGGCTCCTTCCTGCTGTGATCAGAACGGATACCTTACTGCTTTAGGGCCCATGCAGAGAGGACTAAGTGCAATTTATAAAAACAAGATCAGAAGTTCTCTCTCATATTCTTTAGAAGTAGTTTCTTTTTACCTTCAGTTTTAACTTACCCTTTCCACGTGCTCTAGACCTAGCTTCTCTTAACACCTTAAATGGTAATGGTTCGGAGTACTGTACTAAATCGTTGGCAAAACTCAGTTATCAGGCCGATGAGTCTCTCCAAGGCAAAAAAAGACACTCTGAATGCCCGTCCATGTGGGGGATTCCCCCCCCCAAAAGATGAACACTTTTTAAAAGGTGCCAAGAATGACATAAAGCAACGAACAGATCAAATTATAGGGGGGAAATGGCACATACTCACAGGATGGTGGGCATCCACGTGCTCTAGACCAAGGTTCTCTTAACACAAATGGTAAAGGATACAAATATACTTGCATGAGTGCAAATTGTTAAAGACTACTGTATGTGGAACTAATGTAAACATTTAAAATTTAAAACGCTTTTGTTTTATGTTGTTCTGTAGTCATCATGATACTCAGTAGTATGAAAGATAAGCGGGGTATAAATATAATAAATAAATAAATAAATATAAGAACAGCCTTGCTGGAACAGGCCACAGCCCATCCAGTCCAGCATTCTGTCTCGCACAGCGGCTCACCATTTGCTTCTGGGGAATTCCCAAGCAGATATCTTCAACTGCTTATGATTCCCTGCAAATGGCATTGAGAGATACCCTGCTTATCTCTCCAACCCGGAGGTTGTACTTAGGCATTCATAATGATAGCCATTGAGACCCTGGTTCTCCATGAACTTGTCTAATCCTTTCTCAAAGCTGTCAAGGCTGACAGCTATCACTTCTTCTTGCAGGGAGTTCCACAGACCAGTGATCCTCTGGGTGAAAAAGTATTTTCTCTTATTTGTTTGAGATCTAGCACCCAAAAGTTTCATGGAGTGCCCTCTAGTTCTAGTTTTGTGTGATAGGGAAAACAGCTTTTCCTTATCTACTGTGTCCACACCTGTATGATTTTATAAACTTCAATCAGGTCACCTCTCTTGTTCAAGAGTGAAGAGGCCCAGCCCTTGCAGCCTCAGATGGTAAGGAAGGTATTCCAGTCCCCTAATCATTCTGATTGCCCTCCTCTGCACTTTTTCCATTTATAATATCCTTCTGGAGGTATGGTGACCAGAACTGCACTGCCTCATAAGATGAATTTGTTTCGTTCTACGAGTCAATTCATTTTCCGAAAAATTGGTCCTAGGAGGCACGGTTTCCCTCCGGAGTAATTGGTTTTCAATACATTCCTATGGAAAGGCTGTCTAAAAACCCCTCAATCAAGGGACAGTGGAAGGCTCTTCCCTGCTACAGCAGACAGCTGATTTTGACAGCAAAGTCTCCCCTGGGGAGGGGGCAGCCTTCTGCTCTCCCTTGATTGAGGGGGCTGCCACCTTCTCTTCACCTGTGTCTCTGCGCAGAAACTTGGGTGAAGAGGAGGAGTCCCTGCCCTGCCCTACAAAGTGTTGGGCAGAGAAGGGAATGATGGGTCTTTGCCCAGCCTGGGAGGGCTGCAAGGCAAGCGGCAGTGGCGATCCGCCGCTGCCTTTGCCTTGTAACCCTCCCGGGCTGAAAGAAGATCCATTTTAAAATATCCCGCCATGAGCGCCCCGCAATGCAAGCATCTCCAGTGCAAGCAGATCGCCACTGCCGCTTGCCTTCCAACCCTCCTGGGCTGGGTGAAGATCCATGGGTCCGTGTTCTGCTCGAGCAGAGCAGCAGGGACCTATGGATCTTCCCCCAGCCTGTGCTGCTTGGAAGGAAAGCAGCGGCAGAAGATCGCCACCGCTGTCCAAGCAGCACGGGCTGAGTGAAGGTCAGTGAATGCCTGCTATGCCCATCATGTCTGGCCACCACGTGAATCCCTGCTGTGCCCACCATTTGCGGCCATTTGGGCGGCATGGCAGAACGCATTTCTGCGCACAGAACACTGTTTACCTTCTCGTTTTTTACGGTGGTATCTATTTACCTACTTGCATTTACATGCTTTCCAACTGCTAGGCTGGCAAGAGCTCCACTGTGTGGCACCCAGGATTCGAAACATGAGTCGCTGACTTTGCAGCCGACAGTTTCAGCGCTCTAGCCTACTGAGCCACCACGCCCCCGCCCCCACCCCCAGGAGCCAAGAGACCTGGGTTCAAATCCCCTTTCCGCCAAAGAAGGTAACGGAGCACAGAGGTGCAACTGGGAGAGCCGTTCCTTAAGTACAGTCCCGTAGTTAAATACTGGGCAATTTCAAGGACATAATTCTTCCTTGTCAGGCAAAATCCTAAAACGACGGGAGCAAAACCCCCGTGTGTAACCTTAAAGAATAAGTATTCTGCTTTAACGTGGAGTCCACGAAAGCTCGCATTAAATGATCACAGTCGGTCTTTTAAGGTGCCACATGGGTTTTGTTTTCCCCTCCCTTCCCCGCTTTGGATATTTGTGCCTGATACGTTTGCACCGGTAAAGCCCGGCTGCTGCAAGGGAAGGAGCTCCCGTGGAGAAGCGACCAATCGGAAGGAGGCGCCTCTCTCTCTCTCTCTCTCTCTCTCTCTCTCTCTCTCTCTCTCTCTCTCTCTCTCTCTCTCTCTCGGCACGCTCGCCTGTTGTCAACACAGCCAACGCCTTGGCGTCAAGGGTGGTGGTGGCATCGAGATCACATTGGAAAGCGAGACAGACAGAGATTTCCGGTTTCCATTCGAAAAGGCCGCGTCTTCTCCATGTGCGGGGAAAAGGGGGGGTTCCGTGCCCGCAATCCAAAAAGGCATGGGTCGCTAGAACCACCTCCGCCTCCATGCCAGGATTCCCTTTCTCGAAGCCCCCCTCCTCGCCTGGTTCCCCCGCTCCTGGAACCTCGCCACAGCTGCGAGGGACTAACAAGCTCTTTTCCACGACGACTCTTGTTGCCTTATAAACACAGAAAACATTCACACCATTTTTTGTTTGTTTGTAACCCGTGGACCAAAAATCGACCCGCAATTCCCCACCCCACCCCGCCTCCGCCTCTGTGGTTGGGGAACCCGAAGTTGAGAGCTCCGCGTTCTGCCGCCTTGCCTCTCGGGTCAAAGCCTGAGTCAGCTGGGCGCGCGCCCACCTCGACACGCCTATGACTGCAAATCTGTTGCGGAGCAGAGTTACAGTACAGTAGTAGAGGGGTCGAGGCGGGCGCATGCGCAGTCAGCTGGGGGGGCGCTTACTTTGTTTATGGTAATAAGCTCTGCCGCGAGAAAGAGAGAGAGAGAGAGAAGGAAGGGGGTTCGCGGTGACGGAGCTGGGGCGCCTGCGCGGACAGGTGGGTGGTGGGGGAAGGGGGAGGAGCGAAGGGGGGAGAGAGAGAGAGAGAGAGAGAGAGAGAGAGAGAGAGAGAAAGCG
>JAHTLZ010000237.1:19698811-19726121 GCA_023846285.1 Phrynocephalus versicolor
GTGTGTGTTTGTGTGTGTGTGTGTTGGGGGGGGGTTGCATCTGCCTGTCCTTTTTTAAACCGCGCCAGCCGCAGGGCTCCACAGAGCGCTGCAGGCTCATGAGCGCAGCGGGGCATCGAGCTGTGTGTGTGTGTGTGTGTGTGTGTGTGTGTGTGTGTGTGTGTGTGTGTGTGTGTGTGTGTGTGTGTGTGTGTGTGTATAGATGCTGGGCATCGAGGTGTGTGTGTGTGTTGGGGGGGTGTATAGATGCCGGTCCTTTTTTAAACCGCGCCAGCCTCAGGGTGGCACAGAGCGCTGCAGGCTCATGAGCACAGTCTCGGGGGTCTGAGGGTCAACAAGATGATTATTAAAGATGGCTGTGATGATTTTATTTTATTTTTTAATATTTTGGACATAGAAGAAAGGAGAGGAACGCGTTTCAGTCTCTACTGGGCGACACAAGTTAAGACAGGGCGAAGAAAAAGGGACTTGGAGGCGAGGGGGTGGAAACGAATAGAAAAATCGACTCTCCAAGGGGACTGGGGTTAGAGGAGAAAGTTCGCCCGAGAAGATGAAGAGAACGACAGTAAACTGGGATCTGGGGCTGGTTTTAACTGGGATGCATGAATCCCTTGGGAGGTGGAGATGAGAGGTTTCCGTCTTTAAACTTCAACAACAACAACAAAACAATCTGTTTCAGTGGCTTTGTTTGCTTCTGCTCACCTCAAGGTTGGAAATCTCATTTCCGAGACATACATGCAATTACATTACAATAAGCCGGAACATCCAGTATGAAAAGGGAAGGCTAAAGTAATGAATGGGTGCTGATGAATTAGTACTGCAGCTCGCCTTAGAGCATGAAAAATGGCTTTGAAGCTTATGACTTTATATTTTCTGTTGTCCCCTTTTTATACTGTACAGTGGACCCTCGCATAACAAACAGTTTGTATAACATAAAATCTGTACAACATAAAAGTTCCAGAGATAGGGGAAATTTGCTTAACATAATTGTCTATGGGGCAGATCCATACTACATAAAATGGTCATGCTTAGGGATTCTCTGTTTTCAATGCATTCCTATGGGAAATTTGTATAAAGGAAATTTTGCTTAACAGAATTTCATTTGGAACAAATTAATTCCTACCACTGTATATCATTTTGTATTTCTTCGGATTCAAATTTTATTTATATCCCTCCTAATCCCAATAATGAGCTTCAGTTTTTATAAATATAGGCCTCTGATCTAGCTTTTTTAGTACAACTAACATTAGTAGCATAAAACTAACTTTATATTTTCTGTTGTTCCTTTTGTATACTGTATATCATTTTCTATTTCATCAGATTCAAATTTTATTTATATCCCTCCTAATCCTAATAACGAGCTTCAGTGTTTATAAATATAGGCCTCTGATCTAGCTTTTTTAGCACAACTAACATTAGTAGAAGTTTCTGCCAAACTTATGCACATAAATTCATCGCTGCTCCGTAGGTAAAAATCAGTGTTAAGTTGTGAAATATTTTGAGTAAACGGAACTTCCATGTCACTATGAAACTTCCTCCTGGTTGCATGAGTTCCTCAAATTGCAACACAGATTGCCTTAGTGGTTTTGTGTGGAGCAAAATCAGAACTGGATGAAAACAACTTGAAAACCATAGATAGGAAGATGGAAAGAAAATAATTGCAGATTTATTAATTTCTAGTTTGTTTTTTAAACTAGTTCTAACTCATCCTGTACCAATAAGATACTGGAGTAGAAAATATCCAAGTGGGTATATATTTTGTGTACCTGTAGGTTACAGAATAAGAAAACTAATATGAACTATTTTATTTTCCTGTGCTGAGAAATACAACCTGTTTTTTTCTCGGTTGAATGATTTGAATAGTTCTCATGCAACTAGTGATTCATATCTGAGAGAAAGCATGACATGATTTATTTCATTCACAGTGCAAGTCCTACACTCCTCTACATGCCTATTCGGACATACAGTAGGACCCCCATATCCACTGATTCAATTATCCAAGCTTGGCAATGGAAAATATAAATACATAATCCTGCAGCTGCAAAGCAAGCTACTGACATAAAACCGCAACTGTAAAAAGCAAAGGTGTGCTTATATACTGCCCTATACCACTTCAAGTAGCCTCTGGGTAGATTACAGTTTAATTACAGTATGCAGGCTACACATTGCCCCCCCCCCAGCAAGCTGGGTACTTATTTTACCAACCTCAGAAGGATGGAAGGCTGAGACAACCATGAGCCTGCTACCTGGGATTGAAGTCCAGGTCATGAGCAAATAGCAGCCGTAAAGCAAGCTACTATCATAAAACAGAAGTTTTGGGGGATTTCCTTGCTGTTCACTCTTTTCCACGGTTTTCATTATCCACGGGAAGGCCTGGAACCAATCCCCAGTGGATACTGGGGTCCTACTGTAATTCCCACTAAGTTCAGGTCTGCAAGGACTAAACCTTGAAATGCAGTTCTTCTAGAAAATGATTTTTAAAAATAAAATTGATCTAGATTGCAATTTGATTCACAATTTAAATTTAAATAGAAATTATTTAAATTATAAATAAAATAAAAATAACCCATTTAAAAAAATTTAAATAATGCTCTAATTCATCTTGATTTTAAGTCAAAAACAACCGTGCTTGCTAGATAGTTATTTGCAAATTCAAGCAGGTCATAAGGAAGAGGAAATAATCCTCTGTTGAACCGCTGTGCTTCCAATATATGTGCAAGTGCATAATCCAATCCTAAGCTTGTTGCTTGGACAGAAGTTCTGATTCAAAAAATCCTTAGTTATACTAGCCTGTTTAGTGGTATATTCTTGGTGTTGGTATCGGATGAGATTAGAGATGGTCACAAGCCGCAGTGGAAAATTCATGCCGGTTTGTGTGGATGTACCTTTCCCCTGTCCTACCTAGCATGGGATTGCCTCTCCTGCTTCCTTGTCTTGAGTGGGTGATTGGCTGAGGAGATGGGCCTGTGCTCATGTTGGAGATTGGTCAAGCAACCAAAGAGGAAGAGGAGAGGGGTGGGGGTTGGCTGGTGAGTGAGAGGTCCAGCTGGGGAGGACAGGAGAAGGGAACATGTAGCATGGACCTCCAAACCGAGGGCTATGCCCATTTCTAGGTGAGATGTTAATCCAGGCATGTCCAAACTTCAGCCCTCCTGATGTTTTGGACCACAACTCCCAGAATTCTAAGCTTAGATTGCCAATGGCAAAGGACTGTGGGAGTTGTGGTCTAAAACATCTGGAGGGCCAAAGTTTGGACATGCCTGTGTTAATCTGTGGAAAGCAATGCATCAGCGTTTCATTGTGCTCAGACGTCCCCTCACAGTCTACAGTGCTGAGATGTTACATTTTGTCTGCTGTATTCACGCTTTACTTCTCAAATCCACTTTCTAGGTTTCAGACCTCGATGATGTGACGGCTGGTGTCACCATGTCCGCCCTATGTCCTCCTCCTTCTCCAGCAGTTGCTAAGACGGAGATTGCACTAAGCGGGGAGTCACCCTTACTGGCTGCTACCTTTGCGTACTGGGACAATATTCTTGGTCCGAGGGTGAGACACATATGGGCCCCAAAAACAGAGCAGCAGCTCCTCAGTGACGGTGAAATCACCTTCCTTGCAAACCATACACTGAATGGAGAAATCCTTCGTAATGCCGAAAGTGGTGCCATCGATGTGAAGTTTTTTGTGTTGGCCGAGAAAGGCGTCATTATCGTGTCCTTAATTTTTGACGGGAACTGGAACGGGGACAGAAGTACCTATGGACTATCGATCATACTTCCACAAAGTGAGCTTAGTTTCTACCTCCCCCTTCACCGAGTATGTGTTGACCGATTGACACATATTATAAGAAAAGGAAGGATATGGATGCATAAGGTAAGCAACGGCTTTGCTTCACGGTTATTACGTTTTAACCTCTTTAAACAGCTTTGAGTCATGATCGTTTTTCTTCCTGGGGCCCTAACTGATGTCAAATACAAAAAAAGTGAAAGAGAATGTGAATACCATTTAAAGTTTGGTCCCCTGGCTTGCTTGTTGTGCTAAGGACGGTCTCAAATAGCTGAAAGTGTGAAGCGTTTCCAAGATCATTTGGAAATAATTTTTCTTGAAGAAGCCCGTTGCCACTGTACAGCATAATGCAGTGTGTGCTGATATGGAGGCAAGGCCACTGTATTTCATAGGAAGAGCTACTTTAGGACAGCAGTGTCTAATATAAAGGCCAACATCAAAGTGAGAATAACAGTGCATGGAAGAGCAATTAATTGCATGGTGAGTTTTTCTTCTCCAGCCAGCTGCCCTTTGTTTCAACTGTTGTGCAACTGATTTTATTCACCCTGTGTTGCAACCAGAGCAATCATGTGAGGATGATCCGAAGACAAAAGCTTGGTGGCACCTACTCTGGTGTAGCTGATTTTTTTTCAGTTCACCAGGGCCTTACATCGGCTGCCTCTTTACAGTCAGATGGTTGTATATGTTGAAATGTACACCACACAGGTGCTAGAAGATTTATATTTTTTTTCCTGAAAATTGATTTTTTTTTTTTTTTTGCTTAGGAAAGGCAAGAACAGTACCAGAAGGCTGTAATGGAAGGTACGGAGAGAATGGAAGATCAGGTAAGAAGGGTGTACGTATGTAGCTACAGATTCTCCACTTTTTGGGTTAGACAGTGGTACCTCGGATAACGAATTTAATTCATTCTCCAAGGCAATGTGTTATCTAAAAAAAGTTAGTTATCCGAAACACGGTTTCCCATTGGAATGAATGGGAAACTGATTAATCTGTTCCGGAGGTCCAAAAAAAGGCAAAATGGCTGGTTCCCCCCCCCCCCAAGAGCTCTTTATAAAGTGCACTTTAAAGGCATGCAGTGCTGGAACATACACACACCAGAACACCCCCCTGCAGTGCAATGCAAACATGGAGAAATGAAACCAGCAAGCCTAGCTCAGCCTTTTCCCACCCAAAGTGCAAAGGGGAAAAATCCAGAGAAACAGAAGAAGCAAGTAAAATCCAGCCCGTTTTTGCCTCCAGGGCAATGGGAAAAGGTTGCAAACACGGAGAAAATGAAAGCTGCAAGTCTTCCCAAGCCATTTCCCATCCAAAGAGCAATGGAGGGGAAAAATCCAAACAGACAAACGGAAGCATAAAGCCAGCTAGCCTAGCCCAGCCTTTTCCTGCCCAAAGTGCAAAGAAAAGCAGTGCAAAGATTAATAAAAGTGAGCTCCCTGCCTTTCCAAGTCCAAATCCCTCAGCAAAAATTATCTAGACTGGCTCCAAAACACCATGAAAAACAACAACATTCTAACTCCTCCCTCCTCTCCACAAACTACAGGGGCTGCAATGCATCCAGGGTACACCTTTTTTTTGCAAGGCATTTTGAAACATTCATTATCCGAGGCATCCCATAGGGAACATTTGTTATCAGAGGCAACCCTTTACCCGGAAACTTCCATTCGTTATCTGAAAAAATCATTATCGGGGCATTCGTTATCCGAGGTAATACTGTATTTATTTACAGTATTTACACTCTTGCTGGTGTATCACACACCATGTCAAATGCAGAATTTTCAGCTGCAGGTTTTTTTTTTGTCTCTTTTAGAGTTTGCATGAGAATAATTTCTATGATAGAGATTCTGAACCAGCTGAGAACCATGTCCCTCCTCTCCTGCTCCATTTTGTAATACGGGGTGGTGGTGGTGGTGGTGAAGAATTTAAGTGCACAGAAACCATTTAGATGAATTATGAGGGTGTTTTTTTTAAAAAAAGTATTGTCCTTCTTTGAGCTTGCCTATATACGCCAACTGTCTGTCATAACAGAAGGTCATTTATCGGTTGCATAAAAGAACTGGCAACATGCACCTTGGGCTATGCAGGAGTATGAGAAGTTTTGTGGTAGATGCCACTGGATAATGGTGACCAATAAGGAAGTAGACTACTGTACAGATCTTTTGATAAGCGGCTAATATAGCTGCCCAGTTTATTAGTGACCAGTGTGACAGAATAGTTGAAATAAAGGTAATTCTTATTATTGCTTGCTACTTTGATAGGTTTGAATGAAACAAACAGAAATGTCTTCCTCTAATTTCCAGTTATTCATATTTTTCTTCAGAAATTTTTCATTCTACCCATATGCTGCTCTTTAGTGGAACACAGTATTTTTAATTTCATTAATTTTGTTTTATTTATTGCCCAGGGCCAAAGCATAATTCCAATGCTGACGACTGAAGTTATTCCAGTAATGGAGCTCCTTTCATCTATGAAATCACACAGCATTCCAGAAGAAATAGATGTAAGCTCATGCTAGGTGCATCTTCTGAGCTTTGGTATAATACACAAAAACTCACAAATCAGTATGCTTCTAGCTTTTGAAAGTTGATGCCAACTTACATTGGAAATTTTTTTTATATTAATAGTACATGATTAAATGCTTATCATATGTGTACAGTTTCTAAAATGGATAGGTTTAACAAAAATAAGTGACAAATTAGTACAGTTTTAAATTAAAGGAAAGTCTGAAGGTCAGATCTTAAGAAGGTTGAAATATCTTTCCCTTGTTATTGAGATTATCAGCAAAACAAATACAGGAATTCATGAATATAATATTCTTCTCTGTTCCTTTACCCTTCCTTGTTTCCTTTCACTCTCTAACCAAGGAATATTGGATAAAGTTTGCATGCCTTCCTCTTCAATACTAATTCATTCATTTCTTTACTCTGCCTACTTTTCTAATTTGCTCCACTTGCCTTAAGCTCAATTAAATCTGATGTCTTTTTGGGGTTTTAACCATGAATAGCATTAACCAGAACATGGTCACAAGTTCGGATTTGAAATACTGCCTAGAGCATTTAGTTGTTTGTTCAGATATTTTGAACCTCAGCTCTAAGAATCCGTAGCCATCACGTGTAGTCCAAAAAATCGAGAAGATCAGCATTTTGGAGCCAGTGGTCTGCAAGATAATTAAGTGATGACGAAAATAAATGAGGGTTTGAAATACTGTAGTTTTAAAACCTGGCCCATAGTTCACCCTGATTACCATAGATAGCCCATAGATAACCATGATTCAAGTACACATGAATCATGAAGAAGTAGATAACATGAACATTTGATTCTCTCTTGCTTGTGTGAACCATGGTTATGGGATTGTTGTGTCCGCATAGTCAACTGGACATATTAAAAGAAGCCTGACTTAGTGGATGTAATTGCTTGTATGCTTGTCAACATTTTTTTGTTTCATAGTATCCTTAGGATTCGTTAGGCACTTACAATATGCTTACCTGTGGTATTCATCATGAATAATTCTTTTCTCATTGTTTTTATCATGTTCCAGATCAGAGATACAGTACTTAGTGATGATGACATTGGAGACAGCTGCCATGAAGGTTTCCTGCTTAAGTATGATCAACTTTTATTGTGCTTTTATAAAAGTTTTGTTATGACACAGCTTTGGCTGAGGAAGTTGAATACAGTGGACCCTTGTATAACAAACAGTTTGTATAACATAAAATCTGTACAACATTAAAAATTCCGGTGATAAGGGAAATTTGGTTAACAAAATTGTCTGTGTGGCGAATCCGTGCAACATACAAATATTTGCAATTAGGGATTACTCTGTTTTCAATGTGTTCCTATGGGAAAGTTGTATAAAGGAAAATTTGCTTAACATAATTTCATTTGGAACGAATTAATTACTTTATACAAGGTACCACTGTATTTGGAAGGGGAAAAAAGCTCACTTGTTTATACACATGTTGTGATGTATATGTGAAATAACTTTTCAAGTGGTTCTTTCAAGTCAGTCTGATCTGTGACATATTGGGTATTTCGCAAGCCAGTTAGGTGAAACCAGCCATTGCTTGTGCCCAGTGTGCTACAGTTACTCCTTCATTCTGCCAGTATAACAACATTCTGAAAGAGGGAGAAAAAATCTTTTAGTTTAAAAGCAAAAAGCCATGTTTGAATCCATATCGGTTTCAGGCCACAGATTTAGACTACATTGCTCAGCCTATTGGAACACCGAGGCACCCTTTTTTAATACCTCAACTTCCATCTCTGTGTTCCTTTGATTATTACTTGCTGGAACAATCATCAAACAATGCAAATAGCCATCATGGATCTCAAGCAGCACCCACCATCATAGCTGTTTTCCCGTTTGCTTTTTCTCTCCTCCATTTGGATTTCAGCACGGAGTGGAGAAATAAGGCTGATTTACAAAGGTCAGGTAATACACAGTATTCCCCAAAGAGGGGAACTGGAGATTAAAATAGGACATCATGACAGACACTTAATGCACAAAGGCAAAAAGACATTCAGGGTGCTGATTAGCCCTTCTTGCTCAGAACATGCACCTTGATGTCTCCTTGTTGTTCCTCCCCAAGTAACACTACAGAGTAGCAGCCTCACTTTATAGATAACACTGGTGGTGTGAATTTGCCAAAAATAAAAGAGGCTTTAGTGTTCTCATCTTTATAGCATAGTCCTGTCCATCACTGTAGGGTCCAGTCCAGCTTACGCATATTTTGGGAGGGAAAGTCTCATTTTCTGTATTAAAAGTTGTATTTTCAGGGAATCAGAGGGTAAGGCCACTCCTTTGTTTATTTCGGGTGCAAGTTCAGATAGAGAAAGGGTGCAGCCGTGTGCCCATATGTTGGACAAAATCATATTCTGTAACTTTTTCATTAGTACAAGCACAGAGAACATTTAATTTACCTAATGAAACGTGTCCACTCCTCCCTTTTTAGATTCCAAGGCTTCCTTGGGCTTCCATTTGACCTAGGAAAGCCTTTGGGAGCATTGAGATGGGAGGGAACACTTGAAAGTCAAAAAAGCACTGCTCAGTGGCAGCGATCTGGTGGCAATTGTTGACTTTTAAAGTCCTTCCCTATCCTGAAGCCCCCAAAGCCTTCCCTTGGCCATCTGTGAGTCTGAGGGAGCCTCAGAAACTAAAAGGAGGGGAAAGGGCGCTTTCAATTACTGTAGTGTAAATTAAATGCTTCTAATCTGGCACCTGCTCCACACCACACTGGACACAAAATCACACAACCGGATTTTGCCATTTGAGTGAGGAGGGTACTCTATGGCTAGAGTTTCTTAGTGGAGTGCATTTCATCAAGACCTAATCTTATCCAAAGAGGACAGAGTAGAAAAAAAAACACAATGTTTTATGCCGTAATTACCATTAGACATTTTTTTTTGGGGGGGTGGGGTACAGCATTATCCATAACTTGTTTTACACTGAAATATTTTTGTGTTTGTGGATGTGTCCTTTTTTCCAAAGGCACAGGAATATTGCGGTACCTTCAATTACGAAATTAATGCATTTTCCAAATGCATTTTCTTAACTTGAAATTTTCATAACTTGAAACAGGGTTTCCCATAGAAATGCAATGGAAACAGATTAATTCATTCCAAGTGGGAGATCACCTCCCTCCAAAATACAAAAAGCACAGTTAACAGGCAAGCAAACAACAGAAGAACCTTTTTAATTTTATTCAGCTACAACACATACAATCCTCATGAAAGACGCACTGTGTTGTTTCTCCCTGTGTTTCATTTTCAGAGCCATCAGTTCCCACTTGCAGACCTGTGGCTGTTCAGTGGTTGTAGGAAGCAGTGCAGAAAAGGTCAATAAGGTAAACATTTACCTCTAGCTTGTAGAAAACAACCAACTAACAGGGTGCCCAGTGTCTGAGTTATAATCACAAGGAGGCTTTTAATTTATTTTAATGCTTGCAGAGTGTGTTGAAAGTTGCAATTAGAGATGGGCACGACTCAGAAAATTTTTTCGTTTTCGTCTAGGGGTCTGTTTTGTTTCGTTTCTGTTTTCGTGAGCTAATTTTCAAAAATTTTTGTTTTCGTTTCGTTACGTAATGAAAATGAAAAATTTTTCGTTTCTCCCCATTTAGCTCCATTGAGTGCTTTTCCAGTAACGAAAAACGAAAACTGGCTCAAAATTAGTCGTTTCGCTTCCGTTTTCGTTCCATTTTGAACCGTTTTTCGTTTTTCGTTTCGTTACGTAACGAAAACGGAAACGAAAATTGTGCTAAGTTGTGCCCATCTCTAGTTGCAATCCTAGCTAGTCATGAGAGCGTAACAGGGGTTCTGTCCATTCCAAATCAACTGTACCCTGTGTACTTGTTTGAATTGGGATTACCCTGAAATTCTGCAGGAGAGGCAGATCCAAATTGCTATTACTCATTAACTATTTACATTTGACTACTCTGATCCTGGGGGCAGCCATCATAATAAAAGCAAAGAGAGGCAAAACAACAAGCTGCAAAGTGTCACTTTTCCAAATATATTAAAGGAATGATTGTGAACCGAGAAGAGGAGCTTGTCCATCCCTTCTCTCCTTACCCATAAGAAATTAGGATGGCACAAGACTGAGGCCTCCTGTGGTTGGTTTGAACTAAATCTCTTTGCTTTCTTGTGCTGCAATGTTATGGGGAACGAGCTTTTATCTCTAGACTTTTTAACGTATGTCAGAATGGTGGACTGAATTATACAGTATATCTCTGCTAATGATATGTACTGATATATTAATCTATAGGATATAGCCTATTAGTTGTGGATATGATGGTTGATGGGGTGGCAAGGTGCATTTTTATAGTAACAAAATATGCAAGGTTGGGTGCTGGGAGATAGCATTACCCACAATGGAGCGGGCAATATATTTGGATCCCAGGAGTAGACAAAAACCAAGCTGTCCATTCCCATGCAGTCTACATTTCAATGTTGCATTTCTTAAGGATTTGCTAAAATGTCCCATGCACCTCTAACATTGTCTCGTCCTGCAGATAGTGCGGACACTGTGCCTATTTCTTACTTCAGCAGAACGGAAGTGTTCTAGACTATGCAGAAATGAAATCTCTTTCAAGTATGAGTCAGGTCTGTTTGTGCAAGGATTGCTCAAGGTAAGGTCTGGATCAACTAACATCTTTGATTCCTTCAAGAAAACACTGTCAAAATCCAGAAACCTCTGGGTTGCTGTTCTTTTTCAATTACAAAAACTAATTTTGTGCTTAGTCTTACCAATTTATTTATCATTGCTAGTCTATGTTTCTGCTTGTCCTGATCCATATATCTAGAGGCAGTAAATATCTAGTATTTTTACATGGTTTCTTCCAGTTGATTTCCCCCCCCCCCCTTAAAATACAGGGTTCTGTTCACAGCTGGGTCGTTTTTCAGACTTGCTTTCAGAGGAGGAGGTTACTGAAAGTTTATCCAGTCTCACAGTGTAAAGCCGCCTTTCAATCCCACTTTGGAAGTAACACTTCCTTAGTTGATGATGATGTTTTCTGGTAATCATAAATGATACATAACCTCTAACTTGGCAGAATCTGCACACAGCTGCTTGAAGCATAAAGGGGAAAAACAGCAACATTTTTCCAAAGTAAAATTTTATGTTCTCCCGTATGTTTGTTTTGTTCCAGCAATTGATACCAAAATAATTGTGCTTTTGCTTAAAACACTAAATAACTTCTGCTTATAAATATCTGTAAAATATAATGTAACTCATAGTTCTTAGACATTTGGTATTTGTTAGACATGTTCTTGACTTATTGAGAAACATATTTTCTATCTGATAAAGAAATAGCTTTCTCATCTTAACACTATTAAATTTATAAGCTGTCGCTGGCCCTGTCAAATCCTATCAGTTACATCTTCATTTCTGGCAGCCCTATTAGACCTATCTTACTCATTACATGTTTGTGCACTCCCCTATCTTAGTCTAACACATGGTTGTGTCTAGGACATGGTTGTCCCTCTCTGACTACATACAGTATGTAGCCCTCTCTGGCTGAGACCCAGCCTGAGACTACTGACACCTGACTTATATAGCAGCCTGGATGATGCCAGACACAATCTGATTGGTCAGAATGCTGTACTATGCAAGCACAACATTCTGGCCATTCATCGCAAACACATTTATGCATACCTTATTTTTCCACCTATAAGACGCCCCCATGTATAAGATTAGCCCCCCATTTTTCCAACCCAAAATTCCAGTTTTGAATTTGCATGTTCTCTCTTCTGCTTGCTTCCATGTATAAGACAACCCTCAATTTTTAGTCGAATGGTTTTATACAAAACATAGTATTATACACAGAAAAATACTGTACATATATGCAGATTCATGCTATCTTGCATAATTATAAATGCTAACAGGTGAGATCATTTGCCACTGCTTCCTTAGAACAATGTGCTTTCTTATTTCTTTTGAAGAAGAAAGAAAAATGGGTAGCTTTCCTTTCTTCTTCAAACGCCTCACCTTAATAGCAATGTAATTTGAAAGTTATGTTGCCAACTGAAAGTATTATTTCTCATCTATTTGGCAGTTTTAACCTCAGTGTTAAAGTTATTTGGTGAACGGAAAAATAAGACAAGTGAAATCCTGGCCTAGATTCCAAACTGGAAAAAAAACCTTTTAGGAATGATCATTGCATAATAGCCTCATGGAGGAAGAAAACAGGCCCTGGGGCAAGCAGAGTTATAAATTTCTTGCTCCCTGTGAAAAAAAGTTAGTGAGAAAGGAAGTATGTGGTTTTTGTGGCTGAACATCTGATCACTTTAATCTGTGTGTGGCTGAACTGGTTCCCTAAGACTCTTCAGGTTTGTATTGAATTTTGAGATGGAACCTAGGTAGTCTTCCTTGCCTCAAGTCTTATTTTTCCATGTGCAAGCTGTATTTTGACTGTTAAAATCACAGTGATAAATGCTCTTACTTCGAAATTAATTTCAGTGATTTAACTGCAACTTGTTTTTGAGATTTCTGTAAGGTAAGCTTATACAAAAGCTGTTGACCATGCTGTTTGAATGCTATATTCAACAGTTTAGGGTCCCTTTCTTCAGCTGGGGACCTGTCAAATGTTTTGGACTGCAATTTCCATTAGCCGCATTTAACATGGCCAACAGTAAAAAATGGTGGGAGCCGTGGTCCAGAATGTCCAGAGACCACCAAGCAACATTGCTAGCTCCTTCTCCCACCCCCCTGGGGTGCAGGGGAGTGGCACCCAATGTGTAAAATGTCTAAACAGCACACACAGCTTCACTGTGCCAAGGGGGTCAGGAGAAGCAGCATGCAATGTTTAAAATGTCCTTAAGCAACGGAACCAAGCTGGCCCTGTTACTTAAAAACTTTTTAAACATCATGGGCCACTCCCCCACGCCCCTGGGGGTCAGGAGAAGTGGTGTGTGATGTTTAAAATGAGTTTAAGCAACAGAGCCAAGCGCTCGGCTCCGTTGCTTAAATTCATTTTAAACATTGCGCACTACTTCTCTCAACCCCCCCCCGGGTGTGGGGGAGTGGCGCACAATGACTCCATGGAGGCAAGCCCCGGGCTCCAGCTATTGGCGCTGGGGGGGGGGGAGAGAAAAATCTTTTGTTTTTCCACCCCAGCGCCAATCAGCTGGAACCCGGGGTTTGGGGAATGAGGGAAAAGGTTTAAAAAGCCTGGGCTTTTAAAACCTTTCCTCCCATCCCTCAAGCCCTTTCGGGGTACCACGATATAGCGGGACTGCAGTATATGAAATATGAAAGGGCGGGGGGGGGGGCACTGTACTATAATATCTTGAATGGTCTCAAGAATTTGCAGACCACGTACTTCCATATTTGCTGCACAATTTGATAGATATTCCAAACAGATCTTTCAGTTTACGGTGTGATGTTGTACCGGCCTTAATTGCTGTAACTTTTATTATATAGTAACTAGACTTTCAATTCTTTACACTGTTACAGGATGTGACCGGAAGCTTTGTGTTGCCTTTCCGTCAAGTAATGTATGCTCCCTATCCCACCACACACATAGATGTGGACGTTAACACAGTCAAACAGATGCCTCCATGCCATGAACATATCTATAACCAACGGCGGTACATGAGATCTGAACTGACAGCATTTTGGAGAGCTACTTCCGATGAAGATGTGGCTCAGGATGCCGTTATCCACACAGATGAAAGCTTCACTCCTGACTTGTACGTTTCCCTTTCAAGTTCACAGAACAACAATAACTGTGAAACATTTGTGGAGCCAAACTTTTTTACTTAGGAAAACACAGCAGACTTTCAGATGAGCTAGCTATACTTCAGTCATGACTCTATACCTGTCATGATTTAAATGTGCAGTAACTGTTGAGTACTGGGTGCATTTTGTCCGCCCATTTAGCATCATGAGGGTGGGGGATATGAGTGATATTTTCCCTTTTGAATAATCCTCTTGTTCTCTCCAAAGACCTGGGAGTGATTGAACACTTACTTTTGTTTGATAAGAGGCCATGGGGCAGGGTTAATTGCCATCAACCTGAAACAGCAAGGCCAGGGGTCAGATATAAGAGTTATAGTCTAACATTAAATGGGCAGCCATGCTGCCCAGTTTGGTATAGAACAATGCATCTGAACCTTGGGTATTGCTATTGGGCCACTATTCAAAGAACCCTTCACCACCAGCTGTGCTGGCTGAGGTTTCTGGGGGTTGTAGTCCAAGAGCACCAGGAATACGCAAAGTTGGGAACCACCGGTATAGTGGATTTGATTTCTCTCTTCCTTCTCCATCTACGATTATCTCACCATGCTTTGGACAGTTAATAATGTAAGACATGGGGCAGTCATGGTGATGAACCTTGATATCTTTGATTCAAATGGGTTTAGATTTTATTCTCTGTGTATGTTAATGTGAGGAATGACCAGCTAAATTTGTGGTGCAGTTCATAAGTTAGTGTTTATAAATGCATGCACTATTGGTTACTGAGGTTTTATGCTTTTAGCTGAGCTTGTGAACTGACTTCACTAGAAAACATGGCATTTTTGATTAAGAGAAGAGATCTGAAAGCTTTCTGGTCATCAAATACTGAACATATATAT
Organism: Phrynocephalus versicolor; assembly: GCA_023846285.1. Classification (NCBI taxonomy): domain Eukaryota; kingdom Metazoa; phylum Chordata; class Lepidosauria; order Squamata; family Agamidae; genus Phrynocephalus; species Phrynocephalus versicolor. The sequence continues at coordinate 19,713,659 of JAHTLZ010000237.1, forward strand.
GTGAACCAGCCTGATACTTGTAATGAGTACAGTGTAAGTTCACATTTTTGCATCCGTACATCTACTTAAACAAGTGTGTTTCCATTGTTGTTGTTGTTATTGTGCAAGTCTTCATTTTATATTACATTAGAGAGTGAAACCAAACCTAACCTCTCACTTTTCTCCTACATCAGGCATGTCCAAACTTCGGCCCTCCAGATGTTTTGGACCACAACTCCCAGAATTCTAAGCTTAGTTTGCCAATGACAAAGGACTGTGGGAGTTGCGGTCCAAAACATCTGGAAGGCCGAAGTTTGGACATACCTGCCCTACGTGGTGACTCTGAATGTGATGCAGATGGTTGTCTTTGAAAATAGTGGAGGACCTATACACGCTTTTGAATGTTGCAATGTGTTTACAGTTAACGTTATCAGGCACTAGTTTAACTTGACGCTTGATACAAAAAGGAACATACTACTTCATGTTTCCTCTGTTTGTATTTTACAGGAATGTTTTCCAAGATGTTACGCACCAAGATACTCTGGTAAAAGCCTTCCTCGACCAGGTAATAATTGTTTATCAAAGTAAACTAAAACTGAAAAACAGTATACAGGGCTTTTTATACATGAGTAGTCCTTTGGAGAACAGTAATTTCAGAGATCAAATTTTGAAGCCATGGGGGGGGGGCGGAATGGAGAAAAACAGAACAATCACGGAGAAAAGGAGTTTTGTTTTTGTTTTTTTTTGTGGGTTTTTTGCCCTCATTGTTTTCCAGAGTTTCTAGATGTTTTACGTCTTGAGTGAAGAGTGGCAGTGGAAGTGGAGGTGAACTCCTCTCTTCTTCCTCCTTACATGTTTAGAGTAACCCTTTTCTGGATGTCTGCATAGCAACCCTTCTTCACTAGCCCTGAATGTGGGCAGCTTGTGTGATGATCCAAGCAGAAGAAAAGGAACACTTGGAGCTCTTTTTCAGAGGAGATGTGTTGAACCTTTCTTTATGGCTCTCGTCTTAACAGGTATTTCATTTGAAACCTGGATTGTCTCTGAGGAGTGTTTTCCTTGCCCAGTTCCTCTTAGTCCTTCACAGAAAAGCCTTAACCCTCATCAAGTACATAGAAGACGATACGTAAGTATCCAGCTAAGGGGGGCAGTGGGTTGGATGTTAGTAGTTTCAGACAAAAGTATTTGGCTTAACCCTACCTTTTCTTCTCCCGCGCTCTCAGGCAAAAAGGCAAAAAGCCTTTTAAATCTCTCCGGAACTTGAAGATTGATCTGGATTTAACAGCAGAGGGCGATCTCAACATAATAATGGCTTTAGCCGAGAAGCTCAAACCGGGTTTACACTCTTTTCTCTTTGGCCAACCGTTCTACACGAGCGTACAAGAACATGATGTCCTAATGGCATTTTAAAGACATTGCCAACATGGGGTTCCGTAACTCCATAGTCCTTTGTATTTAAGATAAAGGGAATACAGTTTTTCTCTTTCTAAGCTTGTGCTGTTGTGAATCTGCATGTGAGGTGACATTGCGACCTGTTTGGGGAGGGGGGGGAGGAGAAGGAAGTGTTGTTTGGAGTCAGGTCGCTGCAGTTTAGGTGCACATATAAGAATCTGTGGTGTTTATCCTGTGAGTAAACTTTCCCGCTTTTGGTTTAAAGGCTAGCGTAATGGGGATTTCAAAGCCACAGAAGAAAGAGGAACCTTTTCAATTGATTTATGACCTGCTCGTCTCATGTGGTGTGTTGGATGAAACAGTAAATGTGTCCCTTGCTTGCATCAGGACTTCTGACTGAAAAACAATGCCGTTTAAAGGCAACTGTGTCCCTGGCGCATGAAACTAGGTCCAGTGCCATCTCTCTTTTGTTCTTCCTGTAAGCTCCCAAAGCCACTAGAATTCAATGGGGACATCTTAGCATTTAAACAGAAATCAGAAAGACGCAAGTGAAATCTTACTGCAAGCAGAGTTGGACTGATCCTGCCAAATGCTGTTTTTAAGCTGAGCGTTGGATCTCTTATTTCTGTGTGTACCGTGCTGACCAAGGTGATTCTATTGCTGCTTATGCCGTGGGCTGTCATGTTGCCTCGTGACTAACACTGCAGCGGAGCTTCAGAGGACTAAGTAGGAAAGTGAGGTTCTGTGCCGAGCTTTCTCCAACAGGCTGCAAAGGAAATGCCAAGCGTTATGTCCCAGACCAGCGATCCCCAAATGCCGGTCATCCAGATTCTTGCGATTTCATTTTACAGGCATTCCAGTCAACATTGCCAGCAGTTAGGGGTTTGGGGAACTGAACAGAAAACATTGGGAGGCCAAAGAATGAGAAGGGCTGTCCAAAACCTTCTTTGGTCCTAGGTTGGGGATGGAAGGTAGGGTGGTAGTAGTAGAATAGTTATAGCTGAACTTCAAGAATGATGGTGACAAAGCTTGAGTCCGTTGCTATGCCTGCTTTCAAAGTTGCATATTTGCACCTCATCTACTTTTTAATGTTGAAAAAGAAAAAGATGTAATTACCCTGCCTTCTTACTTCCTTTCATATTGTTTCATGTGGAAGACATCCATTGGTTGTAGTCCCAGTAGTTCACAAAGGGGTTAAAAAAGAAGATTCGCCAGCATGTTGTGTTTCATAATGTACTGGATGCTTTAGTGTTGTTTGCTGTTCTGTTATTTATTTAATTGTTGTTGCATAGATGTTTGCCAAATGCAGGGATTTCTTTTTCTTTTAGTGCAATATTTTGTGTTGCCTTGAGATCTGGGCATTGTATGTTGAAAGACATCTCTGAATGCGTCATGGCTCAGGTTTCCCGTGGCATTCTGTACACAAACTTTTATTTACTTTACAGAATTTTGCTGTGGTCTAATGGGTGTGGGTCCTTAATGGTGGCTCAGAGGAACACACAGAATTCTGGGGAAGAATTTTTCTCATTTCACTTCTCCATCTCAGGAATCTTTGTGTGCCAAACTCCCCTGTTAAAAAATGAGCTTATGAAACTCAAGGTCCAACATCTCCAAAGATGGCGTGTAACATTACTTTATTAAAATGTCCAGTTACCATGTCAAAACACTATTTTTTTATTTTTATTTTTTTTTGCAGAAATAGAAAGCTTTTGAAGAGTTAGCCATATGGGGAAAGAACAAGAAAGGGATAACAAATCAGGTGGAAAGGAGATCTTGTACCCTTTTCCTTCAGTGTGGAATCGGGGACAAGGCTAAGTGAGCAGTAATGATTAAAACTGTGTCCCAGAGTGCATGGGATGAGCTCTAGTGATCTCACAAGATTGTGAGAGTCAAGAAGTCACAAACAGCACTACTTCTGAGATGAACAGTTGTGACTCACTTGAGCATAGTAAGTTACAACTAGAGTAAGTCCAGTGGAATCAGTGGAACTTACGTAGGAGTTGACTCACCAAATCCTCATTGGTTCATACTCTAGTGTGATTTATTACACTAAGCCACAGGATTTCAGCCAGTGCTTAGGAGAATTATTGCTGCCACCGTCTAGTAACAAAACACACACCATCTGCTTGCTTATTATTGCACAATACAAGATGATGGGAGAAAACTTCCTTAATTTTTCTCGTTCATTTGGTTTTACATGGTTTTAGAGTCTTATGTGTTTACTAGAGAGGTTGCCATACACCGACCACATTGTTGAATCACATGCCTAGTTGCGGGTTGGTGTGTCTGGACAAATACCACTGGCATTACTAAGGTGAAAGCTACGTTGCCTGAAATACACAACAATGTCCACTTGTTTCAATATGAAATGTCTGGAAAACTTGCTCAAAGTGTTGGTGCACTTTTGCCATGCATGCAGAGCATAATAAAAGATAAATACCTCATCACGGTGTGTCGACTGTCTTTTTACTTAGCTTATTGCAATTAAATCTACAACATTTCGTTTGCCCTAAGCAGAGATGGGCACAAATTGCTTTTGGTGATTTTCACCCCCTGCCTCCATAAGGAGGGGTTTGAATCATAGTGTCTTAGTTCATCATCTGCTGTTCTGTGCACTACAGCAGATTTCAATAGAACAGTCACTTCTGAAAACAGGCTAGCTTTGAAGTCCTGCAGAACTCTTCATCAGGTTGAGCTTTTCAGAGCAAAGGATGAAGAGAAAGACAAACCTCCCCCGTATCATGGTTTGTGCTGGGTTGGTACGAGCAATAAATTTATGATGTTGGATCTGTGTGTGTAGTAGGGACTTGGATTGGTAAGCATATCAGTGAACTCTCATTTTTAAAAAGCAGAATATAATTTGTGTGTGGAGCGGAGCCATTTTATAAGAACCACACATAGAGACACAACTACTGGCGCATGGCAGGAAGGATAGGGAATGCCATTTCCATTCTGTATGAACTTCCATGTGAGGTCAGTCCCAAGAGTGAATGTTCTGTTCATAGAATCATGAAGCTGGAAGAGGCCTATAAGGCCATCAAATCCAACCCCCTGCTCAGTGCAGGAACACCTTCCAGTTGGCTCTCCAAATGTTTCTTGAATGCCTCCAGCCCCTCTTGAGGTAACTGGTTCCACTCCTGTACTGCTCTGACAGGACATTTTTCGTGATACGCAACTGGAAGGGTTCAGACCTTTCCCCTGAAATATAGTAGGACCCCCGTATCCACTGATTCAGTTATCCACCGTTGGCAGAGGAAAAAATAAATAATTCAACAGCCGCAAAGCAAACTACTGTCACAAACAGCAGCTGTAAAGCAAGCTACTGTTGCAAAACAGCAGCTGAAAAGCAAGTTACTATCATAAAACAGTTTTGGGGACATTTTGGCATTCTCATCCACGGTTTTCATTATCCACAGGAAGTTTTGGAACCAATCCCCAGCGGATACCGGGGTCCTACTGTAACTGATGGTTTTGTAAGTATTTCAAGAAACTTACAGTGACCTCCTCTCTTGGTTTCCTTTCTAAATAGATTCATTTTCAATAAGCTGCATAAAAATCAAGGCACTGGACATTTCTGAGCATTATAAAGGATTATGCCTTATGTGTATGTAGCTACACTGTCTCATTACTTTGTTTCATTCTTGGCCATTCTCAATAATTTTAAATGGTCTCATTTAGTATTCCAACAATTTAACAAATGTAATAACAAAAAGATGTTCTAGATATTTTTAACTGCCACAAATTAAGGCTCCTTAATTAACTAGCTTTAGGAAAAATTTGCATGGTTTGAATGGAAGATGGTATTAACTATTGGACAATAGCTTTCATTTCCTGTGCAGGCACTGTAATGCTCACGACCTTACAAGAAACACTTGTATTAAAAACAGAGTGCCAAATGTAACCTGGATTCAGAAAACAAAGAAGGACTAGAGGTCTACTACTTTCTGTTTCCTCTTTTCTCAAATGAAATTGTTCTACTCCTTTAAAATGCTTAAACCCTACAAATGCCAGGTGGAACACAAAGGATCTGTAGGTGTAGTACTGTGCCTTGTGGCTGGCCACAAGCTATTTCGTCCACACTCTTGTTTCATCAAAATAAAATAAAATAAAATAAAATACCCACAGTTTGATCCATTTTTGCACATTTGTCCATAGAAAACGCATCTCCCTTATTTGGACATTCCATGGAAACATAAGAGTGTGGTTACACTGCAGGGGAAATGTGCTGTGAATTTCAGAAGGCAGCAGAGAAGGAGGAGGAAATTGCCAGTCAGCCCTTGTTTACAGCTTATTAAGGCATCTTCTGCTGTAGCCATACAAATCTGACTTTCCATATGCTGGAGCAATTTCTGCATTATTTGTCAATGTAGCTACCTCCTAAGATTCACTAAAATGACACTAACGCAAGGAAATTGGGAAAAGAGTAAGATCTAACTTGAGATGGATTAACCCAGCTCTGACTACACTGTAGAAAAATGCAGGAAATACTATGGGTTTGGGGTGGGCTATGATTAGATTTTTTTTCCCCATTGACCATATGATGGAAATGGAAATCAGATCACGGTTCTCACACATCCATAGTTTTTCCCCTCCACTGTTGGGCCATTTGCTTTTTAAAAGTGCATCCATTTGCATCGTTTCAGGTGTATGATAGCCTTAGCCAATGCAAAAGGAGGAATCACGCAAACACACATTGCTCACCTCTTGCCTCATGAAGGAGAGACACAAACACATGGACACACAACTTTGCCCTCAATTTGTGCCTCATAAGAGAGAAGTCACAGAGAGAGACACACACATCTTGCCCCTTGACTCTTGACTTGTGCCTATCACAATTGAGTCTGTTTTCTCAAAGCAAGAAATGTCTGTCTGCCATTTTGATCTGCTGTCCTCCATTTTCCTTGGCTGTGTAAAGCTGTACCGGTGCGCTCTTGGTGCAAAGACTGATCAAAGGATTATCAAGCTGCCCCACTTGCCATGGCAGGAAGACTGGAGATAATTGCTGTGCTTAACAAGCACCACTAACGAGCTTGTTGCACTTTGAATATGCATGCCTTAGCTTATCATGGTTCTACATGGAGATGGTGGAGTATTTTGGGTGTCTGTACTGCTTATTTGAGCACAATGATATATTGCCCAGCTACAGCTCATATGAAATGTATAAAAATATAAAATGCATGAAGGCTATTAGATCTTCCCATCGGTTATTTGGACTTCTTGTAATGACCGGGAGGCTGTTCTGTCATTAATTCCAGGTTCCTAGATCTGTGTAAGTGGCTGTATTGTTCATAAACTTCTCATAGACAGATCTGGAGCTGACTTCATGATTTCACTGAGATTTCAACAGATAGTCCTGCTTTAACAGCCACTCCTCTCTCCATAGGTATTGAGGAGGAAGCCAGCACATACTCAGGGACCAGTGCGAGCAATATACATTAGCAAGATGCTTCTTTCTCCCACCATCCCCACCTTATTTAAAAACCAAGTAGAGGTAGTCTCTATATCTCTTTTTTAATAGCTTACAGCAGGGCTGTCCAACTTTGAACAAACTGAGGTCTACTTTTATTTATTTATTTATTTATTTACTTATTTATTTATTTATATAGCTTGTATGCCGCCCACTACCCAAAGGTCTCTGGGCAGCTCACAATCAAAATAGACAATTAAAACATCAAAATTAAATAAAATTAGAACAATAAAAACATGTAAATACAATAAATATGATACATTAAAATACAACACTAAAATTGCCATCAGGACCCACAATCATTAGTTAAAAATGTCTGGAACAGGAAGGTTTTTACCTGGCGCCAAAATGTTATCAATGTCGGCGCCAGGCGAGTCTCACCTGGGAGGGCATTCCATAGTCTGGGGGCAGTTGCTGAAAAAGCCCTATTCCTGCAAGCCATCCCTTTCACCTCCTAAAGGGATGGCTCTTTCAGGAGGGCTCCCTGACTTGATCTTAATTGCCAGGTAGGCTCATATGGAAGGAGGCGGTCCTTCAGGTATCTAGGTCCTAAGCCGTTTAGGGCTTTATATGTCAAAACAAGCACTTTGAATTGGGCTCGGGCAGCAACTGGTAACCAATGAAGGTTACACAGAATTGGCGTGGTGTGTTCGTTGGCGGCCCTACCACTCACCAGCCGTGTAGCACGATTCTGAACCAGTTGCAATTACCAGACCGTCTTCAAAGGCAGCCCCACATAAAGCGCATTGCAGTAATCAATGTGGGATGTTTTTCTGGATGAAAGTGCCTGAGGGCTACTACACTAAAACCTCTACTCATGAATTTTATGTGTTCCAAGCATATGCTCATAAGTTAAAAAAAAATTGTAAGTAGAGCAGCAGTTTCCCATAGGAACGCATTGAAAATCAATTAATCCTTTCTGGAGGGAAAATATTTCAATGCATTCCTACCACGGGCTACTGGTGAGGCTGACCATGTACATGCTTCCCTTACACCCACTCAAGCCGGTGTGGACGGGTACAAGGGAGGCGCATGTATGCTTGCGCAGATCGCCCCTTCCGCTTGCCCAGGCTGCTGGAAAACTTTTTTTTTAAAAAAGGTGCACTTTTCCTCCCAACCCGCCCAGGGCCTGACTTGACTCTACTTCTCCTCCTGTTCCCCCCCTTCACCCTTCCAGCCCCCTTGCTGCCACTGCTGCTGCTGCCCATAGCTCTCGCTCACTTCTGCCATGTTCTCTGTGCAGCTGAGATGGGCCAAGCCAGCAGTGGGGCAATCACATTGTCAGGGCGGCGCAAGGAGGAGGGAATGGCTCAGAAGAGGAGCAGGAGGAGTGGCAGGTCACAGTCTCTGTGAGGCAACTGTGGGGGTGGGAGGAGGAGGAGGATGGGAGGAAGGAATTCTCCGGGGCAGAGAAGAGGGGGACGTCACCATGCAAAGGAGGTGGGCATACCCATGACCCCACCCCTCACTGTCCCATCCACTCCCCTTCCTCCGCTCTGCACCAACAACTCAATTGGTCACGAGACAGTGGCACGGTAGGGAGAGCAGGGGACTGTGCCATGGCCCTTGAACTGCCCCACTTGGCTGAAACAGTGGGCTGGCAGACCCATAGCTTTGCTGCGGCAGTGGTGGTCCTTGGGGTGGGGGAGGTAGAGGTGGAGTACTTATCACCTCACATTTTTAATTGATGGCTGGTAGGCTACTTTTGAACCCTTCACGGGCTACTGGTAGCCCCCGGTCTACCTGTTGGGCAGGCCTGGCTTACAGCAAAGCGAACAAGCCTTGATTTACCACTTGTTCGGCAGTTCCCTTTTAACTGTACCACATGCTGGGCTATTGCAAACAAGATGTCAACAAGGCTTCCTCTATCTTCCTGTGAAGCCAGTTAATGTGGAGAAACCCAGGGGAAGCCTGAATTCTCTGGTGCAACTTCACAGCAAATAAATGTGAGTGAATTTGCATTTTCCTCACTGAATAGTATCACCCACAATGAAGCTCCTCGGGTTGCAATACATAAACTGGACTCATAGGACCTTTTGGAGGTCTTGGATTGATAGCATTGTCATATGAGTTGGAAACAAGTTGATGACACATAACACCAACAAGCAGCAAAATTAAAGAACTCAGCAGCAAAATGTCTTCAGGCCATGTTGGGTACGTATATACTAGCATTTTCCCACAGTAGGTTTTTTTTTTTTTGTCATTTTCCTTTCCAGTTTATGAAAGGTAAATATTTTTGCTTTTCCAATTCTACAGGCTAGCTTAACTTATCTTCATTCCACATACTGTCCCTTCATGAAAGCCAATCAGCAATTGTCTTAGAGCTGTATGGAATGTTTATTGAGCTCTAGGGATTTCCTTCCTATTTAGGTTTAAAGCACTTCCCCATCAGAAATAGATGTGATTGTATTCCTGTTCTTATGGGAAATTGTTTTTCATTAGAAAAAATATACTGTAATACAAACAACCCGGGAGGTTAAGGAGGCATCACATAACTCTGTGAATATGGATTGTGGATTACAGATGAATTTGATTTTTAAAGCTTCCATATGAAAATAAAATGAAGCCATTATTAAAAACTCAGTGGGGTGGGTTATGGTTTTCTGGGTTTTTAAAATGCTGGTGATCTAAACCTCATATAGATTGTGCACTGTGTTGTTGTTTTTTTGCAAAAAAAAAAATATATATATATAGCAGAAATAAATGTGTGTATTTTTAAATGTATGCTTGCTGGTTCTATATGGGATGGGAAACTTATGGGAATCGAGCAGCAGACAGAACCCCAGTATTGGAGAGATATAAAATGGGGGGGGGGGTATACAGTAATATGATCAGAATGATATTATTTCACATGAGTAGAAAGGGAAAGGATTTTAGCAGCAGAATATTAGTTATTGGTGGCAGAACCAAATTTATAGACATAACCAAGCCTTACCTTTATTATGGTGTACCAGTTTCTTGTAAAATTCCTTTTTTGCTACATTGTAGAAGTATAGAGAACCACAGGGGAGAATAGCTACATGTTTCCCAGAGTCCACCCCTTTCTCATAATTGACACTTCAAGTCTCAAACATTTACCTTGTATAAAGGAATTAATTTGTTCCAAATGAAATTATGTTAAGCAAATTTTCCTTTATACAAATTTCCTATAGAAATGCATTGAAAACAGAGTAATCCCTAACTGTGACCATTTTATGTTGTATGGATTCGCCCCATAGACGATTCTGTTAAGCAAATTTCCTCTATCTCCAGAATTTTTTTATGTTGTACAGATTTTATGTTATACAATCCATTTGTTATACGAGGGTCTACTGTATTTATTTAGGTTGCATGAAATTATAGATTTGTGCATGCTGATTCATTCAAGTATATTTAGAAACGAACTGAACAGATCAACAGCAACAAATAACTGTTTCCAACAGACTAAGGAGAGGGAAAGAACTCTCCACAGAGAGGTGCGGCTATCCTTCAAATCAAAGCCTGGAAGAAAGAACTGGTTAGTTCTGAGTAGATAGACATTATAAGAAAGAAAAAAGAAAAAAAGCCCTTTCCAGTGAAGGAAACTACAACAAGCAGCATCTGATGTTGCAAATCAAACTCAAATAACATTACTTTCCATTGCACCCTGGTGAATGAAACATGTCTGCTGTTTATGTATTCAATCATGAAGACTTCTGTAGATTGCATGTTCCCCTATTCATGGAAAGATATATGCTCTCTCATCTAGGCTGGGTCTGGCCCTTGGCCTGATTAAGACTGACTCTTCTTATGATCTTAAATTTACGTCATAGCTCTATGGTGAATATTTGTGCTAAATCAGTCTTCCATACCACACAGGTCTGCACAAACACAGGTCCTTGAAAACCAAACCGAACAAAAACCAAAGTGTATTTTCCCCGTTTGTCACTCCATTAAGTTGCAGTAACGAGTTAAACAACTGGAATTTCAATAACATAGATGACTGTGGCTCAGTGATTGAGCCATTGGGATTTTTTTGACTCACATTCTTAGGATTTTCCATTCTGGGAAATCCCACCTGACAGATTCACACTTACAGACACCTAACTTTCACTTCCATGGAGAAGGGTGTACCTCAGAGGCTTGGTGGCCTTGCTCTGGCCTAGGTTTCTGACAGAAAAAGGCAGGTGTCCCAGCAGTAGCTGGAAGTCTTTTTAAACAGAAAGCTAGTCTGTGATGTTTTTGAGCTAGGCCTTTCTCGAGGCGAGTGAAATGTAGGTTTCTGCAGGTGTAGGTTCTCTGGTGGCATTCTCAGAATGGAGAATTCTGGGAAGAGGAATCTAAAATTCCCAATGGCCCCTCCTGATAAAATAGACAGCTATATTTAAATACTAAATCCAACTCTTCCACATCCAACAGCTGGGACTGGCCTGAAATGAGGCCAGAGGTTTTCTCGATGACTAGAGCTGTTGACGCTCAAAGTTGTGTAAAACCAAACATTGAAGCAGGCTGTTTGAGTTCATGAGGTTACTCGGTCTAAATCTGTAGCAGAAATGGCTGTGTATCAAGAACACAATTCAACCAGCTTTTAATTATAAGCAACTTTTCTGGATAATCACCCAAAACACTTAATTTAAATCAAGATGGCATGACAAGCTCTTGTACTCGTTTTTGTGTATGCACGCACACGCACACAAATACACACACGTTGAAATGCAGATATTTTTCTGTCTTCACAGAGGCGTTGGAAGCTGAGCATTGTACAGTATTCAGATGCAGATTTGTAGATATTTTGTTCATGCAAAACAGAGGCGTTGCAATGCCAGAGCTGAAGAGGTGGCCGGGTTTGAAAGGTGCACGTTCTCTTTAGGCAGCAGAAATGTTATCAAAGAACCTTTTTCACTCTTCTGTTTGCATAATAGATCAAAGGGCACTGAGTCACAGTCAGTAGTGATTACTGCTCAAATAGGTCCATCCAGATTGGAAGTTTTTAGGGTCAGTACAAACAGCTGACAGTCCCGGGCACTGCTTGGTCTTCATTATGTGTGTTAGGAGTGCTAACCGTTTATTGATTCTGATAGATCTAAAGCTGTGGGATCAAAGTTGATACCTTGAACCCTGTCTCTTTAATAGCTGCTTCGCAAGCAGAAAGTATGGAAGATTTCCCCATTGGCTTGTTCCTGGTAGACAAGCTGCTAATGACTTGAAGTACAGGACCTTTTAGCAGTGCCCACTACATATGAGGATCATTGACCAGAATCTGCTTCTTGGTTTTTTTGTTCCTGTTTTCTTGATGGAGGAAAATCAAAAGAACAAAGATTCTGTGGGGAGGCAGAATTTTGTCTGTCTCCTGTCTCAGGGAGCATTTATATTACCCAAACTGGAAAGATTTGTTATTTCTGCAATTTGATTTGCTGCCTATAATGTGTTTGAAAGTGCTGTTAGTGCTCACACAGGGGTGTGGATTGATTCAGGAGTTCCCCTTTCATAGTAGATGTGATGCGATTTGCCTTCCAGCCCAGAGCCCCCCTTCTTTCATTCCTTCCTCTGGTCCCACTTCTGCCAATCTGACAGAGAACTCTCTCTCTCTCTCTCTCTCTCTGTCTGTGTGTGTGTGTGCGTGTGTGTGTGTGTGTGTGTGTGTGTGTGTGTGTGTGTGTGTGTGTG
>JAHTLZ010000237.1:19728519-19763911 GCA_023846285.1 Phrynocephalus versicolor
GATAGATAGATAGATAGATAGATAGATAGATAGATAGATAGATAGATAGATAGATAGATAGATAGATAGATATGTATATGAAACAGAAAAACAAACAAATATATTTCTTACATAGTATGAAATCTTAACTGGTTAAATTCATTATTTTGACTAAGTGACTGGTTACTCTTATGTCTTATTTTGCCATCATCTTATGCCTTTTATGATTTTTATTTTTGCTTCTTGTTTTATTCTTACAGTCTATTTGTTGTTTGTATTACTTGGATTCACTCTACAGCATTTGTTTGTTTTGTTGCAAACCACCCAGAATTCCTCATGGAAAATTAAATAAATAAATAAATAAATAAAAATACTTCACTCTAACTATGGACTTCTTATTTATTAAACTGTAGCACTCAGAGAACACTGACATTGCTAACTGTCGGAACCTTGACTAGGAAAAGGCTGGAAGAGGAAACTAAACTAGAGGGAATAATCAGCTGCTACGGTATGATAGCCTTTACCCCTAAAGTCTCTCCAAACCAAACCTCTTAAAGGCATAATGTGCAGGTTGCTGAATTCCAAGTGTCAAAATATTCTTCTTAGTTGAAATTAAGTTTATTTTCCACTCTTGTGTTTCAGCAAGGCAGCAACAAGACTGTGGGCTTGTTGCAAAGCATGCTGTGAGAGGAGCCCTTTGTGGCCTGTACATCCCTATGTTGCATTGGGATTCAATAGCAAACTGGTATGGCAGAGGTTCTCAACCTGGGGGTCGGGACCCCTTTGGGTGGCCGAACGACCATTTCACAGTGGTCGCCATGTGCCAGTGAAGAAAAAGGCACAAACGGCTTGGGTCTGGAGGAAGGGGGGAAGGAAGGGGAGGAAGAGTGACTTACAACTTGATAGGTTGGAGGGGATGTCTGTCAAGGGCACTGGAGGCTGCGATTGGCTGAGGGCGCCTGTGTAGAGGGACCTTCTCTATGGCACCTGCGGTGGTGGCCTGCCAAAGGGGGCTTGTGGCCTCTTCCAAGCAGGGCAAGGGGTCACCACAACATGAGGAACTGTATTAAAGGGTTGCGGCATTAGGAAGGTTGGGAACCACTGTGCTATGTGATACTGTAGAGAGTGTCAGACCAGGGCCTGAGACACCTTTGTTCAAACCTCATTCGGCCTTGTTAAACCAACATGGGCAGCCACGGTAAACTGCTCCTTGAACTTGGAAGATCCTATTAGGGTCACCTCAAGTCAGAAGGGAGATTGCCGCTCGTAATAATTAACCACCTTGAAAATATTTCGGGGGGGGGGTAATTAAACTGTGGACCTTGCTACCAGAAATTCTAGTGATGGCTGCCAGCTTGGACAGCTGAGAAAGGAGATTACAGAAGTGCAAGAGTGGTCTTAGGCAGCTCTGCCCAGCAGGGTTATGTGGTACCTCCAGTACCTCACCCAGTTCATATTGTTGTGTTTCTAGTGGGCTTTTCCAAGAAAAGCATGTGGCTTGGGGGAGGGGGGGCACACTGTAGGAATGCTAGATTTGATGGGCCTTTGATCTGATCCAGTAGGGCCCTTCCAAAGATGGCGTGGGACTCTTCGTTGTTCTTTTCTGCAAAGGATTTACAACAGCAGCCCCTTTGGAGGCTGTCCCTTCTGAGTAGTCATGGGCCATTGGATTGCAGTGTTAGGGAGAAGTAGCACCAAATATGTATAAGAAAAGAGATCACAAGATAACATTGTTATGGTTCCTCGCCATCAAGTGGGAACCAACTTACAACAACCCTTGCAAGGCTTTCAAAGTACTTAAGATATATAAGGAGTGGTTTTACAAATTCCAACTTTCTAGTTAGTTTCCATGGCTGAGTGGGGAATTTGAATCCAACTCTCTTGAGTCCACCACATCACCCTGGATATCCAAGAGAACATATGAACTGCTGGATAGCTTAATGGTTTAGGTTGAGAGTTTGATTCCCCACTGTGCCTTTTTAATGAGGTCTGGATTCAGTGATCCATAGATTCCCTTCCAGCTCTTCAGTTCAAGGATGATTTATTTATTTATTTATTTATTTATTTGTTATCTTTATATCCCGCCCATCTTCCTGACAGAACTCTGGGCGGCTAACAAGATAAAACCGAGCAACAGAAAAGAAGGGAAAAAAACAAAAGGCAGCAGGTACAATAAAAATGGGAGAGACAATCCCTCCACCAAGATGAAACGGGTGGGGAAAAAATTTATATATTTCCAGCAGTGGCCAGTAGAGGGTGGCAGAGACCATGCTCAGAGTATGTATTAGTGAAGAATAGCATGTTTCTGGCGCTCTCTAGTGGCCAGATCTGGCAATGCATGTGAACATAAATTTTCCTGTGGTTTTTTTTTTGTCGCCAGCTCTGCTCTTTCTGTTATCCACGGTTTTCAGTATCCTCTGGGAGGGGGGCAGGGAACCAATAGTAATGGAACCAGTAGGGGGTTCTGCTGTGTTAGGAACGGCTGATCAAGAGCTGTTTCTCATTGGAATGGATCACCTCAAACCTGGGCTCCTTTTTTCGTTGAAGTTCGGACCTGCGTGTCAAGACTGTTTCGGCAGCGGAAGGGGGTTGGTTTGAATGATCCTTAGGATCTCTGAGAAGGAGATCCTTTTTTAAACCTGGTCGCCCGTCCGTTTCTCCTGAACAACCAGAGGAGTTGCACGCGCTTGATGCCCAGCCAAGGGAACGGAGCCGGCGCCCTCCACCACCACCATCATCATGGGTTTTTTTATACCCCCCCCCCTTTTGGCGGAAGGCGGGCACTTTGGCCACTCTCCCTGGCGGGACCGGCGTCGTGGGCGACGGGGGCGCTGCAGTGCCGTCCCGCAGGCGCCAGGGGACGTTTCTCCGCCGCTGCGCTACGTCCCGCCTCCGCCGCCCGGCCGCGCGGAGGAGTCCCGCCGGAGGGAGCGGACGCCGCGGGTCGCTGTGACCAGGGCTGCCCTGCACGTGAGACGGGCTCGCCGCCCTCCTTGCTTTTCCACCCTCGCCATCCCTCGCCGGCCCGGAGAAAAGGAGCGGAAAGCAGCCTCTCTTCACTCCCTCCGTCCCTCCGTCCGGGATCTTCCTTGTTTTAGCCGTCGCTTCCTTAGCGGCCGCCCGGGATTCTCCTTCCACTCCATGGGTGGTGGCGGCGTTTCCCCATCGGGACGACTTGGATCGGGGCGACCGAGGAGGAGGAGGAGGAGCCGGAGCCAAGCGGCCGCCAGTCCCAGCGGGCTCAAGGTACTACAAACCCCCTTTGCAGCAAGCCGCTCTCTCTTTCCCCTTCCCGCCCCCTCCAGGCCTGATCCTGCTCCCTCCTGGCCTCACGAGCTGGAGTGCAAAGGGGATGCATGCAAAGTGTGCGAGTGAGTTACGTGCGTGTGCCTGCCTTTCCCCCTCGCCCTCCTCGTTAGCCAAAGCGGGCGATGGGGTGGGGGGGGAGAAGGGAAAGCGGCGGCGGCGGCTCTGGAATTGTGCAACAATGTGGAGTCCAAAGTTGGTGCACACGGGAGAGGCGCGCGCGACAGAGCACACACACACGCGCGCACACACGCGGGGACGCGCGGACCTCGTCCACCCCACCCCGCTCGTCTCCCCTCCTTTTCGCCCTCTCTTTCCCACCCTGCGGCACCGTCCGCTCATTGCCTCGGAAGTAAGTCCCGCGGGAGCTGGAGGAGGAGGAGGAGGAGGAGGAGGAGGAGGAGGAGGAGGAGGAGGAAGAAGAAGAGGAAGAAGAAGAAGAGGAGGCGGAGGGTGGTGGTGGATTATGGTCTCCGAAGAACAGCCCGGCCGATTAGCAGCAGCCGATCGGCCGTCCCATTGAGTTCAACAGGACCCCTTTTGGCTTGGCGCCCCTGTGCTTGGCCGCCCATCGCCTCCCCTGGAAGGAGGACCCAGCGCGGGAGAACATGGGAGGAGGGCATTGCGTTCCGCAGGAAGCCGGGGATGATGGTCGGGGGAGTAGTCCGGGAGAGAGGACCCAGGAGGTGTCGTGAAACCAAAGGCAAGGCGAAATCTCTTCCCTTTCCCGTCGGGTGACCCCGCGTGCAAGCCGGTGGCCGGACCACATCCCCCCCCCCCCACGGGTCACATCTGCTGAACAATAACAGGCAGGTCTTCTCAGAAGTAAATGACACCCCCCCACACACACACACAAACAACCACACAAGCCCTAAGTCCAAGTAGGCTCGCTTCTCCATTAGTGGGTGTCGTATTGCAGGCTTAAACTCTTTTCGCCGGGATCCTGGAGATAGGTTTGTTTGTTTGTTTGTTTGTTTGTTTGTTTGTTTGTTTTCAGATAGAGCATTCCCTCTGTCAAACATCTGGATTCTGCGCCCCCCCCTTCAGTGCGGTGCCGGGGTTGGGGGAGTTGTTCCCTTTTGTTAAAAACAACAACCACAAAACAATCCTCTCCATTTAGGCATAAATCAACCCACACTTCCACGAGGATGCACGTGCCCCCCCTTCCTCCGTTTTCTTTCTGCAGACAATTAAAAATACTTTGCTTTCTTGAATGCAAACCCAAACCTTCTCCCTCCCCCTCCCCCTCCCACACACACCACCCACGCCAGGCAAAAATAATTACCCCTTGTAGAAAAACAAAAAAACAAAAAACAGAGGGAGCTTCTGCTTGCCTGTTGTTGGAAACGCAAAGAGAGGGAGGATGAGGGGGGTGGGGAGGGGACCAATTGGAAACAGCAGCTTTAATTTTTTTAAAAAATGTGCAGATGAGTAGTTTTAAAAGCTAGAGTTTATGTTGGAAGACAGATCTGGTAACGAAAGAGACATAAATAAAGGGGGGAATAAATAAAGGCACAAATGGATGGGGTGAATTGGGGGGAGTTCCTCTGTGCTGGGACCAGAATAAAATGCCTCCTTAAAATATTTGCCTGCAGTTGGTTAAAGGGATGCTTCTTTTATTGCCTTGAGGGGGACTCTTAGACTAGTTATGCTGGTTTCTACTTGGATTCCTATCTGTCTCAGCAGGGAGGTAAAGGGGAAATCAAGTGGAACATCAACACATCTGCCTTATATCTCTGAGGGAAGGGGCGCTGCCATCCGAGGGCTGAGGGGAATGGGTGTGTTAGGGGCCGTTGTGGCCATTGGCAAGCAGTCCTCTGCACTAGGCGGGAATCTCAAAACCACCTTTTTGTCAGTCAGCAGTTATGGCATCACCAATGAAAATGGCACTGGGCTGCATAAAGGGAGGGCCAGAGGCCAGGTCGGGTGGTGTGTGTGTGTGTGTGTGTGTGTGTGTGTATGTGTGTGTGTGTGTGTGTGTGTGTGTTACAGTCATCACCGACTCTTCGTGACCCCATGTCCATGGAGTTTTCTTGGCAGGCATACTGGAGTGGTTTGCCAGTTCCTACTCCAGGTACCTACAGCACCTGGTACTCTCTGGTGGTCTCCCATCCAAGTACTAACTAGGGCCAACCCTGTTTAGCTTCCAAAATCAGGCGAGATCGGATGTGCTTAGGGCATTTAGGCACATCTAGGTCGGGTGGAGCCTTGCCATAATCAACCATGGGCTCTGCTTTCATAAAATGAGCCAAGGGGTCAGAACAGCTTGAGAAGGGAGGGATCCTGACTTCTGAGTAGCATGCAGAGTTCTGATAAGTTATTTTTCCTGAACTGCAGTTACCGTGATTGCCCGATCAGGGTAGTTTTTCTGAACAGCTATCGGCCCTGGTTAGTTCTTGGATGGGAGACCACCAGGTGCTGTAGGCACCTGGAGTAGAAAGTGACAAGCCACTCCAGTATTCCTGCCAAGAAAACTCCATGGACATGGGGTCACAAAGAGTTGGTCACGATTGTAACGAGGCAACACACACACACACACACACACACACACACACACACACACACACACATGCAACTTTCCTGAACTGTGAATTTCACCCATCATGCTGTGTTTCTTAATATTGACACTCAGAAATTTACTGTACTTGCCTTCCCTTGTGGCACAGTGGTTAATTTTCGCTGGGTACTGTTTTGTGATTGTATTGTTTAGTCGCCTGGGGTGACATGTCTGTACACCGCCCAGAGTTCCCTCTGGGAAAATCAGGCAGTTTATAAGTCTAAGAATAAATAAATAAATAAATACTGTGGCTAAAATTGCTCACGACCTGGGGTTCAATCCCAGGTAGCCGGGTCATGGTTGACTCAGCCTTCCATCCTCCAGAGGTCGGTAAAATGAGTACCCAGCCTGCTGTGTACGCACGTGCAATGTGTAGCCTGCATGATTAAATTGTAAACCACCCAGAGAGTGCTTTTAGCACTATGGGGGCAGTATATAAGCAGGACACTTTGCCTTGCTTTTGTTTTCATAGCCCTTAGTTCTGTCCTATGGGCTAATTCTATGTAATGTGAGCATTACATAGAATTTGGTTAGCCTTTCCTGTACCTTCCAATTGTATTGTCTTCCCCCTGGCCATGCTGCCTAAGGGAGTCTAGGAGGAATCGTTCGTAAAAGCAACTTTTTCTTATGGGTGATATTATTGATGTCTTCTAACCAGGCACATTGTGGGCTGATTGAGTGGTAGTTTTTACGAGGGAGGTTCAAACTAACAGGGCACCTGTGGGTCAATTTTTTTTTGCCATGCTGTAATTGTGGGCCCCCGGTGATGTTTCTTCAAATCGTTTTAGTTGTGAAAATGGGGGTTTGCAAAACATGTTCTTTACTCAGTGATGCTAGTCTTGAGAATGGGGGGCGACAAACAGAATGTTTGTACGTGTTGCAATTCGCTGGAACAAATTCTAGGGCTTTTAAAAGCACCTGGACCGATGCTCTTTTCTTGTGCAAGAATCTCTTTTGTCTGTCTTTCTTGAGAGAGAAGCCAGGAACACTTAAAGGTCTTTCAGACATAAAAGGTTGTTGCCCAACAACAGCTTGGACAAACATTGGCCTGATGCAATGTGTATACACATGCAAAAGGGCAAACATCAGACTGGCAAAGAACTACCAAACATTTCATCACCCCAAGTGCCATTTTTGGACAGCTCTGAGCACAGCTTTGGCGGCTGGATTAGGGAGAATCCATATACAGTATGTGTGTGTGGTGTCTTGTTGGACGCTTGGTTCATTGTCTAGCAAGATATGTACAGGTAGATGTCCTGATTCCATGGACATCTTGCCCATAGCTCAGTGGGGAGAGGAATCTGCTTACAAAATGCCCCATACTTCTTATAAGAAGAGCTTCCAAAATGCAGCTGCCCATTTGGGATGGACTTAAGGATGGACTGGGCGTGGTGGCTCAGTGGACTAAGGCTCCGAAAACTGTTGACTGCAAAGTTGGCAGCTCGGCTGTTCGAATCCCGGATGCCACGCAGCAGAGTGAGCTCCCGCTGATAACCCCAGCTCCTGCCAACCTAGCAGTTCAAAAGCATGTCAATGCAAGTAGATAAATAGGTACTGCTGTAAAAAGCGGGAAGGTAAAACAGTGCTTCCTTGCAGCCATGCCGGCCACGTGGCCATGGACTTGCACAACACTGGTTCTTTGGCTTGAGTGCAGACTAGATGAGCACCGCCCCTAGTCAGACATGACTAGCAAGCAGGTGCAGGGGGAACCTTTACCTTTTTTTTTTAAGGAAAAAAATTGCATAAAATTCCTTAAATCCAATCCCTGACATTTCTACTTCAGAACAAGTTAGCAGATGTTAGGAAAGACCTCCTCTAGAGAAATGTGATCAGGGTCCTGAGTGGTACCAGGTGAGGAAGACAGTCTGGGGTAACCTTGGAAGTATGGTAAATAAACATTACTCTCTTTTTTGGCACTGGTCTGCATTGGTGAACAGCATCTGTGAAGAGGGCATCCATCCATCTTACAACTTAAAGTCTCTTCTCCGGATCCCTGCTTAGCATTCCATCTACATTCCCGCCATTAAGAAGCCTTGGTGGTGCTTTCATGAGCGGATGTGCATGGCAAGGATTTATGGGTGCTGTGCCGACCTCGGGCACTGTGCTAGTGGCAGAATTCCAGCTTTGAAGACCTGGCTCTTCAGGGAAACCTTCCGTGATCACTGAGAACACGTTGGCTTCTCTGTCTGTCAGTTGTTTGAATCA
Source organism: Phrynocephalus versicolor (assembly GCA_023846285.1). Lineage (NCBI taxonomy): Eukaryota > Metazoa > Chordata > Lepidosauria > Squamata > Agamidae > Phrynocephalus > Phrynocephalus versicolor. Next base: position 19,736,567 of record JAHTLZ010000237.1, read on the forward strand.
TTTTGCCCAACCCTCTTGCCGGATCCTGTGCTGTATGTTGTACGTTGTTTGTTTTTAATCTTTTATTTGATTCTGTGTTGGGTTGAGTTTTGGGGGAAATTGTTTGTTGGTACACTGCCCAGAGTTCCTGAGGGAAAGTCAGGCAGTAAACAAATACACAAATAAATAATAATAATAAAATAAATAAATATTGGATCTCTTCTGGGCTGTGCCAGGGCACAGATGTGCCTTTTGGCAGTCCTGAAAAGCCAGTTGCTTCTCTGTCTTCTGGGAGGTCTGTTTGCCGCTCACCTGGCATGAAAGAGTGTACTTTGCACTTGCCGGCCTTATTGTGTTTGAACATATAACTTGCGGTTTAGGAAAGAGTTCAGGGGTTACTGAGTAGAACCACATCTAAGCATTTTTGTCACGTTAGCTGCATACCAGAGTTTGAACGGGGGGGGGGAGGGAGGGAAATAAGGAATCTGACATACTTTGGTTGTGAAACTCTGGCTTGAACTGAAAGCCAGATTGACCGTTGGCCACCTGAATGTAATTGTTCCAGAATATCTGTTTTAATGCAAACCTCTGGGGGCAAGTGATGATTACTCATTCAGAGAGAGGTGTTTGGGGTTTTTTGTTTTGTTTTTGTTTTTGGGTAAGAAGGGAAAGCTGAAGTAACGAGCTGATCTGAATGAATCATGATGATGTAAATTGAACACACTGAGCGGTTTTATGTATGGCTTTTGGGCTTGCCCAGGCAGAAATGTAGACCCAAGTTTGGCAGGCCAGATGCAGACCGGGCTGCTCTTTTGAGGCTGCAGTACAGGTAACTGTGAAGATTAAATAAATACAAACGTGTCAAGATCCTGAGCCCTTCAGGTGTGCCAAAAGAGCAATTGGACCTTTTGCTGAGTGATCGGAAGCAACTTCAGTTACAGCTGAATGGAGACAAATGAAATGAGAATAATTTTGGTCTCTAACAGGAAACAACATCTGGGCTTTGGCTCCTCTTAATGCAGTTTTTTGGGCCAAGTGTAGCACAGTCATATTATGTATATGGGAATTATTATTTTGCATAGTTCTGTTTCTTGTAGTCCTGCGCAGGGAGGAGCTAGTAGTGCAGGCTGTGAACACCTCTCCTGTTCATTCTGGGTTTGGAAACAGCTTTTTGTAAAAAGAAAATCAAGCAACCAGGATTATTCATAGGGGAAAGAGAGGGAGGTGAATTTTAGGAAAGGAGCATAGCTCAGGATCAAAACATATATTTTGCATATAGAATATTTTAGGATTAATTTGGGACACCGTCAGTCAAATGGCGAGGTGAAGCCTAACGGGAAAAAACTTCTGTATAAGACTCTGGTAAGGAATTACGGTAGGACCCCTGTATCCACTGATTCATTATCTGCTGATTCAGTTATCCACTGTTGGCAGAGGAAAAAATAAATAATTCAGCGTCTGTAAAGCAAGCTACCGTCATAAAACAGCAGCTGTAAAGCAAGCTACCGTCACAAACAGCAGCTGTAAAGCAAGCTACTGTTGCAAAACAGCAACTATAAAGCATGTTACTATCACAAAATAGCAGTTTTGGGGACATTTTGGTGTTCTCTCTTATCCACGGTTTTCATTATCCACGGGAATTCTTGGAACCAATCCCCAGCAGATACTGGGGTCCTACTGTACTGCTGACTGACACACATTAACTTTTCCAAATTGGGCCCCTCCCATAGGCCACACTGCCTGGGGATGATGGTGGTTGTGGTCCATCTGTTATAGAGAGCATCATGCCATGAAAGGCAGTCCTAGAAATGCTAAGCAGATTCACCTTTCCCATGGGCTAGCTAGCAGCTGCAGTTTGACAGAGGTAATTTGAAGCCTTTATAAAGACACTGTGTTGACTTGAGGAAAGGCAGGTGTTTGGGGGAATTGGCTGAAAGAAAGACTGGGAGGCCTCAAGAGTAAAACTTGTCCTGTTGTTTGAGTTGCTGCTGGCTGTTTTAAACACCAGGCACTTGGGGGAATGTTTGTTTAAAAGTGACGATGGTGTGGTAGAGGTTGTAGGAATAGGAACTGCTGGGAGAAGGAGCCACAGCCAGAGAGTAAGACAGGGGTGTCCAAACTTTGGCCCTCCAGATGTTTTAGACCACAACTCCCAGAATTCCAAGCATGTGTTGGCAATGACAAAGGCCTGTGGGAGTTGTGGTCCAAAACATCTGGAGGGCGAAAGTTTGGACACCACTGTAGTAAGAGATGGCACTTAGACCGGACATATGCAGTGATATTTCCAGGTCTCTAAATGTCTTTGGCAAATAAATGCAGGGCTTTCCGCCCGTTGTGTGTCAGTTTGATCCCAATCATCCCCTCACAGAGGCCTGCCTGACATGTAGCTTATTAAACGGAATGCAGCATACCTGGATTGTTGTCTGCTCAGGCCGTTTCAATCCACCTCCTCCTCTACATCTTTTCAATTTAAAGCAGGTGGCAGAAGCTCCGTTTGTTAGGCTCCTGATGGGCCGCCAAACCGGGCCCATGAGCTGTGCTTGGCTCCGTTGGTTAGACTTCGCTCAAGTCTGCCCTCAACTAGAGACTTCATCCTTAAGATTGTTAGGCACTAAAATGGCAGTATTTTTCCTTCTTCTTTTCTTCCATCGGCTGGCTCCCTTCACCTTTCAGAGGCTGAAGGATGGTCATTAAAGCGGCAGGGCTGAAGGCTCATCCATGTACAGTAGACCCTCGTATAACAAAATGGTTTGTATAACATAAAATCTGTACAACATAAAAATTCCGGAGATAGGGGAAATTTGCTTAACAGAATCATCTGTGGGGCGAATCCGTGCAACATAAAAATAGTTGTGATTAGGTATTACTCTGTCTTCAATGCATTCCTATGGGAAATTTGTATAAAGGAAAATTTGCTTAACATAATTTCATTTAGAACAAATTAATTCCTTTATACAAGGTACCACTGTACTTGCAAAACACTCCATATTGCTGACTGAATGCTGTGTTCCCAAAGCAACCCTGATTAGAAGCAGCAGGGACATCACCTTAATGTGGAATAATAGTCCCATTAACTCAGTGGTTCTCAACCCTCCTAATTCTCCAACCCTTTCAATACAGTTCCTCATTTTGTGGTGACCCCCTTGCCCTGCTTGGAAGAGGCCACAAGCCCCCTTTGGCAGGCCATTGCTGCAGGTGCCATAGAGGACTTCCCTTTACAGGCTCCCGCAGCCAATCGCAGGCTTCGGTGCCATTGACTGACACCCCCTCCAACCTATCAAGCTGTAACTCACTCTCCCCCCCTTCCTCCCCCTCCTCCTCCAGACCCAAGCCTTTTGTCCCTTTTTCTTCACAGGCTCATGGCAACCCCTGTGAAATGGTCGTTCCACCTTCAAAGGGGTCCCAACCCCCAGGTTGGGAACCACTGCATTAACTAGAGATGGCCATGGCTTGCTAATTTAAGGGCTGCTCTCTCTGTTATCTGCTCTCTTTTTATAAAACATATTCTTGACCAGCAAGAATGACAAATCGAACTAGGGGTGACTTAATATGCTAGGACTGAATGCCTGACTTTAAAATCTCAAAGAAGGCTGTTAGGGTGAGTTTTGGTGCAGGAGTCCTGATGTAACAGGTCAGTACCCCAAAGGTAATGGATAGGTCAGTATCAAAATGTAAAGAGCAGGTCTTCTATAAACTAAATGGCTTTTAATTGTCTTTTTGAGACCAAACCATCCTTAGATACTTGGTACAGTAATGGCAGAAACATGTTTGTAAGCCAAAACACACTTACATCAAAGCAAATTTCCCAATAAGAAATAATGAAAACTCAGATGATTCATTATGGGGTCCCATAGTCTGCATGCTGTACACACAAAATGCCAAAACTCATAAAAGAAGTTGGCTAGAAGCAGGGCTGTGGAGTCGGTAGATAAATGTTCCGACTCCGATTCCGACTCCGAAGTTTTTTTGTACTTCTGACTCCGACTCCGACGCCCCGACTCCGACTCCTCTGTATTAATATGCAAATGTATTTTATACATTCCTTGGGGGAAAGAGCCGACCCCTGTGGGACACCACAAGGGAGCACCCAGGGTGCCGACAGCCCCCCCCCCCAAGCTGCACACGCTCGGGCTGGTCTTCCAGGAAGGACTGGATCCAGCTGAATGCTGTGCCCCCGATCGCCACCCCGGAAAGCCGGTCCAGCAGGATACCATGGTCGACGGTATCACAGGCCACTGACAAATCCAGGAGGACCAACAGGGGAGAGCAACCCCTGTCAGCCCCCCAGAGGAGGTCATCTTGCAGTCCAACCAACACTGTCTCAGTCCCCCGATACGGCCTGCACCCGGACTGGAATGGGTCAAGGACTTGTTCTTCCTCCAGGAACGACTAGATCTGGACGACGGCCACCCTCTCAATGACCTTGCCCAGGAAGGGGACGTTAGCAATCTGACGGTAGTTGGCCAATTCGTCCGACGCCTGGGCAGATTTCTTTAGGATGGGCTTTACCACCGTCTCCTTCAGGCAAGAGGGAAAGACCCCCTCCCTGAAGGAGGCAGTGGAAATAATGAAAGCCCACTCAGTCATACTCCCTCCCGCAGATTTAATAAGCCATGCAGGTCAAGGGTCGAAGGGGGAGGCCGCCGGCCTGCAATAAGCCAGGGCCCTGGAGGCCTCAATACTATTCTTACAGTAGAGAAGTCATTAATTATAACTTTTTGTGAATTGGGACATTTAAACTTGCTTTTTGAAAAAAAAATTCCAATCTAAGTTTAGTAGGAGTCGGAGTCGGAGTCGGTGCATTGTTTGCTGACTCCGACTCCGACTCCAGGTACCCAAAATTTCCTCCGACTCCAACTCCACAGCCCTGGCTAGAAGTCCACGTCCACAACATGGTTTAGGTACTTGGCTGCTAAATTTACTCTGTTTGGGACTAACAACTGGATTTTACACTGTGTTTTAATGTGACAATAAAGTGCAATTTGTAACCCTATACACTTGACTAGCTGCCCCATGCTCAGAAATGGTTTGAAAAAATAAGAATGTTGAAAACAAATTGAAGAAAAATGAAATCCTAACATGTGCTCCCTTTTTTGAAAACACTGCTGGATGGTGCAAGGGAGACAGGCATTTCTCTCTCCTCCCTCTGCTATGGCGGCTGCTTGAGATGGAACCTTCCAGACAGTCACCCACAATCCAGCAGGGGGAGGGAGGGAGAAAGAGCCACCATTGGCTCACTTGTGATCATGTGATCTGCTCTAGTGCTAGTATATCAAGACATTGCTTGTTGATCAAGGCAACATTTAGAAGAAATGTTTGCTTGTCTTGCAAAGCACTTTTAAACCAAGTTACTCTTAAACCAAGGTGTTACTGTATTGCAACAAGAATAACTTGCAACAATGTACTGATCTTCAAAAGAAACAAACAAAATCTGACACGACTTCTAGGACAATTGTAGCTAAGTGCAGAAGAGACAGAAAAGTCTGAAGAGGTTTGCAGGTGTTGTGATGGTTCTTGGTTCTTGCGTCTGTGAAGATTCTCAGTCATCCAGGTGGGTTTATCTGGGAGTTGAGTCATGGCTACTGGACTTCTTTTTTGAGAGATAGAAACGTTTTGCTGTTCATCCAAACAGCTTCATCGGTCTGAATACAGCTAGTGCAAGAGACCTTCTTATAGTCAGCTTGACCTCTTGTCCCCTGGTCTGATTGGCTCATAAGATGAACAAAGCCTGAATAGGCTCGTTAGGGAGACATTAGTGTCCATGGCCTTAAGGTAAACAATGGCCTAAGGTGCTGAAACCCATCAAGAATGGGTCGTTAGCTGTGACCTTGATGGTGAAGGCTCCTTGATTTGCCTGGGTACTGTGGAAAGTACAGCCTGATAAGTAGCATAACTATGCCGGAGCCCCCCACCTCTGTTGAGGGAGGGATTTTCAATGCTAACATGAATGGCTTCCCTTACTCCTCTCTCAAACCACCTCTCTTCTTTGTCTAATATGTGTACATCCTCATCTTTGAAAGAGTAGCCTTTTCCCTTCAAATGGAGGTGTACTGCTGATTCTGGTCCTGAGCTGTTACCTCTCCTATGTTGGGCCATTCTTCTGTTTAATGGCTGTTTAGTTTCTCCAATGTAGAGGTCTGAACACTCTTCACTGCATTGGACTGCATATACTATATTGCTCTTTTTATGGTTTGGTATCGGATCCTTTGGGTGGACAAGTCTCTGCCTTAGTGTGTTCATGGGTTTGAAATAAACAGGGATGTGGTGTTTCTTGATGGGTTTCAGCACCTTAGGCCATTGTTTACCTTAAGGCCATGGACACTAATGTCTCCCTAACGAGCCTATTCAGGCTTTGTTCATCTTATGAGCCAATCAGACCAGGGGATAAGAGGTCAAGCTGACTATAAGAAGGTCTCTTGCACTAGCTGTATTCAGACCGATGAAGCTGTTTGGATGAACAGTGAAACGTTTCTATCTCTCAAAAAAGAAGTCCAGTAGCCATGACTCAACTCCCAGATTCTTGGTTCTTGAAACATCTGAGTGCTTCAGCCCTGCAAGCTCTGAACCCTCTATACGACCGATGTGTGGGTTCTTTGCACATTCGGAAAACCTGAAAAACTGGGTTCTCCACAGGATTACTTAGCCTGTTGTGTAGATGCTTGTGTTTTTAGGGGAGTGGGTTGGTGGGTGGGGGAGTGTTCAGGGATTTTTATGTGTGTGTGTTGAAGGGTTTTTTGTTTTTGTTTTTAATGTGTGTGAGAGTGTTTGGAGATTTGTGTGTGTGTGTGTTGAATCTGGTCTCTGGGTGTCTGAATTTCGTTGTATGTGTATACTGTGTATATACACACAATGACAATAAATTATTATTATTATATGTAGCTCTCCACTTGTAGATATGAAGGAGGTTGAATTGTTTATGAGCAGTCCTTTTATTAGATTCTTGAATAAGGCTATAGGAATACTTGAGGAACAGTGGCTTTTGCCCTGTGCTAAATCGTAGTGGTTCCTAGGAGATTCAATAGAGGTAGGTTTGGTGTTGGTTTCCCCCCATGCTTTGATACTGGACTTTGCATTCCACTCTTCTGCTTTTTGTCCCTAACTCTTCCATTGACATCAAACATTTTGTCATGTTCCTTTGGGGAAGCGTGTGAGCTTAGAAAAATTTAGACCTCTTCTTTAAGTATTGATTTAGGGAGACATGTCACGCTGTGGAGAAGACTGTTGAAATATCAAATCAAGTCAAAATTATTCCATTAATCTGAAGAGTTTGACCAAATTAAGAATGGTTTTTTTGACCAACTACCCCTTGAGATATATATAAAATCAAGCTTAATTCATTTGCTTTTTCTAAGCAGAGCAAAAGCAATATATAGCAAAGCAAAGTATGTTGTTTATATACCACCCCACAGTGCTTAAAGCACTCTTTGGGTAGCTTGCAGTGTAATTACGCAGGCTACACATTGCCACCCCACCACCACCACCACTACCATCACCACACATACCAGCAACCTGGGAGCTCACATTACTGACCTTGGAGGGATGGAAGGCTGAGTCAGCCTTGAGCCAGCTACCTAGGATTTAACCCTAGACCATGAGCAGACTTTTGACTGCAATACTGCAGTTTAACCGCTGTACCATGAGGCTCCCTAGAGCAGAGTAGATCTGTCGTCGAGTGAATGGCTTATTAAAGGAACACTTCTGTCTGTTTACTTTGGGACTAGCAGCTTGGTTCAGCACACAACAGTGATTACATTAAACATATACCATAAAATTATAATGCTACAGTCTTTGTAATGAGAATAGAGAGCACCACCCAAACATTTATTCAAATAAACATTCCCATTGTATTCTGCAAAGTCTGATCCCAGATGAAGTACACATATACTTGCAGATCTTTCCACATGATGGTTGCTGGGGATAAACCATTTATTCTCAGCAGTTTGATTTTTTTTTCCTCTGTAGAAAGTGTAACAGATTTTTGAGTTGCTGGCGAAGAAAGGGACTACATAAGTACCCTCGGTAGGTTTTAGATCTTGAGTGGGGAACTTTTGGCCCTTGAGATGTTGGACTCTCAACTGCATCAACCCCAGACAGTCAATGGGCAGTGGTTGGGGATCATGGGAGTTGCAACCCAACAGAATCTGGAGGGTCATGCATCTGCTATCCCTGCTCTTTGGTTATGGCAAGGGGAGCAATGATCTTCACAATGTCTCCCTCACTGCCTTGTGTTTGTAACTGGGAAATCTGTACCCTAGATTTATTTATTACAGTAACCCCCGTCTATTGCGGGTGTTAGGGATCCACCCAACCCACGATCATTGAACATCTGCGATATGCGGATGCAGGTCAGGTGGGGTGGGGACACAATTTTAAACATTGCGCACCGCTTCCCCACATCCGTGCGGGGGGCGGGGCACGATCTTTAAAAAGGGCTTTCGGCCGTGGAGCCAAGTGCTTGGCTCCTTGGCCAAAAGCCCTTTAAACATCGTGCACCACTTCCCAGCACCCCGAGGGGGTGGGGAGAAGCGGCGCACGATACCTCCATGGAGGCAAGCCCCGGGCACCAGCTGATTGGCACTGGGGTGGCAGAGAAAATTCTTTTGTTTCCCCATCCCAGCGCCAATCAGCTGGAGCCCGGAACTTGGGGAAAAGGGGGGGAGGTTTAAAAGCCCCAAAACCTTCCCCCCTCCCTCAATCCCTTTCGGGTTCTACGGTCCTGTAATATAGTGGGACTGCAGTATATGAACCGCGAAAGGGCGGGGGACCACTGTACAGTATTTTTAATAGAGCTGCTGCTGGACCACCACTCTGGTTCAACTGCTGGAGCCTTCCAGTAGCCTTGGAAAAACTGAAGAAATGAGAACCAGTGAAGACATTCTTTCATTCTTGAAAGAAAACAGTTCACTCGTTTTATTTTACAAAAGCATTCAATATGGTTTATATCCTTTCCTCAGGAGATTTACACCTCTTCTTCAGTACTCGTGGCCAGAGGAGTTGAGCTTCTACGTAAGAATGGATGCAAGTGTGTTTTTGATTGTTTGGCACTAATATGAAGTACTAGAATAAATCGCTTAACCTCACTTGTTTGGAATTCTGAAGGTGCTCTGCAGTCATAGAAATCTTAAAACCTCCTTAACCTTGCTGAAGAAAGCTGCATATTGTATTATGAGTGAGACCATAGCATCACAAGGTGGGTCCGTGTTGCTAGCTGCCCAGGGAATCTTAGTATTTCCAACAACCATTTTACAGTGGACCCTCGTCTAACAAGTGGTTTGTTTAACAGGAAATCCGCTTAAAGGAAAAAAATTCAGGAGAAATTGCTTAACAGAATCGCCTATGGGGCGAATCCGTACAACAGAAAAATGGTCGCGATTAAGGATTGCTCCTCTTTCAATGCATTCCTATGGGAAATTTGTACAAAGGAAAAATTGCTTGGCAGAATTTCGTTTGGAACAAATTAATTTCTTTATACAAGGTACCACTGTATTTTGTATTAAAACGGAAGTTGTTTGCAGCACCAAGAGGTACATAGAAAGATTTCCCACTTGTCATGTTCATGGGAGCCGCAGGGATCTTTCCGGATGGTTTGCAGTACTGTTTGCCTGTTGAAGGCGTCTTTGTGGATTTTTGTCCCTGTTTCCTTCAGAAGAACTGCTCTTCTTTCCCTCAAGCATGGTTCATTGGTGACATACATTCGCCATGTCAGTCGCTTGTCAGAAACATGAGTGCAGTGCAGTTAAATGAGCGGGATGAGAGACAGAGTGAGGAGTGACTGCCATGTTAGTTGTGCAGCTAAATTTACCAAAGGTACCTAGAAAGTGTCTGGTATGTGAGAAGTTTGTAGGATAAATGCTTAAGGATAATACAGAATGAGTAGGGAATGGCACAGATAGTTCTTCTGTTGGCCAACTTGTGTGTCTTGATTTTTGTTCTTTTGTAAAGGCATGTTTGATAAAATTAGTGTCAGGAACATATTGTAGACTCACAGTTCTTAATTTTTAGTGTAACAACTTGCTTCCAACATCTGGGGGTCTCCTTCTGGAGTCATGAATTCTGAACACATCCTTTTGCCTGTTTCTGCAGAAAAAGATGGGAAGGTAAAGAATTACAACGTTAGTGTAAAGACGAATGAAAAACAATATAAGAATGACTCAGTATATTAGAATACTTTGAAAAACACCCAGAAAAACAGATGGATATGAAATTTGTGGATGTGGAGAAAGCATTTGATAGTGTCAATTGGAATTTTCTGATGAAACAACTGAAAAGAAACGGAAATAGGGGGAAATTTCATGAAAAGGAAAATTTATTTGCACACAACAGAAAACAAAAGTGAAAATCAATAACAACACACAAAAGAGATACAGTTAAACCAGGGGATGAGACAAGGTTTACAAGGGTTTACAGGTGCTGTAGGCACCTGGAGTAGGAACTGCCAAACCACTCCAGTATTCTTGCAAAGAAAACTCCATGGACATGGGGTCACAAAGGGTCAGTCACGACTGTAACGATCACACACACACACACACACACACACTGGAAACACAGTATTAAATGTATTAACACTGGAAACACAGTATTAAATGAACAGATTAGAAATCACAACAACATTAAAGAGATTAAAATAAAAGGAGAAGAATTCAAGTCACAGGCTTAACGCAGATGATTTGGTTGTAATACCGTGGAATTCAAATTACAAAGAAAACTAGTTCCTTAATGGAAGATAATTATATGAAATATGTCAAAGTTATAAAGATTTGTAAAATTATCTTTGATAGGGAGAATCACATTGGTTAAGATGAATATTCTACCAAAGCTACTTTTTCCCTTTTCCCATTAATGTTAAAACCTATAATGTTAAAACAATCCTTTTTAAATGACTTGAATAAAGTGATGAGAAAGTTTATCTGGCAAGGGAAGAAACCAAGAATTAACATAAAGGCACTACAAGATTCTACACAAAGAGCTGGGTTTGCATTTCCTGATTGGAATTTATATTACACCACTTGCGCCTTGACTTGGATAAAAGAATGGATGACTTTGGACAACCAAAGACTGCTGAAACCAGGAGGCCATGATTTAACATGGGGTTGGCATGCCTATTTAGGGTATAAAAAAGGACAGGACTAGAAAGTCTTAAAAACTCATTTGATAAGAAAAGCTCTGTTAAATGTATTCTCAAAGGCTTTCACGGCCGGGATCCAATAGTTGTTGTGGGTTTTTCGGGCTGTTTGGCCGTGTTCTGGAAGTTTTTCTTCTTGACGTTTTGCCAGACTCTCTGGCTGGCATCTTCAGAGAGCAAGGAGCTCAGGGAACCAGGAGTTCTCTCTGTGCTCAGTCCTAGTTCCCTGAGTTCCTTGCCCTCTGTGGATGCCAGCCACAGAGTCTGGCAAAACATCACTACAAAAAACTTCCAGAACACGGCCAAACAGCCTGAAAAACTCAAAACAACTATAAAGCTCTGTTAGTTTGGTGGCTCAGCAGACTAAGGCTTCAAAAACTGTTAGCTGCAAAGTCGGCAGCTTGGCGTTTTGAATCCCAGGTGCCACTGATAAAGGTGTTAAACAGGGATGTATTCTGGTCCCTCTTCTCTTCAACTTCTATATTAACTCCATAGTGTCCTATCTTGACCATGGGACCTTCCACCCTCCAAAACTGGCTGGAAGGCATATCTCTGTCTTGCTTTATGCCGATGATGCGACAATCCTATCTAGAACACCTGTAGGTCTCAGAAGAGCTCTGAATGCACTATCACAATTCTGTGAGGAAGAGCAATTAAAGCTCAATTATCAGAAAACTAAAATTGTGGCCTTTGCCCAAAGACCCAAGATTTACTCTTGGAGTATCAATGGGCACAAAATTGAGCAGGTTTCCTCCTTTAAATATCTCTAGCCATTCTTAAATATCTCAAGACAGCTGGCGGCCAGTATATTCCTGCAGCACTTAAATTATTCCAAGCCAAGTCAATTTCCCAACTTCTATATGGTGCCCAATTAGGTCCCCTTTCCAATTACACTCCACTGGGACGGGTACAATCTAAATTTGTAAGATCGGCCTTACAAGTTCCCAAATGTGTCCCAAATGTTACTCTCCGATTAGAGTTAGGCCTCATGAAAGTGGAGGTTAGAGCTTGGGTGGCTATTCTTACCTATTGGATTAGACTGCATTTCTTCCCTAAGGGTTTAGCCCCCCTTATTAGAAAAGATGACTTTAAATCCAAATGGGAAGGGGCTATAATATCTAAAATCCTATCCTTAGGTCTGTCCCAAGACATCCTTTTTACCATTAAGTATGATCAGGCCAAAGCACTTATTAAGCAGCGGGTTACTGACTCAGAATGACAGCTGGATCTAGCTAGCTCCCCTGCCTTTATTGTTAATGACTCCTGCAGGTATCTATCTTTCCCAATGAGATACTTAGCCAAGCTTGAGATACCCACCCACCGGAGGGCCTTTACCTTGGCCCGATGTCATGCCCTCCCTTCTGCTGTTCTTGAGGGACGATATCGGAGGTCTCCCTATTCGGAGAGGCTATGTCCCTGTGACTCTGGCGATATTGAGTCAACAGAACATGTACTTCTTCACTGTTCCTTTTATAAAGACACCCGGGCTAAGTTTATATCTCCAATAATCTATAAATATCCAGGACGCTCTGGTCATTATTATACTAAGTTACTTCTATCAGATATGAATTTTTCTATAACATATAGTGTGGCCAGGTTCTGTGCCGCAGCTATCAAAATCCGCAGGACAATGACCAGCGTAATCAATTAACTAAAAGTATCACTTACGATACATAGCCCCTAAGTACCAACAACTCCTGATTAACAAACAAATGTGGGATGTCTTATGTGTATGGAACAGTATGTATATATGTACCCTGATGTCTTTTGTATATATCTATCTTGATCTTCCTATATGCCTCGTTGACATCACTAATTCCTCAGATACTAATAAGGTATAGCTTTGTGATGGTCAGGATGGATTTGTGAGCAGTTTTTATATTATATTATATATTTTATATATTATATAATTTATATTCTATATTTTATATCTTATCTATTTTACTACTCTTTATATACCGTATCCTATTGCTGGTCACTGACCGTAATAAAGTTTGATTCATTGAATCCCAGGTGCTACATAGTGCAGTGAGCTCCCACTGATAACCCCAGCTCCTGCCAACCTAGCAGTTCGAAAGCATGTAAATGCAAGTAGATAACTAGGTACTGCCGTTTTTAAAAAGTGGGAAGGTAAAACAGTGTTTCCTTGCAGCCATGCCATCCATGTGGCCACAGACTTGTGCAACACTGGCTCTTTGGCTTGAATACGTAGATGAGCACCGCCCCTAGAGTGCAGGGGGGGGGGGACCGTTACCTTTACTTTTTTTATGCCTACAAATATGTAAGATTTCAAAATGGACATCCCCAGTAGAGGCATTCATACATCTAAACTGATTAGCATCAGATAAAAATATGAGGAGTTACTAAAGGAGGATGGTGATTTAAGAAGTATGGAAGTTTTAGAATAAGAATTCAGTCATTTCATCCGGTGCATAAGAATGCAGTTACTTTCAAGATTTGCTGCTAAGGATAAAAGTGAGGGATTTTATGACGAGAAGGTTACATTTGATAAACGGTTGCTTGATTCAAACGACAAACTGATTTAAAAATTATATGAGTACTTAACTGCAAAGTAAAATAGTAGATGAGATGGTGAAAGATTCTAAAAGTGGGCACAAAATGTAGGCCATAACATTGATATAGATCACTGAGCACAATTTTGGGGAAAATATAAAAATCACTAAACCTGTAAGCTTTAAAGAAAATATATACAAGATAGTATTTTCCTCCCAGAAAACTGTCTAAAATGTACAAAAAATCTCGGATAGGTGTTGGAAATGTAAGGCACAAGTAGGGAGCTTTTATCATGCCCGGTGGACATGCAGAGAAGTTGAAAATGAGATATGTTGTGATCCATATAGTGAAAGCAGCTAGGATTTTATGGGCTAGATACTGGAAGAACAAAGAAATCCCTATGTCACAATAACCAATTGGGAAGATATTAGAAGTAGCAGAAATTGACATTCTGAATGACCTCCTGAAAGAAAGGGCAATTCTAAATGCAAAAGAAAGCCGGAAACCATTATATAGATGGGTTCAAGACAGAAATTAATGAAGAAACATAGTATCTTGGTAATTAAACTCTAAGACCAAATAAGGTGATATAATGAAAATATGGGAACAAATTACAGTACTGTATATAGAAAATAAGATGTTAATTTATAGAACTGTGAAAGATGTAAGAAAAAATAATGACTATGTAACCCTTTTTACCTTTCTTTTACCCACTCTTATTACTTCTTCCTTTTCAACTGTAATATGAAAACCTTAATAAAATAAAAAATAAATAAAATAATATGTGGGACTTGCAGTTATTGTCAACATTCACATTTTACTTTATGCCTTTTAAAAAATTCTATGACTAGGTAAACCAAATAGGAAGGAACGTTAGATTAGTGAACATGGTCCATTTTCTTTTGCTTTGCATAAGCAGGTAAACAGGAAAGTAATAGTTCTGCATGGCAACTGAACCTAGGATTATGTTTAAATGTGCAGCCTGTGTGCCATAACCTAATATCAAAGCTTTGTTTATAGATGTTTTGTAATCCTAGATTGTTTGGGCTCATCTTAGGATATTCTTGCTCATTTTCCAGGTTGTGAGGATGAGGCAAATAGGGTGTCAGCACTTAGCATGTTACTTGTTCATACCTTGTTTAAGATATACATTTTGACTTAAAATGGTGGGGGAATATCGCCGTTTGTCCTATTGACCATGTCCCTTTTATCAAATCCCAGTAATTTGCCATCCTACTCAAACCTTCCCAAAAATGCAGAGTGTTCCTGAAATGAGCTTTTTACCCAACAGCCTTTACATCTTTGTACATGGAAGCAATATCTTAAAAATTACCTTACCACTGAATCATTTTGAGAAGCTGGGTGACGAACAAAAAACATCCCTTGATTTCTAAGTAGATCATTTCCCAGGCACAGTGACTATGTTGTTGGTCGATTAGGAAGTTATTTAGTCTTTGGAAGTATCTTTTGATTTTCAGAGTCAAAGGATAAGATGCCAGATTGTCCAAGTTCATCTGCCCCCGTTGTGTCTCTGTTGCACCCAAGCATGTCTCCAGTTCCTTAATTTGCTGGTGAAGGCTGTTCTGTAGGTTCTCGACACATGTTGAGTTCCAGAAATCATGGGGTGAGCCTTTGCTAAGAAAGTAGGAGATGTGTTGAAGGATTTTGTAGGCAATCGTGAAGCTGTTGCTCCTCCTGACTCTGAGAAGATCCTGAGGAAACAGGAAGTCATTGGTTTCAAATAAACATTCCAGGTGGAACTGGTCACTTCTTCTACACAGGTGGCTTAACTTGGTCTTGATCAGTTGGCCCCACTGGCCATGAAGGACAGGACAATTGGAAGATGAGAATTGGCTGGAATTGGTGGATTTGCCGAAAAGTAGCAGCATCAGGCACACCTGCAAGCCACAGCCCCTTGTGGTAATGGCCATGATGATCAAGTCTTTGTAGCTGCGTTGTTTCCTGGAGCCCTCCTGGAATCTCCCTAAATATATTTTGGCGACTCTTTAGAAATCTGCCATCCTTCTGAATAAATTTTGTGGCTTAATCATAACGTTGTATTAATCACAATATGATTTATTTAATTCTCTTCCAGACATGCCATGCCTTTGAGGGACATTGTTGGGTTTTTTTCAACTTCTGGTAAATGGATGTTAATTTACACAAGGAAATTTAATTGTAACCCCAACTTCTTGAAAAAACTGTGGCTTTTAAAACATAAATTGAATAAGTTAGGTGAGGAGAATGACAGGTTGCGGCAGGATATATTTGATTAAGTCACAAATTGAAGAACAAATTGGGGTGCTTTTGATGATTCAAATTTTAAAATCAATTTTTGAAATGTAGATTGTTATTTAAATTACAGTGGTACCTTGTATAAAGGAATTAATTCATTCCAAATGAAATTCTGATTTCCCATAGGAATGCATTGAAAACAGAGTAATCCCTAATCACAACCATTTTTATGTTGTACAGATTTGCCCCACAGGCAATTCTGTTAAGCAAATTTCCCCTATTTCCGGAATTTTTTTTTATGCTGTACAGATTTTATGTTATACAAACCGT
Organism: Phrynocephalus versicolor; assembly: GCA_023846285.1. NCBI lineage: Eukaryota > Metazoa > Chordata > Lepidosauria > Squamata > Agamidae > Phrynocephalus > Phrynocephalus versicolor. The sequence continues at coordinate 19,752,747 of JAHTLZ010000237.1, forward strand.
TTGTTATACGAGGGTCCAGTGTATTTTTTTAAAATTGCTTTATATCTACCATTTGTTGCAGGTAGTGAAATATGGAGGAGGCAGGGGTTAGCTGCTTGGGAAAGTATCAGAGGTCACATTTTGTGGGAGCAGTCGAGTATGGGACTTGGGGATCAGCTGGTGAGTGATGAGGAAAGGAAAAAAAGAGAATTGCATGCTTGTGTACTAGGGTATTTGTGCAAATTCAGTACAAGGTGAATGCATATGAGTGCACATGTGAATGGATTGTAGCATGTGTGTGTGAGATCTGTGGATAATTCTGTGGTGAGCAGAGAATTTAAGAAATCAGCAGATTAAAATATCGGGGATCTACTGTAATTAAAATATTATGAAAGGATATTACATTGGGACACTAGCTCTAGAGGAAATCGATTTAAGGGTGATCTTCCTGTGAAGTGAAGGTAATTAATTTTAGAGGAAATACTGTAGATATGATTTTGGAAAATTAATGGATTTGTCTTCTATTAAATGGGTGTTTTGTTGTAGTGTTTGCAGATGAAATGTGTGCTGCAGTGTTTGGGCATTAGCAGTAATTCAGTCTTGTAATGAGTTTCTTGTCCAGGTTTTGGGTCTCTGAACTGCTGAGAAATAACAATTTTGTTGTGTGAATTCTGAGATCCAGCGGTCAGAATCCAGTTCATCACAGTGTACTGTAAAGTTAGGCAGGCATAATTTTATTGGGCATTATGCCCAGCCAGTTCAACTAAGACTGCTCAGTTCAATTGCACACTTAGTTGCCTGGTTCCGCTTGTGACCAACTGTGCAATGTGTCAGCTGAATTTCTTCATAGATAGTACTTCTGCTTGGATACTGTTGTAACTACAGTGGGGTGAATGTTGAGTTATTCTTCTTGTAATCACACAACAGGATTTCAGCCACTGTATAGTTGCTATGAAAAGAAGGCGGATTTCAAGTTAGGAAATGGTAGAATTGAAAGTACAACTGACCACATAATAATGCCTTTCTAACAATCTTTAGTACAGTCATGCTTAAAATTCTGTGTACAGGTCAAGAAGGGATATTGTAGAACTGAAGAAGGCTTTGAAATTAGGTCAGAACTCAGGACAGATTAATTCAACATGACTTACCATATCAAACTTATTTTATTTTATAGCTTCCCATCCTCAATATTATTACAATTAAAAAAAACTCCACTACATGTTTCCTGCCTGCAGGAATAAGTCCACTGTTTATTCCTTACATTTATTTGCTACAAATATCTTTTATATCTGTGGATCATAAGGAGCAAAACTGCATTAATTATAAACATAATCATTAAAAAATGCCAAGCATCCGGTTAAAAAAATGGAAACCAAGATCCAAGCATCATTAAACTAGGACAGAAGGCTAGATTAAAGGTTAATTTAGCCAGTAGCAAGAGCAAAAGATAAATGCTGTAACTTTGAAGGCCAGTATCTGTCTCCATGGAGAGGTTTCAGACACAAGGGTGAAGTGGCATCAATGTATAAGAAGAGCTCTTCTGGAGGAGAGCAGAAGATCCTGTTGGGTTTATCCTTTCCCATGGTGGTCTGTGGGAATCCCACAGGCAGGACGTGAGGGCAACAGCACCCAGCAGCTCATGGTTTCTAGACATGTTTTTTGGGGCACTGTTTCCTCTGGTACTGCAGGTAATCCAGAACAAGCAGCGCTGCTAGCCACGGATGGCCGGCCGTCTCGTTCTTGCAGGTTCCCGCTCAGAGATCAAGAGAGGCTTTTCAGCTGATCTTTAACAGTATGGCTGGGTTGTATGTAATCAAGCAGTCCATCGTGTATCCTGGCTCTGAGCTATTTTGAGTGCTCAAGATCACAACCAGCACTTCAGATGAAGTAGCTCTTTCATATGGTGTCATTTAATTAAAAAAAAAATCAAAAAAGCACAGTTTGAGACTTTCTAGTTAAACAGTGTTTCGTGAAGAAGATCCCAGGTTCACTCCAAGGGCATTTCTGGTAAATTGATGAGGACGACTCTTCTGTCCCTGGAAAGCTGCCAGTTAGAGTAGAATAGACTTTGGAAATATTCTTTGAATGTAATTGTTTCCCTGAATCCTTTAGCCCGGACATGTCCAAACTTCAGCCCTCCAGATGTTTTGGACCGCAACTCCCACAGTCCTTTGTCATTGCCAATCCAAACTTAGAATACTGGGAATTGTGGTCCAAAACATCAGGAGGGCCGAAGTTTGGACATGGCTGCTTTAGCCAGTGTGAGCCCTGGGAGCTAGAGTCATCAAGTTGGAATGCTTACTTACAGATGCTGATTTCCAGACTTGACCAGGCTAGGACTGAGGAACAGATCAACAAAAGGCAGCCTCTCTGAATTCTGTCATTGCATCTTCTATAAACTTGACCACAAGGAGATGTGATGGAGACTGAGAGTGCCCATGTAAAACCCCAGAATGCTCTTGATTTTAAAAGCAGTGGGATCTACTGTAGTGTGAATTATACATGGAGCGGGGGAAGCCATTAACCACACTGCAGAGCTTTCTAAAGCACACAGAGTGTAATGAAAGGAATCCCTCTTTCATTGTGATTGCACTGGTGTAGCCATCAGATTCTTCCTAGAAGTCACTTCCATGTGCAGCGCTCAGTGTTGGGGGCATGGCATATTGGCTATATTCAACCCGTTTGCCAATCGATTGGACAGTTTCTCAAATTGCTTTCCTAAGTGCTTTTCCAAACAAGAACAAGGAGGGTAACAGCTGTTTGTGAGAGGCCCTTCCTCAGTAGTGAAGTGGTCTTTTCATGGTCATGATGATCCTTACTTACATTAGGTGAAGAAGAGTTATGGGAAGGGGAAGACTTCACATCATCCATGTGGCTTCAGGAAGCATTTAGCTATGAAATGTACAGCTATCTCCAAGGGTTGCTTGCAAAAGTTAAAGCAAGTATGAAAAGCATGTTTCCTGTTCCGTGGTTGTTGCTTAACAAGTATGGATTATCCCGTTCCAGGCGCATGGTGCACCTGCCATGATTGGGTGTTGGTCATGAGCGACATTTTTTTTTCATTTTTTTTTCATCATGACACTGCATAACTGCATGCCCCAGGTGAATCACCCCATGCGAAGCAGTATTAGATAACAGAGACACACATACTAGACATGAGTCATTGATCACGTTAATTAAGGGACCTGCCCTCTGGCACCTTTGGCAAGAGTAACTATTGTTTAAGTGAGAGTGCTTATCAATCCAGAGGGATGAGTAAAGGAGCTAATCACTTGCATTGCTCATAACAGGCCAGGGTTTGATGTTGCTTTTCAGGTACGAAGAGGAAGTCTAAAACATATCACAAGAAAAATTTACCTTGGCGGAGAGGTACTTCCCCCATCAGATTCTATGTTCCCAGTGAGCATTTTTTTAGGGTCTGTCCTATGCACCTGAGATGGAAATGGGGACATTAGGATGCATTCTGTGGGTTTCCTAATGCTATACCACAAGTGGTCAATTAATCTATCAACTCATGGGCTCTGAGCTATCCCTGACGGATCAGGAAAGAGATCTTGGTGTGTTGGTGGACAGCTCCATGAAGGTGTCTACCCAATGTGTAGTAGCGGTGAAGAAGGCCGATTCCATGCTAGGGATGATCAAAAAGGGGATTGAAATAAAACAGCCAACATTATAATCCCATTATACAAAACGATAGTAAGCCTGCACCTGCGGTATTGTATACAATTCTGATCACCACATCTCAAAAAAGACATAGTGGAACTGGAAAAGGTGCAGAAGAGAGCGAATAAAATGATTACTGGGCTGGGGCACCTCCCTTATGAGGAAAGGCTAAAACATTTGGGACTCTTTAGTTTGGAAAAAAGGTACCTGAGGGGGGATATGATTGAGACATACAAAATAATGCAGGGCATGAGAAAAGTGGATAGAGTGATGATCTTCTCCCTCTCACAAAATACCAGAACTAGAGGACATACACTCAGATTGAGGGCTGGGAGAGTAAGAACAGACAAAGAAAATATTTTTTTCACCAATCGCATTGTTAGTCTGTGGAACTCCCTGTCACAAGATGTGGTGATGGCATCAGGCCTGGATGCCCTCAAAAGGGGATTGGACAGATTCCTGGATGAGAAGTCCATCACAGGTTACAAACCATGATGGAGATGTGTAATCTCCAGGCTTAACACCGGGGTACTTCAAGGACCAGATGCAGGGGAGTGATATCAGGAGACAGATATCTAGTCTCTTGTGCTCCCGGACACATCTGGTGGGGCCACTGTGAGATACAGGAAGCTGAACTAGATGGGCCTTTGGCCTGATCCAGCATGGTTCTTCTTATGTTCTTATACATGTTTAATGTGACCTTGAAAATAAATTTCCAGAAGTTATTTGCTAGTAGTAGCACGAACAACAACAAACATTTACTAATGTGCTTCTCTGTGGTTACGTGTGTAAATTGTAGCATTATAGAGATTGGACAGAGTATTGAACCATATTGCTGGAAAGTAAGTATTTAAAGGAGTACCTAGAATACAAAGCTTGGAACAAGAAATGCAGCTGAAGCAAAAGCTTTTGGAACCGTCACTCAGGACTTATTTTATTTATTTATTTATTTATTTATTTTTTATTTTTACAACTTATATGCCGCCCACTACCCAAAGGTCTCTGGGCGGCTTCCAATCAAGGAATTAAAACAGTTAAAAACATCAACAACAATAAATAATTAAAACAACAATAAAAACCTTATACTAAAATCAGCATTTTGTAATGTCAGATGGCTTGTCTTAAAGTTGCTTTTCATTATTATGTCTCCGGAGAGTTTATTCTGTTTTTATTTTTATCTTTGTGTTAAGGATCTTGCAAATTCCTAGAAAGCCCTTTTTTTAAAAAAAAAAAACATGTTGCAAAGGAAGCTGCAGTACAGCTATAATTATAGCACAAATTTGTTTTTATTGTTTTGTAGATGTTAAAGATCATTTTCCTAACCCCCTTGTGTTATTACATCCTCGTTTTGTGTTTATTTTAAAGTTTGCCACACACAAGGAAACTGAGGTAGTATTAGGCAAAACAACAACAACACAGATTTTCTGTGTATATGGTGGGGGCACAGCAGATTTTCACATTATCAAAAGGTAGGTATCGCTTTGTCATTGAATCTACAGGTCTGCTAATTAATTCCGAGATGATATAAAATTAATGGCGATTTTGGTGACAGTGTGTGTGTGTGGGGGGAATGTTTGTGACAAATTAACTGAAAAATTGATGAGAACTCTCCACTGCAAAAAGTGGGTTATGAAGATTAGCACGCCATACTGTCAGTAAAACAATAGCATTTTCAAAGCAAACGTGGGCAGGAGAATTCAGCGCTAGCAAGTTGACAAATGTTTATTTCTTACAACCTCAAGCCTACACAACATATGGCTCACCAATGTGACTATGGCACCCCCATCCCAAATCCTATATAAAAGCCCATCGATGAATTCATAAGCCGTTGTTGGCTGCTCCCTGCCGCAAGCCGCAAATCACAAGAGGTTGTCGAGCACTTGGCATTAAACAGCACGGGGATAAAAGGCTATATTGAGGTTGGTGGACTGTACGTGGATTTGTGGAGTTTGGTGGGGCTGTAGGTGGTGGAATAAAATTAGGCTTTTGGAACCATGGCAAGTCCCTGGTGGTGTTGATATTCAGGTAGAATGGGAGGCAAATGGACAGATTTACTTCATTCATTATGTTTATCCCTTCCTCCCAGGACTTCAAAGTGATATGCGTGGCATTCCTCTTCTTTTGAGTTTGATCCCTCTGTGGCTGAAATCTTTGCTTAGCATGGTAATTTGTAACTAGAGTAGGCCCATTGAGTCAGTGGGACCTGAAGAGGCATTAACTCACCAAATCTTAATGGATTCAGTGGACCTACTCAAATTTCAGTGTGCTCCACCAGAGGTCGCGAACTTTCAGCACTCCAGATGTTTTGGACCACAACTACCACAATCCTTTGTCATTGGCAATACTGGCGTGGAATTCTAGGAGTTATGGTCTAAAACATTTGGAGATCCGAAGGTTTGCCACCACTGTACTATACCAAGCAACTGGGAATTTCAGCTGATGAGTTTGAAGGCTGAATGAGGATTTGAACCTACACAGGAGGGCTGTCCTTCAGTTTAGGATTAGATGTTATAGACTGGATATAGCTTTTCTTTCTTTTTCTTTCTTTCTTTCTTTCTTTCTTTCTTTCTTTCTTTCTTTCTTTCTTTCTTTCTTTCTTTCTGTCTGTCTGTCTGTCTGTCTGTCTGTCTGTCTGTCTGTCTGTCTTTTTGCTTCTTTCTTTCATGGGTGTTTTGTACATATGCGGACTGTCACTTGTCAGTTGCATTTCGTGAAACAAGAAGAATAATCTGAAGTGTCACCTTAATACAGTATTCCTTCTGTGTTTGCCATGTATCCAGATAAATGTATGCTATGGCACAATCTGAATAGCGCAAATGGAAAGAGGAAGAGACTCTCTCTTGTTCAGTCACGGAGCACTTATTTCCAGAACATCTTGCTGGCATTTGGTCTGGGATGATAACTAGGGCAAATTAAGTGACCAGCTCAGTTGAGTCATTATGCACACAGAGAGCCATATGGTGAAAGAGGATTACTGAAGTATGTTGCTGCTGGGCCATATCAGCTCATTCCAAACAATAAAAGGGGACAAAATGGGTCAGATCACGTTTTGGAAGTCTGGGTCGATTCACAGAGATTACTTTTGTATCTGAGATAGTGAATAATGATTATGAGATACAGCTGCTTTTCATCCTGGTATTGCAAGAAAATGGATAACTAGCAAAAAGACTATTATGGTGGAGCCTGGGCCGTATAAGAGGAATATCTAGCTATTAATGGGATACCTGTCACTTGTGTGTTTGTTCCTGGAAGAGTTGATGGCAGTCAGGTAGATCACCCAAAATCAGCAATGAGGTACATGTTTTGTCCTGAAGTGTGGTGGATTTCTTTTTCTCTGAAGGAGTGAATTGTAGCCTATTCAAATGTTTAGAGCAGTCATATGATGGCGCTTGATCTCTGACTTGGAACATAGCAGGAGAAGGATTCATAAGTTGAAAATTCAAGACCACACTTGGGATACCTTGAGGTCTCAGGTGCCAGCTGTGTTGAGACAAATATACTTGCTAATTTTGTTTCAACGTGAAACCGAAGTGCAAATGAGACCATGCAGATTAGCTGAGTTGGGGGCACCTGAGCTACTCTGTGTTAGACTTGCTTTTCTCTTTATAGGCACATCATGTATTGTTCCTTGGCTGAACTAGTGCAGTGGTTCGTTGGAGCAGGGCCTTTAAGTACTGTAACTGTATATGAAATGATTGCAATAGTGTCAATCATCTGAACATTTATTTGGTCTAAGACTGAGGTGGTGAACCTTTGGCTCCAGATGTTTTGGACCACAACTCCCAGAGTTCCAAGCGTGTATTGCCAATGGCAAAGGACTGTGGGAGTTGTGGTCCAAAACATCTGGAGTGTCGAAGGTTCTCTCTCTCTCTCTCTTTCTCTCTCTCTCTCTCTGTGGCGTTACAGTCGTGACCGACTCTTCGCGACCCTATGTCAATGGAGTTTTCTTGGCAGGAATACTGGAGTACTTTGCCATTTCTTACTCCTAGGACATCATTATATATTCCACTCTTATATACCTTGCAGAAGTACTTAAAAAAACCTGTGGCAATCATATACATACATTGGAAAAGAGTGCGGAAATAGACAAGATACCAGATATTTTTGCATGGGTGTCTTTGATTAGGAATCACTCTGCCCTTGGTTGGAGTTTTACCATCTGCTCTAGCGCTTCGTAAACCAATTGTTACTAAGCAGCTGGTCTCCCAGTGTGTCTGTGACTGTGGAGTGGTCATCTTGCAGGCCAATAATATTAGCACTCAGTGGAGCTTAACACAGCGGAGCTAAGAGAAGAGCCGGACATCTGTGCATGATTCGAGACACTTTCCAGATTGCAGCCATTAGCAATGGCAGGCCTGCCGCCTGTTACTTTACAGCAGAGAAGAGACTCTCCTCTACAGGAGGAGAAGGGAAGCAAACAAGAACGAATCGAGTGATGTATGCATGTTAGATGTAATTCTAGGAAACAGCTAGGCATCAAAAGGGGTGGCCTGTAAGATTATCAGAGCTTCTTGATATTTTTTTTGTCCCACAGCTTACAAAACCAACTTAAACATTTGTTGTTGTGTGCCATCAACTTGGAACTGGCAGGAATGACCCTAATGGGGTTTTCATGGCGATATGTTTAAGGAATGGCTCTACCAGTCTCACACACCTCACAGAGTTTCCATGGCCGAGTGGGGGTTTAGACCCAGACCTCCATAGTGACTGTAGCCCCTTGCGCTGTCCACTACACCAACACTGGATAGTTAAAAAATCTTGTTAATCTCCCCAAGTTAATGGTAATTGTAGTGGGTCATTTCTAGTTACAAGGATGTTCAATGTAGTTTTTGTTGATTAGATGGCATATCTGTGAGTGAGGTGGGCCATAGTACACTGATAGATACAGAATGCTTCATGTTCAATTTCAGATTGAAAAGGGAGATGCTAAAAAGGTAACATAGAAACCCTCTGTTTGACAACTAAAGGCGCTGTGTAGAGGTGGGCATGGACCTTGATAGAGATCGTCATGATCCCACCTTCGTGGTTGGATCTCCCACTCACTAACCAGTGCATGTTACTCTCCTCTCCTGACAGGAACATGGACTTCCCTGCTTGACATCCTTGGCTGATCACCCACTTAGACAAGAAGGCAGGACAGCCAAATCCATGCTCCTGCCAGGAACAGGTTGAACACCACAAGAAGAGCATGTGCTGATTAGTGAGTAGTTCATAGGCCAGGGAAGCAGGGGAAGGGAATGTGTGGCATGAACCTCTCAGCCAAGGTCTGCGCCCATCTTTAGTGCTGGCTGGTAATGGAGGCCATGGGGTATCAAGGGTAGGCCAAATGGTGAAAATATCTAGAATGTTTTGAGGCGAGTGCCTTCTGGCAAACGCTGAAGGTCGCATGAACTTCTAAAAATGTCTCTGAATGGAACCCATTCATTCTAGGCTCCATCTCTTTGAATCCTTGGCCTTTTCCTCTTCGGGCCTCCTGCCCAGCATGGAGCTGATGTTGATGCACCATCCTCGGGAATTGTTAGAGGAGAATGTGCTGTTCTGGTACTGGAGCAATGTTAATATAGTGGTATCTTGTATAAAGGAATGAATTTGTTCCACATGAAATTCTGTTAAGCAAATTTTCCTTTATACAAATTTCCCATAGGAATGCATTGAAAATGGATTAATTCCTAATCATGACCATTTTTCTGTTGTATGGATTTACCCCATAGACGATTATTAAGTGATTTCCCCCTATTTCCAGAACTCCCCCCCCTTAAACAATTTTCTATTAAACGAACTGCTTGTTATACGAGGGTCCACTGTTCAGGCCCTTGCGTCTTGGGCATGGAAGCCTCGGGCCCAGGAGTCTCATTCATTTCAAGTTTGTGGGGATCTTTGGTTCTCGAGTGGCGCAGAGTGGTTCTCTGCTGGCACGACTTGTATCTTAGCCTCTGAGTCAGTCTCCGAACCAATTGTGGACTTCTGTATTGTGATATAGTCCAAGGACCTTCCACAGGAGAGCTGCTCCTACTTTGGGTATATGTGAAGGAGCACATGTGGCCTTTTTAGGTTGATAAGGACGTAGGCCAAAGAGGAGGCTTTGGGTGTCTTGTCTTTCTTAAAGCTTTGCTGCCTAGAGACTGCTGGTTGTGACGGTTGCCATGGAGATGTGGGTACCTTTTTGGATCAAGAAATGGAACATCTTAATGATGGGTGGAGATAGTGGACATCTCTGCCTTGTTCTGGGATGCAGTGACCATCTTGAGAGAGATCTTAAGCTAATATAAATGAAACTGAAATTTCATGCCCTTCTGTGTATTTAGTTTTAGTAGATTATGTGTTTGTTTTTATCTGCTGACATTTGTTTTGTTTTGTTTTGGGGATGGTGTTTTGCTTGAGTACCGTATGTTGGGAAAGCCATCTAAAACATTACAAATGAATAATTCTGCTCATCTGTTATTATTGAAATTAAGGGGTAGTAAGTCCAAGAATATAGTTGATCACATGTATTTGAACACTTGTATTCATGCTGGCTTTTGATCCTTAAAGCTGGTTCTTACCCCTGATTTTCTTAGGGAACTGGTCAAAAATTTATTTGCAGCGTCTCTAACAGTATAAAGATCTCTGTCTTGAAATACTGTTATGGAAAAGCTGAGCCCACTGACACATGAACTAGTGCCCTAGAAATTCTGTTTGCCTTGCATTTTGCAGGATCTCCTTCGGTTTTTAATGGAAACTCAAAATCTCCCTTGCAAAGAAGCCATTTGCAGATTTTTGGTTTTTTTGTTTTGTTTTTGAAGTGGAGCTCGTTACCTTCTGTGGAAGTGAGCCCAGTACTGGGAGGACTGGGATATGGAAGTATAAATCTACATCCTGAGTGGTTGCAGATCAGGGACTCTTTACAGCTTAACATTTTCTAATGGGAATTCCCTCCCAAGTTGCCCATGTGCATGTGCACAGTGCTATATCAATCACGCAGCCTGATCAAATGTTGCGAATCGTTGCTTCCAGTTGCAGTCAGAACCAGAGAGAACTTTGGTGGGATGGGAACCTTTTTTGTTTTAGGCTCTGTCTAAAACATGGATGCAGAAACCTCCAGTGGTGATCTTGGAATAGATCCTATTCTACCTTTTTTTTTACTCCCTTCTTTCACACATTTTGGAGGCAAATTAATAATGACCTGAAAAAAGAGTCACTTTGTGCAACCTGTAGTGGAGGCAAGGGACATATGCCTCTCCAATGTTGCTGAATTGCAGCTCCAATCAGCTATAGTAAGCTTTGCTGGGTGCAATGGATAATGGGGGTCAAAGCTCAGTAACATCTGGGGGCTCTGATCTTTGATTTAGATGACACATTAGAGCAGCCGTTCTTAGCAGGGACTCTGTTGCCCCCGTCCTTGTTTGACTGGGATGGTGGTGCTAGAACCTGAAAAGAACTCCTAAAAGGTAGTAGTAGTAGTAGTAGTAGTAGTAGTAGTAGTAGTAGTAGTAGTAGTAGTAGTAGTAGTAGTAGTAGTAGTAGTAGTAGTAGTAGTAGTAGTA
>JAHTLZ010000237.1:19763921-19782220 GCA_023846285.1 Phrynocephalus versicolor
TAGTAGTAGTAGTAGTAGTAGTAGTAGTAGTAGTAGTAGTAGTAGTAACAACAACAGCAATAGCAACAACAGCAACAGCAACAGCAAGAGCAAAGAGAATGGCTGCCTTAGAGTATGATAGTAAGGATACTTTTCTAAGATAAGAGAAATGGTCCACCTGCCTTGTGTGTCATTTGTGTCTCCAGAGCTCTGTGTATCCTGCTCTGAAGGGAAATGTTAAATCTTCCCAAGCCCCCCCCCCCAAAAAAAATCAATTTCACCCTGGTTGAATAAGAGTTGGGCGGCCGGGTGGTAGATTTGTTTACATGTGGCTTTAAAAAAAAAAGCCCTGGTAATGCTTGAATGTGGCGCGAAGAGGATCCGTGTGTGGATGACTTGGGCCAGATGTCTCAGCGAGGGCCATTCAGTGTTCCAATCAGGTCTAGCCTGATTCATTCAGTGCAGAGTTTGGCCCTCTCGTATAAAAGTCATGTGCCATGGGCCAATAGGCTTGACTCACTTTGACAGAGTGAGTAAGCTGCTGCAGAGGATCCAGGTGCACATGTGTTGTTTTGCACATGCTGCTGAGTCACACCCCAGACAGTCTGTGGTAGCTGCCAGCTTATGACAAAGGCTGCGTAATGCAACAAGTGGTTCACTTCATGTTCATCAGCCATGTTCTCAGATGGGTTGCCAGATGAACATTCCAACGCACTTAAAATGCTGATTCAAGACTGTCACTCTTATCTCCATCCAGTCCCTTTTTTGCATCTTGTCTGTGGCTGAGGAATTGGCACAGAAATGCTATGAGCCACCTGCTCCATTCTCAGTGCTTCGGCCCCTGGTTGTCATCCTTAGCCACAGAAGGAATGAGAGGCAAGCGTGGTCATGAGGGAACCCTGGGGCAGGCGGGGAGGGAGGAGTAGGAGAGGAGAAACAAGCATGAGTAGCAGTCTTGGACCAGGGTTTGGTTGACTGGCATGTTGTTCCGGCTGCTCAGATGACATGATGGACTAGTGCTAAGACTCTTGTGAGTCTCACTTACCAATAGTTATTGGTTAAAAGAATCTTTAGTAGTCAATGAATAATTACTGTTTTAATGCATTCAAAAAATTAAACTATGAATATACCATAATTAAAGGAAGAAGAGTCACCTGTAAGCAGGCATAAGAAACAGGCATACCAACTCTCATTTGGGTGTGTGTTGTGTTCCCTGGCAAACTGGGGTGTGTTGTGGTATAATAGGTTTGATGGCTCTCTAAGGTCAAAGACTGCACTACAGTATGTGGCGGTACCTGCTTTTGATGAAAGCCAAAGTAGAGTTTTTACTGTGAAAAATTTAAGACAGACATATCATCCTTACAGTGAGGTCCAATCACAGGTTTGGATCGAATGGGCTGTTGCCTACCACATGAAATAGTATAGCAGCTGGCTCATAAAATGGAGGTAATTGTAAATATCTCTTTCATATGAAGGGAAAATTAGTCAATAAAAGTTAGGCAGATCCTGGGAGGAACGTCGGAGTCATTTTATTTGTTGCAATGGATGTGGAATCCTATCACAATGTACAAAATTAGAGAGAAATTGCCACTGGGGGTAGTTGAAAAAATATGGTATATGGACAAAGTTTGTGTTTTGAAGGAAGCAGGTGAAATTGCTGTTTTTTCCCATTTCCGTTTTTGTGGGGATGATAGATTAAAAGCCTTTTCTAATCAAGATGTGTGTGTGTTGTGTCGTTACAGTTGTGACTGACTCTTTGTGACCCCATGTCCATGGAGTTTTCTTGGCAGGAAATACTGGAGTGGCTTGCTACTTCCTACTCCAGGTGCCTACAGCACTTGGTATTCCCTGGTGATCACCCATCCAAGTACTAGCCAGGGCCGACCCTGCTTAGCTTCTAAAATCAGGTGAGATCGGATGTGCTTAGTTGATAAATAACAACAGAGGTATGATATACCAGTTGCCCTGGAATTCAGAATTCTAACCATGGCCTTTATGAGCTGTATCCTGTACATTATGTGCTTAACGCCCACATTGCGTGCTTAGGGACAAGATGATTCTGAACAGTGCAAGTTTATCCATACTGGCTGAACTCCTTATTGCTTAATATAGTAACTTACACTAGAGTAGGGCCACTGAATAAGTAGGGCTTCGGTGAGTCAACCCTTCAGCAAGTTCCATTGATTTAAAAGGGCCTGCTCTAGTTTGCAACTTACTACAGTGGTACCCCGACTTAAGAGCAGCTAGACTTAAGAGCAATTCGACTTAAGAGCAGAAAACTGTTGGTGTTTTAACTGCTGCCTTACAAATTTTAGATATGGTCTGCTCGGCTTACAATTTTTTTCATTTTTTTATTTTTTAACTTATTTTTTTCCATTTTTTAGATAGGTACTCTGACTTATGAGTAGTTCGACTTCAGATCATGCATTTGGAACGGATTAAATTCGTAAGTTGAGGTACCACTGTACATTGAAGTGAATTGCAGATGGAGTAGGCCCATTTGAATCAATGCATCTAATAAAGGAGATGACTCACAACATCTCCATTGATTTAGTAGGCCTACTCAATGGCAACTTGCTATGTTAAGCCACTGTGAGATACAGGAAGCTGGATTAGATGGGTCGTTGGCCTGATCCAGCATGGCTCTTCTTAAGACAAGGGTTCCAGCCATTCTGTAGGTGAAACTTTTTTTTTCCTGGATACAGTAGTATGAGGTATTTATTGGTTATATATATATATTGCTACTTATGAGTAAAAAAGGCTCAGACATTGATGGAAGAGAGGGGTTTTTCCATTACTAAGCAGTGTCATTTTTCCTCTGCTTTCTCCCCTACCCTTGCAGACTTGCACTTACCTCTGTGCAATAGGATTAAAATGAAATATTATATTGTTTGAATTGTGGGATATATTCTGACCCCCAGGAAATTCCAATATATTGTGGGGTACTACCGGACCTCATGTACAAAGGACAGTGTTCCTTTCTTCATCCCTGATTTCTTTCTGTATTTCTGTAAGAGGTCAAGATTAATCCCACCCTCTCTACCCCAGTTGCATACTTTGAATTTTATCTGTCCCTGCCATAGGCAAAGGATACATACAGCTTTGGCATAACTCCCCACCCCTTTTGCTAGCTTCAGCTTTTGCTTTGGAGCAGGAAGGGCTGGGTGGGAGGTTCTGCCTTGTGCAGCCAAAATAACTTGGCCCTGTATCTTTTTAGCACTAGTTCTGTGAGTTGGAGCACCCTGTCTGCAGAACCCCAGAAGTCAGGAGTTTGGTTCCCCACTGTGCCTTGTACAGTGACCCCCCCCCCGCCTATTGCGGGGGTTAGGGACCTAACCCAACCTACAATAATTGAGCATCCGCAATATGCGGATGCAGGTCAGGTTGGGCCTGGGGTGCCTAGCTGGGGGCTCTTGTACTTACCCCAGGCCTGGTGCTGCCCCGAACGGGCCTGCAAGGGCCTTTCCGGGTCTTTTGGAGGCCCCAAACTGGAAGTCATTTCTGAGGCCTCCAACAGGTCCTCCACCCTTACCCCAGGCCTTTCCCCCCTTAGCTCAGGGGGTCTTTTTTCATATACTGTAGTCCCACGATATAGCGGGACTGCATTATATGAACTGCGAATGGGCGGGGGACCACTGTAGAAGACGATACAGAGGGTTCTGGCTTGGGACAAGCTACTTGGTCCCAGAGCTTACTCAGAAGTAGTGGGTGGTAAATCACTCCAGAGAACTAGCCAGTAAGCCCTGGAAAGGAATGCCATAAGTTGGAATTGATTTCACAGCCCATAATTAATGACTGGGTGACTGGGGAATGAGCCAGGCAGCAAAGTGTTTGGGGTCAGCTCTGTTTCCCTCTCTCCTCTGTTCAGATTTGAAATTAAAGGTGGCAGCTTTCGTCAGATTTAGCAGGTAAACTGACACTATTGTATTGTCCAAGTCTCTGGTGATGCAACTGTTTGTGTCTGGAATACTAGCACTGTTGTGGACCTGAACTGCGTGATGCAGCCTGCATTGATAAATACTTTTGGCCGTTAAGATGCATTAGAATTAATTTGTGTAAATTTCAGTACGTTTTCCTTAAGGTTTGAGTGCTGTTTTCATTTGCAGTGACCTGTGTCAAGGCAGACCTGTGACTGATTTGGAAGGCACTTCCATTCCATTAGGATCCTTCCAGTCCACAAAATCAATGAACTGTCCCAGTAAAAAACAAAAACAAAACAGTAGCTTAACTTAATTAGCTCCATACATTTAAATGTTCCTCACTATTTGGTTTTGCAGTTGGATGCCATTGGTTGGCCTTCGGGTTGTACGCCCTCAGGCTGCATGCTTTTAACACCTTGAGAGACTGCTTTTCCCCTCTGGAGCCTCATATAACACCAAGGAAGGGACCCTGTTGAGATCAGATCCAAAGGTCTTACTGGGGAACAAAATATTTAATTAGTCTGGAAAACAGCTATGCACTTCAGAACTGTACAAAAGCCATTAAAACTGATGCTCTTAATTTTTTTTTATCACATTGAGAGGGGAGGGATTTGGTAGGTGATGCGGAAAAGCGGTGAATTTCCTTTTGAAAAGAATGAACAGGTCTGCAGCCTTGGGCTGAGTTTTGAATATAGCTCAGGGAGAAAGCCACAAAGATCTTTTTTCAAAGGCTAAATCCCCAAAGGCCAATAGACTAGAGAAAAATATGGGGAAATGGGGCTTAAGCGGCTCTCTCTTAATCCTTTCGTAGTTATAATCCTGGTGTTCGCAGGGTGGTTCTCCCCAACCCCCAAGAGTTTTCTATTCCCCCCCCCCCGCTTTGTTTAACCAGGGAAAATGCAGTTCTGATAAATGCCCCAGCCAATGTCTGCGATCAAGTACTGCCCTGAGCCTGGCTGCTATGAAGAACTGCTCTCAACATAGATTATCATGAGGCAGAAATAAATAACCATATATCCAGTAATACCTTGCCTAGTGCTTAGCGTGTATTCTAAGAAAAGGGGGAGCTAACCAAATGGACACAAAAGAGAGTCCTTTTAGCAAACTGTCACGGAACCGATTCCAGGTCTACCCCAAACTTTGTCCATCTCCTTTAGGTAGACTGTCACTGGGCTCACGGCAGGTGCCACAAAATGGCCACCCAGGCACACACAGACTTTAGTGAATCAGTGCCAAATGGGGCAGCAGGATGTGAGGTGCTACTGTTTGCGTGTATCTGTGTGCACCTGTACACATTGATACCTTTATTTATTATTTTAATTAATACAGTCAGAAACGTGGTGCAGTGAAACATGCTGGTGCAGTGTATGGTGTAGTGGCATGTGGTGTATCAGCAAGTCATGCTAAGACATCACAATGCATCTTTGGGACCGTCTGGAAGACAATTCTATAGACATTCTTGGCTGACATTTTCTTTCTGAAGCACAGGTGATGTGAATTGAGGACAGCATATGGCAACAGTCCTGATCTCTTAGGTGTAAATGCGCTATATTGGTGTGTAATAGAATGAAGGAATGTATGGGAGCCAAATGAAAATTCATGTTTTCTGGCTGTAATGTGGTTATTGCCTTTGCAATTTGTTCACTTCAAGGTCATATGTCTATTTTGTTATTTATATGAAAGATTTTTAGCCCACCCATCTCCTAAAAATGCTAAAAACAGGAATTTATCCAAATATTTAAAGTGTATTAAATGAACATTATATTAAACATGTTGCCACCACTACCACTACCATCACTACCATCATCTTAGAACAGCAGAGCTTGAAGAGGCCTTATGGATTATTGAGTGTAGCTCTTGTTGAGGCACAATTGGGGAGGGTATCTGAATTCCCAACCTCAGGCTCCACAGCCAGACAGCTAAGCCACTGAGCTATCTATTTATTTATTTTTTAATTTTAAGAGTATTTTTACCCCACCTTTCTCCTTGGAAAAAGGACCCAAGGTGGCTTAAAGTTATGTAGAAGCATTACCAAAACAGATTTAGAAGCAACAAAAATTACAAACCATCCCAATAGACCTCTCTTAGACAGCTCGTCCTTAAGGAAATATTTACTCAAAGTCTTTGTCTGCTTGTGTAAAGGAAGCAAAGGTAGGGGGCCACCCTGTTTCCTGAATGGAAACCAAATGCACCTGTGAAGGAGGTGGGACAGAGAGAAAGGACTCTCCTTCCTGATCATCTTAACACCGAAGTGGGCTCAGGATGGGAGATGCATTCCTTGAGATAGCTTGGACCCAATCCTGTTAGGACTTTATAGGTTAAAACCAGCACTTGGAATAAACTTGGAATTGTCCCTGGAAGAATCATCAGCTAATGGAGCTGCTGTGACGGGGATAATGGAATTGCTACACACCAGCCTCAGTTAATACGTTTTATAACTTATTTACACATAATTTTGAGCTCTTGAATATATCTGTGGCCTGTGTCCAGTTTTGTATTCTTTTTGTTTGGGGTGGGGGTGGTTCAAACACTACAACTGAAAAAAGCATGCTCTTGGAGGCCTTCAGAAATGGAGAAGTATATATTTATTTTTTAAACAGTGGCTTTGAAGTTGGAGTCATGAGGGGCTCTGGGGTGACCTGGCCACATATTTCTGGGGTTGTATGTGGCCTCCTGGCCACATTTTGCCCACCTTTAAGGTACCAAGCAGGAATGGAAGGGTGTGGCCCTCTAGATGTTGAGCTGAAATTCCTGTTGCTCTTCATTGTTGTCCATCTTACATACATCTGAGAGTGATTATAGTCCATTGCGATATAGAAGTCCACAGATTTCCCTTTTCTGGTGTACAAGATATACAGAAAGTAGCATGAGCTACCTGTAAGTATTAGCAGTGTGTCTGGCATGTTTTCTAATATTGCTTCACGCAGCTGACCAGCGAGTTTTATGTTTAATTTCACTACCCCGCTTTATGCCACTAGCCACTTGGAGAGTTCAAAGAGGTTTTGATGCCCATATCTCTTTGAGGCTGGGTGGCACAGAGCAAACTGGTGAAGTTAGGTTTGTCGGGCAAACCTAAAAGCTGCTTTACCATCTTCAAATGGATGATGCCTCCAGTATTTTATCAGTGGAGTTTGTCAGCTTTGAAATATTGTGACTGTTTCTTTTGGATCTAATCCAGAGGTTGTCAAGTCTGCCTTCAGCTGTTGATGAAATTAAAAGGCAAAAAAAAAAAAATGTATTCAGTAGTGTGCCCTTGATAATAGGATTATCTCTTAAATATAGCATTGTAATGAGAGGCAAGACGCTCATTTGACACCAAGATAGAAAAGTTTTCCAACTGCCAATATTCATGATGAGACATCATCTGTGGTAAGATAATAATAACCTCCAAGGTGTC
This sequence comes from Phrynocephalus versicolor, assembly GCA_023846285.1. Classification (NCBI taxonomy): domain Eukaryota; kingdom Metazoa; phylum Chordata; class Lepidosauria; order Squamata; family Agamidae; genus Phrynocephalus; species Phrynocephalus versicolor. The sequence goes on from JAHTLZ010000237.1 coordinate 19,771,218, forward strand.
ATTTCTCCTACACCCCCCCCCCCTCGTCATGAGCATAAACACAACCAGGAAGAACAGCAGTGGCAATTAAGCACTGTTTGGGCTTGTTGGCATGATCAAATAGAAATAAGTAGATTATTAAGGTGGTAACTGAATCAAGGTAATTAACCTGAGCCGGAAATAATTGACTTGGGTTGCAGTTCCAAAGTAAGGGTATACAGTATGCGTGGTACTTTGGTGTTGCTTTGAATGCTAAATAACAATTATGTGATATGACTGAACAACAATAACAACAACATACTGGATAGATTCTGAAGAACATAATACGTATATAGGGCTGGGTATAATCTGCAGAAAACAATTCTGTCCCAAGCAACACCAAATTCTTCAACCAATTTTTCAGATACTGTGAATTAAACAATTGTTGCTATTTAGATAATTTTTCTTTTCTTTTTTTGGCATATATAGAAAGCAGAGCACAATACTGAAGGTGGGCCCTCAGGTAATGGAAATCCTAATAGGTCTAGTACAAGTTTCTGAGCTTTGACGAGTTAGGCTTCATGTTATTTTCCAGATCAGTTCAAGAGGCATAAAGGCTAAAAGGGCCGCATGACTTTTTATTGCGTTCATGCTAAAATATAGGCATTTCCGCCCAGAAAGGCTCACAAAGCAGTGTGCAACACAACCGTTTTTAACCCCACAATAAAAGTACTATGAAGTAAGTATAACAATGGTTAAAACGATTCTATTAAAATAAATATTATTTCTTTTTTTATGGATTTATACTTGGCCTTTTATGAAAATCCCCAGAGTAGCCCACAAAATTTAGAAAGGCAATAAAGCTAATTGAAAACATACATGCTATAAAATAAAGAAACATTGAAGACCATTCTTCCTATGCTTAAGGAAACTGATGGGATCTATTCATTTTGAAAGCCGTTTCCCATCTAATAGCTTGAAAAAATCCATATAAATTGCAGATTCTTCAAACCTGGCTTCTTTGAGAGACTGTATACAGTACGTTTCTTCAGGAATGCCAGGGAACCCAGAAATTTTTCAAGCAGCTTGAAAACATACAAATTTTAATGAGTGTTTAGTTACATGCGTTACAAGATAGGAGTGTCTTTGTTTTATCTGTTGCTTATATAGCCTAACAATACAGTACTTTGATACAGCTTGCTTGGCCCAAAAATCAGGCTAACTGCAAATGTGGGTCACTGCTGCTCCTGCTACATATAATATGTTTTCTGTGTTCTACTTATGATATTTAGAACCTGCTGGAGAAAAGGGCCGTTTAACTAGAACTGCTTAGTGCAGAACAGGGTCAAGCTAATTATTTAAGGGGTATTGTTGCCAACTGCTGTTCTCAGATGGCATCCAGCTTGGGAGTGGATGGAAGCTGATCTCCGCCGAAAATCATCCTGGCTGGCATACTTACTCTCTTCTGATGATTAAGGAGGCTGTGTTCTATATTGTGTTGACTGTGCTTTTAGGCAGTGCCGCTAAAGCCAGCTACACAGTGCATATTTTTACTGGTCTGTGATAAGCTGCTTCTTCAACATGCTAAGATGGTTAGATTATTACCAATAACAGCAGGAATATGCTGTTGTTTTAGATGCTGAAAGCTGCTTTTCCTGGGCTTTCAAGAAATGGTACCCCAGCTTTGCAAAAGCATCTGAGCTGTTTAAAATCAAGCTGACGGGAAAATGAAATAGGGATTGTTAAACATTTCACTCTATATGTCTGTGAAGATTCTCAGTCATCCAGGTGAGTTTATCTGGAAGTTGACTCATGGCAACTGGGCTTCTTTTCTTGAGAGAGCGAAACGTTTCGCCTACTCATCCAAGCAGCTTTGCCAGTCTGACGAATCAGCTTCGATGAGTAGGCGAAACGTTTCGATCTCTTGAGAAAAGAAGCCCAGTTACCATGAGACAACTTTCAGAATTTACTCTATACACGCATCAGTTCTTTTTTAAGAAGCAGTAGAAATATTATCTAAAGTTTCTGAGAGTTTTTGTTCATTTTCCTTTTTTAAAATTAGAATTGTGGTTTCAAAATGTGTGATGGAGCATGAAATCATCCTTCCACTGAAGTAATGTGGGGCATGGAAGCAAATCTATACTTTGACTGAGGATCAAACTAGACAATATGCTTAGGGTGCATTTAAAAGAGGTGTTCCCCTCAGTTGGTGAAGGAGATTTGTTTCTTGTATGTTTCCCCATGTAGCATGGTTTATTTTACAGTTGGCCACTAGATAGTAAACATGAGCTTGAGTTGCAAGTCTGATGACTGAAGCATATACAGTACCAATGAGGAACTCTTGTTGTGGAATGGAGGATGGGCTGATCTGGGGATGTGTGCATTCCCTTTATCATCCCGTTGGAACATAAGTTGTTCTGCCCGCCCGCCCCCCAACTGTTGTTTTGGGGAAGAGTTTTCTGTATGCCTCCATTGAGTTTGAGAAGTTTCCCATGGACTGCTCTTCTTATGTATTATGTTATGTGCCACATGGAGTGGTTGTTTTGGTGTCGGGTTGCCTGTTGCCCCTTGACCTTACATGGTTTTGGAGCATCAACTTGGCAAGTTTCTGAACTGATTGTTCTTGTTCCTGAAGTGACAAATGTAAGCTCGGGCGGGCGGGCGGGGGGGAATGCGTGACTTTTTGCTTGGTGTTGGTGTCGATATGTGATAGCCTTCGGGAAACCATATCCATGTTACAGTTTAAGAAGATGGCAGCTTAAATGCTTGAGGCAGTATTTTTCATGCCGCTGCAGTGCGAAGCTGTGTCATTTCATTTTCCCGTTAATGGGAGAATTATGTGTGACAAAGCTGGTGTATGTCACGCCGGATGGATGTGACAGCAGCAAAACCAAGCAGGTAGTGTTACTTATTATCTGCAAGTGACCTTGTACTGAAATCTCCTGGTTCTCTTTGTTTTCATTGTGGGGCAATCAAAAGACATGACGTGCAGGGATAAGGTAACTCACAGCAAGGATATCCTATCAGCCACACAGATAGAGTACAAGGCTGAGTATCCAATAGCTGCTTCCAACTTACTGATCTCCGAAAGTGTTGAGTGTTTCATGAAGATAGGAGGTCCACCTACCTAGGCCGTCCTGGTACCGTGAATCTAATAGGAGAACCAGTTTTACCAGCAAGTTCGGCTATCTGTGTAGGCACAAATTAAAACTGCATCATTCTCTCCCCATCTCTCGTTTAGATATAAAAGGGGAGCTGGGATGGGGACAGATACATTCTGGCTTTGGAATACGGGGTTTCTTTTCATACTTTCATAGATATGCTCTCTGGCCGTATTAGAGGTTTCGCAGAGGGATTAAGCAAAGATGAGTGGCACTTGAGGAGAAATGGAGAGTATTGGAGGGAAGTGTGCTTATAGAAAGACTACCTGGAATTGTCAGTGCATCACTGAAAGGTAAATCTAATGACTTTTGTGAGTGCTTTTTTGTTTTGTTTTGTCAGAATATATGTTGAGAAAATCAGGATTGATAATACACTGTTATCCAACAAGTCATCAAGCTGGTATTCTGGAATGTTGGATATCATCTAAGAATGAAAGAAATCATTTCCGGGTATCCACTGCATTTATTACTTGATGCTGCTAATGTTTATGGGTTTTGTCAGTATTCAGATAGACTTTTGTAATTATAAGCAGTATAGAAATTGTTTCCTTTTCCAATACACACACCTGGCATATGAAAAGGACAGCAACTGCGTAAGGATGTCCTGCTTGATACTAGAATGGAAAATGAACCACAGAACCTGTTTCTGAATTTTCTGCTTAGTGAAGCCTAACATTTAATGCTGATGAACATATATATCTCTCAGAATTATTTTCATTTGGTGTAAATTAATCAGCACAAGCTCTTATTGGTTGATTGTTGAAGGGTAGTGGTTCATTGACAAAGGCAAAGATTGGTCTGTAGTCTGGCAAAATGTTTATTGTTTGCAAGGATTCTAGTTCAGCAGGATTAAAATTGTAAAAAGGGGAGTTAAATGAGAAAGCTTTTCCAGTCTTAATGGTGACAGGCGTTTGTCAACATGCCAGTCAGTTTGCACTTTCTCACATCAATGGGTATGCCGATTAACTGATCACTCATCATGTAATCGTCCTTGAGTCAGTGTTTGCTGTTTTACATGTGAGGCATAAACGTAGTGTTGCAGAATGCCAGAGCACCAAATGCAATGGAGCTCCCTTCTCAGAACTGGATAAAAACTGGCCCCAGAGCAGATTTATTAGGCTTTCAAAGGAATGCTTTGGGTGGCTGGGGAATAGCCCGCTTTCCTTGATCTGTTAATGGAACTTGATTGTCGGATCTTGTCTCGATGTACAGAGGGGCTTTAGAAAGTTTTGGGTGGAAAGAAAGGGGAGGGGCTACAAGACAGACTTGGTGCACCAGGAGTTAAGCAATCGTAGAATTCAGCAGTGGAGACTGAGAGCCTTTGTACACGACCCCTAAACTCCGCAGCAAATGGCTGCAAGCTCCGGAGCTTACAATTGTTTCCCCACCAGCTCCGGAGTTTGCAGGAAATTAAGTGCGACCACGCCCACCTAAGCGCGTCCCAGCGCACTTTTCTTGTACCTGCTTGAGGAGGGTGAAAATCGCCAGGTCCGGATTTAATCTGGTGAGTGCCCAATCTCCTCGCTTCTGTTTGTGTTTTTTTTTTGCCTCCCGCCCCTTTAAGAGAAGGGGCTGGAGGAAAAAAGAGCAAACAGAAGAGAAACTCCGGCAGCTTCGGAGGTGATTTCCTCTCTTTCTTCCTCCCTCCCCTCACGCAGACAGGAGCAAGGAAGTGCGGAGTGGTGGGGAGGAAGGAAGAGCAACGAACCCCTAAGATCTCTGGTCCGAATTTAAGTGGCCAGCAGATCTTAGGGGTCGTGTGAAAAGGCCCTTAGGGTGTTTTCCATATGTAGCAGCGCTGTGGGTAGCATTTTTCTTTCTGTACCATCATAGAGCGGAGTGACAGCTGAGCCCAAGCAGAAATGAGAAGTATGACTACTCTCAAAACAGACCAGAAACTGCTTTAGTAATTTGACAAATGTAGTTCTTAAAATTCTTTAAGATAAAACTACAGTTGACATCAAGATTCCTACTGATGTACAGTATGCTTTGAATCAAATTCTAAATGGCCAAAAGAAACAGAGTGGATGGCTGCTCCCTTAATTTATGGAAGAAGCATTTTTTATTCATTCATTCATTCTTTCATTCTTTCTTTCTTTCTTTCTTTCTTTCTTTTAGTAGACACCCTTTAAAAGGAACCAAGGTGGCTTCCAAAAATTAGAAGACAGTACTGTATTTAAGTTATTAACAATGGGAAAACAATAATAAAAGGGTCAATGAATGCAATACAGCAGGATCCCCATATCTGTGGGACGAGTTTCCACTGACTCACCCAATGTCTGAAAAATATTAAAAATACTAAAATTAAAAAATCCCAAAATGCAGAGTACTAATCATGAGATTACAACAACTGGCCATGAGAGGGCGTTAGAGTCCATGCTGTGTATAGTGTTTGCTAGCGATGGGGATAAATTTAAAAAATGAATCGGCATTATCAACAAATATTACTAATTTGTAGGTCAGTCTTCCCTTTGTATTTGTCAAAGGCAAAACATTATCTATCCAATTGGTATGCTGCTGTGCATACCAATAGATAGTGCCCTGGCTGGGTTCAAGAAGGGCATTTCTCCACCATTAGGTTTTGTTTTTTAGACAGCTCCCCCCCCCCAAAGAAAAGGGAAGAAAATGTTAATTTTATTTTGCAGGAGCCAGCTCCTTCTGCACAAGCGCCTGCCTCACAGCTGAGAGGGGGCAGTTTGCACAGAGGAAGCTGATTGGTGGCAGTGGCCTCATCAATAAAGGTAATATTTGTAGACACCCATTATAGATTTCTTTGGCATTTTATGTAGTGAAGAAACAGTACAATATCCACAGGTAACAAATCTCAGGAGACCCCTTGAAGGAGAAACAGGGGTTTCACTGTTTACCTGCTTGTTGCTTTTCACAAAAACAGGATGTGAAGAATATGTTTGTCCTCAGAAACACATGCCAGAGTGTTCGCATGTCAAAATACCACTGGAAGGTGTTGCAGTAGAAAGGGGAAGCCACTCCAAACCAACTCTTTACACCAGTGGTGGCAAACCTTCAGCACTCCATATGTTTTGGACTACAGCTCCCACAGTCTTTTGTCACTGGCAATACAGGCTTGGAATTTTGGGAGTTGTGGTCCAAAACATCAGGAGGGCCAAAGTTTGGCCACCACTGCTTTACACAGTTCTTTTCCTTGGGGGATAGGGAAGTGGAGGGAACAGCTGTCATAGTAGGACCCCAGTATCCGCTGGGTATTGGTTCCAGGCCTACCTGTGGATAATGAAATCTGTGGATAAGAGAGAATGCCACGCCCCCCTGCCCCCAAAAAACTGCTGTTTCATGACAGTAGCTTGCTTTCTGGCTACAGTTTTGAGACAGTAGCTTGCTTTCTGGCTGCTCTTTGTGACAGTAGCTTGCTTTGAGGCTGCTGAATTGTTTATTTAATTTTTTTCCTTGCAAACCGTGGATAACTGAATCATTGGATAATGAATCAGTGGATATGGGGGTCTTACTGTACTGTATATTTGCTTGTATTATTTGCTTTTAGTCTGTGTGGTATCGGCTACCATAGGAAACTATAAGAAATGCAGTCTAAAGAGTGGTTGGAACGGCTGCATCTAATGCCATGTATTGTGTGCCTATGACGGAAAGTGGATATATTTAGATTGTTTTTTCTCGACATAATACTAGGGTATTTCCACAAAATGATGGATTTTTACAGAGATTGTAGGGTAGTGATTTGAAGTGGGTTCGAGAGGATTCCTTTGGGAAAGGAACCCTTAGTGAGCGGTAAGAGAAATAAAATTCTGAAAAGAGTTCACTGTGAAGATTGATTCCATCAACACCCATCGTGATTCACCACAGTGTTCTTTTGAAGTTACCGGCTGTGGAGCAGGTCAGCGTTTTATTACCCATTCACTATCTGCTGTGTCGTTTTTTTAAGCAATTCAGTCCCCATGAGAATTTCAAGGCCACAGATTTGTGTGAACTGGGGAAATGTTTCAGCCCATACTTCATGCTAGTGTTGGCACTATGGGCCGGGCTGTTACAGGAGTCCAGGCAAGTGGGCCAGAAAATGCATTTTAAGACACTCACTCAGAGGAGTCATCCTTGTTCTGAATATTCATTCATTCATTCATTCATTCATTCATTCATTCATTCATTCATTCATTCATTCATTCATTCAACTTATGTGCCACCCACTACCCAAAGGTCTCTGGGCAGTTTACAATTAAAATGAATTTGAACGGTAAAAGCTTCAATTGGGCTACTTTCAGCTTGGGAGTAACAGTGGCTTGTGGCCGTGAGCTTCTCAGAGGAAACCTTGGATTATCTCTCTCTCTCTCTCTCTCTCTCTCTCTCTCTTTTTTTTTGGGGGGGGGCTTTGGAAATCCATCTCCCCTGAGTGGAATGGCTCTAAATAACATGGCCCAGACCATAGTGCTGCCTTTTAGTGTCTTTTTGAAAGGAAGAGCAGATGGTTTGTCTTAATGAGAACTGGGAATTCATAGTTGTGAGTTTTTCAGGCTGTTTGACTGTGTTCTGGAAGTTTTTCTTCCTGATGTTTTGCCAGACTCTGTGGCTGGCATCTTCAGATGGCAAGGAGCTCAGAGAACTAGGACTGAGCACAGAGAGAACTCCTAGTTCCCTGAGCTCCTTGCCCTCTGAAGATGCCGGCCACAGAGTCTGGCGAAACGTCAGGAAGAAAAACTTCCAGAACACGGCCAAACAGCCCAAAAAACTCACAACAATGATCAGATCCTGGCTGTGAAAGCCTTCGAGAATACATTAAACTGGCAATTCAGTTTAGTTCTCCTTGCCCTCCAAGGGCCAGAAGGCTGCCTGTACAATCCTTTGGGACTTTGGAAGTCACTCACCTCTAGATTTCCCCAACCTCAGGATATTTTCTAGAGGTCCTGGGATTTAAAAGTGCCCTGGCACAGTTCCTATAAGGTTTAAATACAGTATTGGACTTAATAGGCCCTATTCATTCTGCTGCTTTGTACTGTATATACTTCTGTTTGTACTACTCAAAAGTCCAGTGATGTATATCACCCAAACATTCAGTTAATATTCCCTAAGCCAGGGGGGAACAGCACATTCATTGCAGCATGAGGTGTTTCTACATGTTTGTATATTTAAACTTTGTTATTGTTATGTGCCATTCATGAGCACTTTCCACAGTGGCCTGCTCTCAACAGCCCTGGTTACAGAACCAAACCTGTGGCTTCCTTTAGGAAGTGAGTCTGTCTCACATTTCCTTTTCCTCTTTTCCAGCTGCCTTTAGCCTTTCTCAGTATTGTTTTCTTTTCTAGGGAACTCTGTGCCCAAAGAAGGGGAGATTTGATTTGATCTAGCACCCACTTGCTGGCTTTCCTAATAGTCCAGGGTATCAGCAAATCTTTCCTCCAGCACTTCCATTCCAATCAAATCATTTCCCCCTGTCCAGTTTTCACACCCATTCATGGTGACTGGAAATACAAGAGTATGGATAATCTTGGTCTCAGTCTCTGGTGACACAACCTTAGAAGTGGTGACCTTTCCTAAATCCCTCATTGCTTCCAAAATTAAGTCCCTTTGGATTGATGGATCAAACTCAAGTATACAAAATCCCTAATTATTTCAATTCCTGTATATTGAAATTGAATAAATTGCAATTGAGCAGAAAGTGGAGTGTGTTCCGCTGCCTTTAAAGAGAAATGTGAAGAAATTAGCAGGTGCAACTCATTATGGCTTTGAATAATAAGCATTATAATCTGCCACAGGTCCACCCCTCTCACTATACTGAGTGGGAGTATTGCCTGTGACAGCAGATGCTGAGAGCTGGGCAGCAATGGCAGTGTGTTGTAGAAGAGAGTAGTGTGTGTTGTGTAGACTGCTGTCCGTTTCTCAAAGCTAACATGTTTTGAGACATCCCTGGCCTACTTGAACCTGTCGGTCAAGCTTGGTTCAAGAAACAGGAGCCGTGGCCAATGGTGTGTGTGTGTAGACATTTCTTTCCATTTGGCTGTGTATGGCAGTGAGATGAAGGGATCCAACATGGCATGTAAGAGAATGAAGAATTTATTTTTTTGGCAGTCTCTGCACCTCAAAGCCTAAGCAGGTGGCTTGTAATCCTTAGTGTTGTTGTGTAACAGTGAAAAATTATGCCACTTATCAGCACATTTAATGCCACCCCAAGACATTTTGGTCCTAATGTGGACCTTGGTTTCATAATCAGTACTTAATTTTTAAAAGACCTTAATATCAAACAACTCATTCACAGAACGATGGGCACAGAGGGAAAGAAACCTCTGATTATAGTAAAATAAATGATCTCACTAGTCCTCTGCCACTATTTTGACGTTCTTCAGAAGTGGTTGACTCTTATCTGCCCCAGCTAGAATGGGGAATTGCAACCTACCATCTTAGGATGGCAAATATGTATCATAAGAGTTGGCCCAAGTTGGCTGACCCAGACTGTAAATACCAAAGGATGTTCCTTTGGTATGGTGGCTCAAGTGTTTAAACCATGTGTATTATTTCTGTCCATGTGTCCATTTTAAATGTCTAAAAATGAATTTTGCACTTTTATCCCAGTTTTGCAAGCCTAAGGGTTCCGTGTGTAAGACTCCTGGATCAGAAACAGATATTAGAGATAGCCCATAATCAGAATGGAAAAATGGTCAATGATACAAAGAGTAATGGAGGCAATCTTTCCATGTTTAAGGAATCAGACATCAGTAGCACATTGTGCTTAAGTCCAGAAGACCAAATAAAGTAAGCTAAGTTGCAGGCATAAAAACAGTCAACATTCTTCCGGAAATTAATGAATGTTCATTGTATGTTGGATAAAATTTGCATTTCCAATATAGTAAATGAAAAACATGCATGTCACCTTGAATACTGTCAATCTTCTGACAGTTATGGTTAAGATGGTTTAACAACACAGTTTTTTGGATGGTGGTGGTGGTGGAATCCTCCGATCTCTCTCTCCTGGAATGTCTCAAGAAAGTCAACTGTTGAGTTCTCCAACTTCCTTTGGGATGCAGTGGCAGCTTCACCTATGTCAGACAGGGGTTACCATGCCCGAGATGGTTTATACATAATCCCACTGGATACAAAGAGGTCTCTTTCCTCTGGTGAGATCCCTGAGATAGCGAGAATTTGGCAGTTTATTTCCTGAGTCTTGGGCCAGGGTACTTCTGTGCCTTCTCCTTGTGAGGCAGTGTTTTGGACCCATTGTGATGTTCTTCTGCCTTTTCACCTGCCATTCCTTTTTTTAAAAAAAATCTGAAGGCCAGGGCCACAGCCACTGGTGTGAAATATATTTGTGGGAAATTGTGTTTTTGGCCAGAGTTTCTGTCCCTTATTTAGTCATTTGAACTTTTAAAAGGTTCAGTGCCAAATCGGGGATAAGTATATGAATTTGTCCCTCTCAGAAATTGACATAAGCAGTTCCCCCAACAATTTATATGCCACCACAATCATTGCATTTTACTGCTGGTGGAAAGAGATGCCTGGTGGTACAGTCTTTGCTTGGATAATAGCATACATTGTTTCAGAGGTTCCCACATCTTGGCATAAGGGTTGCTCTTTCACCCTTAACTTATGCTCTGCCGCTGTAAGGGGAGTATTCTCCAATCTGAAATAAACAGATAGTGTTATAACATCAGTAGGGCAACATATACAATAATGGGAACAAGATCCACTATGTGTGTCGTTCTGAAACACCCCCTTCCCCCATACACACATATAATTTACAGTGGTTCTTCTTTCCTTTTGTAGTAAATATTCTTGGCTAAACTTCATCTGGGTGAAGTTGTAATCGTAGGTAGAGTTACTGTACCATTAGCCAAAATCTTGCGTGACATGCCTCATGGGTAACTGTGTGTGTGTGTGTGTGTGTGTGTGTGTGTGTGTGTGTGTGTGTGT
>JAHTLZ010000237.1:19782230-19810777 GCA_023846285.1 Phrynocephalus versicolor
GTGTGTGTGTGTGTGTGTGTGTGTGTGTGTGTGTGTGTGTGTGTGTGATGCTGTTTGTTTGGTCATGTGCCTATGGGGCTGTGCAAATTGCCTCTTGCTGCTTGCATAGTTGATGGTATATAGCTGTGTAATATAATAAGGTGTTGCACCTCTCCTCCGAAAACATTTTTGTAAATCTGGAGCTTGTTGGGCTGAAAACAATCAAGCACTGAGTTGAAAAATGCATGGAAGGCTTCCTTCTTGGCCCGCTCCTCCATTCTTTTGCCTCTTGGACAGCACTGCCATGAATATCTTAATTTTTTGAGAAGTTAAAGAACTGAAAAATCCTAGTAAATGCTGGAAGATAAAAGGTAAAGGTTCCCCCCCTCCCGTACATGCGTGCTAGTCGTGTCCGACTCGAGGGGCAGCGGGCATCGTTTCTAAGCCAAAGAGCCAGTGTTGTGCAAGTCTGTGGCCATGTGGCCGGCATGGCCGAATGCATTTTTGCACACGGAACACTGTTTACCTTCACACTTTTTACACTGGTGCTTATTTATTTACTTGCATTTACATGCTTTCAAACTGCTAGGTTGGCAGGAGCTGAGATTAACAGCGGGAGGTCAAAAATACTAGAAAGGATTGACTGAAAGAAAAGAAAAGAAAAGAAAAGAAAAAGACAACAGAATTTGTCTTCATTCAAGACACCTGTGGTCCTGAGTCCAAGGCAGTATTGACTAGGCCCCTTTTTTAAAAGCTGGAGGGTTGAAGCCCAGGAGTTGCTTTATTAGAGACAGAAGCTAATGTTATAAAATAGTCCATTGTTAGAACTAAAGACATTGCTGAAGGGGGTGGCACTCTTATTTTCAATACATCAGACTCAAAGCAACTCTAAGCTTTCATCTTGAAGACCAGTCACAAAACAAGTAAGCTAATTTGAGGGGGGAAAGCTCTTGCAGTGATATTCTCCTACAACCAGCCCTTAAGGATTTTCCTTTTCTACTTACCCACTACGTTTGAAACTGGTTCCTTCCCTTAGTTTATTGGCCACCACAGATCAGGTATTAGCTGCTGTTGACACATTTGGCCCGAGGATTTTGAAAGCAGACATGTCTGTATGAGACACTTTGCTGAGCCCTGTGAGTCAGACTAATATCCAACCTTGTCTATTTACCTCCGTAATTACAGACTAGATTGTTTTTTTTAATACCATGAATCATTTCTTGTCTTTATTTAATATACTACATGTCTGCTTCCTCTATGCCAAGGCGGTGTATCAGTTAATCACATTTGAATGTTTAGGTATTCAATGCACAAAGCTATATAGAATTAACTGACATTTCAAGTCAAGGCACATTTCATTCCAAAACCATGATACGAGAGGCTTTTCAGACGACTTCCTCTGCCTCATAAAAAGAAAATGACCCAAAAATGGCATGTCTTAGGTTTTTTTTTTTTTTTTAAAAAGGTGGAAGCAGACTTTAACGCTGCATACAGTTCACATTGCCCCCGAGGAGGTCACACAGCTTTCCACAGAAAAATATCATTTCAATAAGCTTCACAGCAGCCATTATGTTTATCATGAGGGAAGAAAACCTATTTCTTATTTGTGTTTGTTTTGTTTGACAAAGAAATGTAATCCTTGGAAATAAAGACAGGTGGGCCCAAGTTCATGTGACAACATAAGAAATGAATAACACTCAGTTTTATTTGAAATTCCATACAGATAACACATTTTCAATAAATTAAGCTGCCGCTTCTTTCTTAGCATAGGCAGTTTCCCCACAGTTAGATCAGACGTATGCAAGCTGGTAAGCAGTACCTTCCCCCTACATTGGACAAAATATAGTTAGCAATAAAAGCCAAGGAATAATGGGAAATCTCTGACACCAGATGGTTTTCCATTCATTGGATAGCTTGCTCCTGAGCTCCTTGATTTTCCAATAGGACCATAGAAGTAGGATCCCTCTGAAGAGCACTTAAGGACATTTCTATGTCATAAGGCCAGCATCTGATAGTTCATGATATATTCCTTTAATAAAGGCAGACTTCAAAAATATTGTTACTGGTCCCAGCCAAGCACCTACAAAAGATTCAATAGCCACCGCATGCATGGGCTTTCTTTGCATTCACCAGCTCATAAACCTGGTGGCCCTCAATAAAATAAAAAAACTGGCACCAGATTTCCCCCTCAGCCCTATAGTGTATCTGAGACATTTCTGAATTACAGATGGCACTCTGTTATCTTCCATCTAACTCCTGTACAGTACATGATTTTACATTTCTTGTTGATATTCTTAACAGGAATAGCCACTTTGAAAGAAACCACTGGTCTATGGTCATTCAAACCCCCAATGAGATCAAGGTTGTAAATGGAAACAGCGGAGTTTTGGCCTTATATACAGAAATGCACCAATTTTTCCTTCTTCAATGTGATCAAGGGAATTCCTGCTTTAATATTTAAGAATCCATTTACACATAATGCCGCTCCTCTCATTTGAAGAAGCTTCATACCTGTTGGCTTGCGCTCCTCTAAGAAGCTTTTTTCTTGTGACAATTTTTATTAGGGACCAGAAATCCATATTTATTTGCCAGTTGTGGTATTAGAAGTATTCCAACAATGGGACAGTTTAATATGGACAGACTTCTATATATCAAAACAGATCTAGACAAGTGTACGTATAATGTAGAAGTGTACGCATAAGTGTACTTATAATGTAAGATACAGTAGGTTCAATTGCATACGTCCCATGTTTCTACTCCAAACAAATCTGGGTCACAGCTTCTCTGCTAATTATAGTCTTCCAGCTGCAAGACCATGCCGAGGCTAGAACCAACCACAGCACAAGATACTGTAACAGAAGAAATCTTTTGACCCATTGAAGCTTGCATGAGTGCAGTAAGCCCTTAATACAACATGCCAAAATGGAAACTTTTTTAGAAATTAATTGAAGTGGACTCAGAGCTGACTTGTATCTGCCTGCCATAAGGGCACAACCCAGATTTGAAAATAGGAGACAGCTGGCAAGGATAGAATTTGGATAGGGAAGTTGAATTCAAATATTCTTTTGCATGACAAGGGAAATATAGCTTTCTAAGCATGACTAATTGGCACTTTCTGCCGTATAAATATCTGTGTACACTAATTTTTGGAATGCCTGCCTATGCAGACATCTAGATCTTCAGAGTGTCTGGAAGATCAGTCTGGGCCTCTGGGCCACCCAAGGGCCTTCTTGTTCTTAGTAGATGTCGGGCTGATTTAATTTGGATGTACAGTACTTTACTATCCTTTTAGAAACCTGTTCATCCTCATCAGTAGTACTACAGACATCTAGGATATTGCAGAAGTTCCATCACCAATTTTTATCTCCCCCCCCCCCCAAAAAAAAACCCCGATAGAGAGTTCTCATTGTAGCATCAAACTAGTTGTGGAGCTGTTCTGTCATGAGGCTGTTTGGGGGCAAAGTCTTGGCAATCATGGGTTTAACCTTGGAAATCTTTTACATTTCCAAGATGCAGAAGGTCTGTCGAAGTACATCACAGCCGTTCTTCTTTTTTTTTTTTTTGCAATTTATTTATAGTTTTCAAACAAAAAGGTTATCCATCAAAGAAAAGGTAAAAGAAACATTGGAACGATTCTAATCTTCTCAAACAAAGTTTGCATCTCATCTTAACAATGTATGATCCTTAACTATCTCAATTACTCATAAATTAAACAGAAAACTTGATTGTCCTATAATATTCATCTAAGAATTTGTAGAAATCATGCCATCTTTCTTCGAAGTCTTCATAGCATCCTTCTAGTTTCATTAGTGCTGAGATCTTGTCCATTTCTGCGCAGTTTAACACCTTCATAATTAACTGATTTTTGTCTGGGATATTGTCTGTCTTCCATAATTGTGCATACAACATTCTAGCTGCTGTAATTATATGAATTATTACAAATTTTTTACTGTCACCAATATTTTGTTGTATCATAGACAATAAAAAAGTTTCTGGTTTTAACTCAAGATTAATTAACATAGTTTGTAAAATAAATTTTTGTACCATACACCAGTATTTTTTAGCCCTCTTGCACACCCACCACATATGAAAAAAAGATCCCCGTCCTTTGTTACATTTCCAGCAAACATCGGATATTTTATACATTTTAGCCAGCTTATCAGGTGTTAAATACCACCTATAAAACATTTTATAAAGATTTTCTTTAAATGCTATTGACTTGGTGATCTTTATATTAACCTTCCATAGTTTTTCCCATTCATCTAACTGAATTTCTAACTTTAGATCCTGTGCCCATCTTATCATACATTCTTTTATTATCTCATCTTCTACGTGTCTAGCTAATAACCAGCTGTAGATTTTTTTAATTAACTTTTCATTAGAAGAAAAAATGATTTTATCTATCCCAACTTCTTGATTTGAGAAACTAAATTGCTTTTTATCATTCCTAAACCAAGATTTCATTTGCATTTCCAACCACCAGTCTATTCTAAATCCTTGTAGCTGTAATTCTTCTTTTGATTTTAGTTGTAATTTTTCTGTTAACATATCTTTATATCTCAGAGTTTTTTGGTCCTCTATTATAGATGGTTTTGTATGTGCCAGTTGTGGGGAAACCCAAAGTGGCATTGCTGTATAGATAGAGTTCTTCAATGAGTCCCAAACCCACAACAAGGCGTTTCTTATGCAGTGGTTTGCAAAATCTTTTTGGACTTTAGCTTTCCCATACCATAGATATGCATGCCATCCAAAATTCAAATTAAATCCTTCTAACGCAAGTAGTCTATTATCTTCAAGGGTCATCCACTCTTTCATCCACATCAGACAGCAGGCTTTGTAATATAGAATCCAGTTTGGTAGCGCGAAGCCTCCATTTTCCTTTTTGTCCTGCAATAGTTTAATTTTGATTCTAGGTTTCTTATCATTCCAAATGAATTTCCTTATTTGTTTATCTAAATCTTGTAGTAATTTAGTTGATTTAAGGACCGGTATTGTTTGGAACAGGAATAGTAGTTTTGGTAGTACATTCATTTTTATTGCCGCTATTCTACCCATAAAGGATAGTTGTAGATTTTTCCATGAGTTTATTTCCATTTGTATCTCTTTCATTACCTTGGTGTAATTATCTTGAATAAGAGTACTGGTTTTTGCAGTGAGATAGATACCTAAATAACGGACTTTCTTAGCTACCTTGAAATTACATTTTTGTTCCAGATTTTGGGCTTCTGTCTCTGTCATGTTCTTTACTAACATTTGAGTCTTTTCTTTATTTATTTTCAGGCCTGCTACTCGTCCATATTCCTGTACAGAGTCCATCAAATTTGCAATTGTATCTATTGGGTTTTCTAATATTATCATCAAATCATCTGCAAATGCTTGTATTTTGAATTCGTGTTTCTTAATTTTAATTCCCGTGATTTCAGGATTCTTTCTAATGTTTCTCATCAAGACTTCCAATGTAAAAATAAATAATAATGGGGAAAGAGGGCATCCTTGTCTTGTACCTTTTGATATCTTTATTGTTTTGGTTAGGTCCCCATTGAGATTTACTTTCATACTTTGATGTTGGTATATTGCTGAGATAACTCTTCCAAATATTTCCCCAAAGTCCATTATTCTGAGTTGTTCATGTAGAAATGCCCAAGATACATTGTCGAATGCTTTTTCTGCATCTAAGAAGATCCAAGCAGCAGGTTTGTCAACTTTCTGATCATAGTATTCCAGAGAGTTAAGTGCAATTCTTATATTATGGCTGAGTTGTCTTCTAGGAAGAAAACCGTTTTGATCTTTATGTATAAAATCTGTTAGAACATTTTTCAATCTATCTGCCATGATTGATGTGAAGATTTTATAGTCAACGTTTAATAGTGAAATTGGTCTATAATTTTGTATTAACTCTGGATCTTTCCCTTCTTTTGGTATGAGTGTAACTGTTGCTTCTTGCCATGACTTTGGCATTATTCCTTCTTCCATTATTTCTGCTATAGCTTCTTTTAGCGGTATATCCAAAATTCCTTCAAATTGTTTAAAAAATTCTGGTGTAAGACCATCTGGTCCCGCTGATTTTTCATTTTTCTGTTTTTTAATAGCTTCTGTTATTTCCATCATTGAGACTGGGCTATTTAACTTTTCTTTCTGTTCTGATGTTATTTTTGGAAGATCTTGACTTTCTAGGTATTCTGATATTTCATTTCTTACTGTTTGTTCCTTAGAATATAGATTTTGAAAGAAGTCCTCAACTATTGTTTTCATCTTATCCATGGTGTTACAATTATTTCCATGTTTGTCTTTAAGACTTGTTATGAAATTTCTCTGTTTTTGTGCCCGTAGTTTGTTTGCTAGCCACTTCCCAGGTTTATTTGCGTATTCAAAATATTTTTGTCTGGCTATCTTGATTTTGAAGGCAACTTCTTGAGAAATCAATAAGTTGTACTGATGTTGTAGTATCTTAATCTGATTTTGTAGACTTGTCTTTGTTGGGTTTTCTTGGAATTCCATTTCTATCTTCATCAATCCCTTTAAGATGTCAGTATATTTTTGTTTTCTTTCCCTATTTTTCTTTGTGTTGTAGCTTATAACCAGTCCTCGAAGATAAGCTTTGCCTGCATCCCAAACTATGCCTGGACTTGTCCCTTTGTTTCTATTATTCTCATAGTATTCTTGAAGTTTCCTCTTGCACTGAGTTATAAATTCCTTATCTTTTAGCAAAAAGTTATTGAATCTCCATCTTGTTGTCTTAGGTTTGTTGAGAATTGTCCACAGAATTGGATTATGGTCTGCAAATGATTTAGGCAGTATTTCAATGTCTTTTGTTTCTATCAGTAAATCCACTGAAGACCAACACATATCTATTCTGGAGAAGGAGTTATGACAGTGTGAAAAATAAGTATACATCTTCTTCTGTGGGTTTCTTCTTCTCCAGATATCATTTAGATTCCATTCTTGAACTAGTTGGAAAAACGAGTGTGGTAATTTCCCTTTTCTGGTATTTTTTCTAGGTTTCAGGCTGTTTTTATCTATCATTGGAGAGGATACTCCATTGAAATCACCTATTATAAAGATTGAAGAGTACTCATATTCTGATAGAGTTTCTCGTATATTTTGGAAGAAGATATTTTTTTCTTTATTGTCATTTGGTGCATAAATAGCACAGCATAGTGTTGGTTTCTTGTTAATTTGAATTTCGATCAAGAGGAACCTTCCATCTTTATCAGACTTAATCAGACGTGGGTTTAGATAAGGTTTAATATAAACAGCCAATCCTTTTTTCTTTTTCTTTTCATCTAAAGAATGGAATAAAATACCAAATTTTTCCTGTGTTAAGTACTTTGAGTCACTAAGTTTAATATGCGTTTCTTGCAAGCATATTAAGTCCAATTTCAGTTTTTTGAGTTTTTGGAAAATTTGCCTTCGTTTTTCTGGACTGTTCAATCCATTAACGTTGCAGGAAAAAAATTGTAATTCCATTATATTTTATAGTTTTTGTTTTTGATTACCCTTAGATTATAGGCGTCTCCTCCAGTTGCCTCCTGTGTTTTTTCTACTTTTGTTTTGTCCTGTCCCTCTTTTGGTAGTTGGGTTGCTTTTTTCTTTCTTTCTTTCTTTGTTTCTATTTCTTCTTCATCTTGTGATTCTTCCTCTTCTTCCTCTTCCATAATTTCTCTTTGATCCAATTCTTGATATCTTAATTTCTGCTTGTTCCTCTCCAGAAACTTGCTGGCCTTGTTCAGTGAGTTAAGTCTATAATGTCTATCTTCCCAGGTAAAGTCCAATCCCTCCGGATACATCCATCTATATTGTATTTGATTTGCAATTAGTACTTTCACTATGTAATTGTATTCCTTTCTGATTTGTCGGATTTTCCAAGGTATATCTTTGAGAATTCTTATTTTTTGGTTTTTGATTTCTATCTGTGTTTCTCTTGTATCTCTCAATATTTTATCTCTTGTAGATCTCCTAGTAAATTTGACGTGGACTTCTGGTGGATATTTATTTTTCTTTGTAAAAGAAGTAGTCACTCTATATGTTGTATCTATTTCATAATGTGCTTCTTCTGGAGATATATTTAGTATTTTTGAAATTTCCTCTGTCATCAGACTAAGTAGATTTTCCCCTTCTTGCTGAGGGATTGATTGAAATCTCAGAATATAAGCTGATCTATCCAGTTCTAATTGGTTAATGTCCCTTGAAGCTCTTTGTGCTGATATTTCAATGGCTTCTGTTCTCAATTCCAATTCATTGCTTTCTGTACAGTAGCTGAACAATCTCCTTACACCAATGGATTCAGCGCGAGTGTAAAATTAAGAAGATGTTGTCAGCTTTTGGAGTGACTTTTATAATGATGCCATCTGTAAAGTGTGTTTGTCATTCCTAGTAATTAAAGCAAGCAAACAAAACACTGAACTGAAGATAGTTTCTGACCCCATTAATAATACAGTCGAGTTTATCCCAGTGTAAGTAGAAGATTTTGATAATCGAATTTACCTGGAGCAGATAATTACTGTATTTATGTATTTTTTGCTCTATAAGACACACCTGACTATAAGATGGACCTAGTTTTTAGAGGAGGAAAACAAGAAAAATGTTTGGACTAAGGTTTCATCGTGGGGGAATCCTGGCTGCAGAAGGGGAGAGCAGAGGCTCTGTGGAAGCCTCTTTGCAAACGAGGTGGTTTGGACTGGGGAATCCTGTCTGCAGAAGGGGAGGGCAGAGGCTTCATGGAGGAGACCTCTATGTAAACGAAGTGACTGGAACAGTGGAATCCAGGCTATAGCAGGGGATGGGAGAGGCTCCTTGCAGGCAACTTCTCTCTAAATTAAAATCTGTGACATATATGTAGCAGGGATTACTGTATTTGCTCTATAAGATGCACAGACATTTCCCCTTATTTTTGAAGGGGGCACGTCTTATAGAGCGAAAAATACAATATAATATTTTTTGGCTCTGCCCAGAAAGTCAAAATTACTTCATTTTGTTTCTAAAGGAAATTAAAAACATGATGGAGTATGATCTAAACATTTGATCCTTTAGTAATTTTATTTGCTGTTGTCAGTGGTTTGGTGAATCAACTCCATAAGTTCCAGTGATTCAAATAGAACTAGAACAGTCCCACTTAAATTGCTAGAACGTGCAGAAGCGTTTACTGACCAAATCAGTGGGCCTATTCTAGCTTCACTTATTATGCAAACCTACAGAATTCAGCCATAATGTTTTAAGGTACTATTGGTTTTATTGAAATTTAAATTAAATATAATAAATTATATCAGCTTTATCTCCACAAAGCTATCTTCCATATTTGAAGTTCCTGATCTATTTTTGTTTGGGTTTTACTTTACCTTTGTTATCCAAAAACCGTGATTAAAATATATGAAATTTTTATACATCATTTACAGAGTGTTGTTCACATGCAGTGGAATAAAGGGCTCAGTTTCCCAGGGTACAGAAGATATCAAGAGTGAAAAGACAAAGGAAAACACAGGGGCTAGTTTTCCTTAAAAAAAGACAATTGGTTAACATCCAGAGCAGGGCATTCACCCTTGGTTAATGACCAATTTAGTAATCTCATGTTAAGGTGAAATGAAACATTTTCTCTATAGGAAGTGGCTGTTGTGCAGTTCACGTACTGAAAGCCATGCAGGATGCCATCTTAACATGAGGCTGAAGTCCAGTTAATTTCAGTGGAACCTGATATGCACTGTTTATTTTTAGGGAAATTTGCACTGATTTTGCAGTGATTTGTGGGTGGGTGCTTTTTTTGAGCAGCTGCTTAGAGCATGTGCCCATTTCTTATATATCAGTGGTGGTGAACCTTTGGCACTCCAGATGTTTTGGACCACAACTCCCAGAATTCCTAGTCTAGACTGCCAATGATCAAGGACTGGGAGTTGTGGTCCAGAACATCTGGACTGCCAAAGGTTTGCCACCACTGTTATATACCAACACAACCCACATCCCTACAAATCATATCACCTGACTAGACAATGTCTTTGTGATTGTTTTGGTCTACTGCAATGAGACCTTATGGTGAGAAATGCTGAATCTGTGTCATCCTCTTTATTAGTAAGGATATGTTTGCTTGGTCTGAAGCAGGCATGTCCAAACTTCGGCCCTCCTGATGTTGTGGACCACAGCTCCCAGAATTCTAAGCTTAGATTGCAAGTGGCAAAGGACTGTGGGAGTTGCAGTCCAAAAACATCTGGAGGGCCGAAGTTTGGGCATGCCTGGTCTGAAGAGTATGTTTGGAGCCCAGCTGACAGTATTGGCACTCCAAAATCCTGCTGTGACACCCCCCTTTCCTTTTATGGGGCCATGTATCCAACTTTTAGGAGCTGTCAGGGAGAAAGGTAACAAAACAGAATTGTTGGATTTGCAGTTTATAAGGAATAATCATCACCCATTTGCAAGAGACAAAAGACCCTTCCCTACAGACAGGCCTTCCTTTAGTGACTGTCTGCTTGAGTGGGATTTTTAAACGGTTTCCTGTCCCCTAGTGTTCTTGGTGTTGCTTCCGTTTATCGTCTGCTGTTTCTCGATGTAAATATTGGTTTTTTAATAATAATGGGGCCTCTTTAAGGAGAAAGGCATGGCAAAGTATTTTAAATAAAATAGTCATTTGTGACATGTTAAAAAGAAGTGTCTCTGTTTAAAAAAGCAATAATAAGAGTATCAGAGCAGAAGGGCAAAGCCATGACCTCAGATCGTTCGGTTTTCCGCAGAATCCCATGAAAGTCAGATGATATTTTTGTGTTGCCTATTTAAAACAAACCTCTTTCCGTGCATGGAAGGAGAGGAATAAAATCAAGAAAGACTGTTCTTGTAAAGAATCAATTCTCATCTGTCAATTTGACACAACTAGCCTCAGTTAGAGCCATTGCCATCAGAGTTCTGTACCAAACAGATGGGTCCATTGATAAAAGAGGTCAAGACCGTTCCGCTTTAGAAGTCTTCCGATGTACCTGGAAACTTACCAGGATTCCTCAGCTAACATATTGGTAGCAGTACCCAAAATGGGTAATAATAATATCAGAATTTTATCTGGAATGCAGCTTATTTACGGCTGCCTAAAAAATACAGGAGCTGGAAATCGTTGACTGTGCGTGCTATGCATAATCATTGACTATGCAAACCAATGGTTACGTGCAGCAGGCCTGCCCAGTATCCTCCGTTATCCTACCATCCTGAAGTTGCTATGCACCTTAAACTACCGGTCCCCAAGCTTTTTGGCGGCAGGGACCAGTTTCTTGTTGTGCGGGGCTTTCTCTTGTGTATGCGTGTGTGAACAAACCCCCTTGTGCTGGTTCCATCAGGATCAAAACAAAAGCAACCACAATGCATTCATGGGGGAGGACAAGCCAAGGACAAGCTTTGAAAGCACTTCACACCTCCACCAGACTGACAAAACTGCTTGGATGAGTAATAAAACGTTTCACTCTGTCAATGAAAGAAGTCCAGTTGCCATGACTCAACTTCCAGATTGAGTGCCCATAGTACAAAAAAGTGCACATGATTCTTATACCTTTAATAGTCACGTAGAAGAGGAAATTCTAGCAGGTGCAGTTCTAAATGAATTTTATTTCTCTAGGTAATTAAAGGTAGAGGAATTATTCTCCCTGTCCCCATTAAAAACTGGTCACTCTACAGACAAATGAAATTCTTGGTGTTTTCTGTTTGTATGGCTTTTAAAAAAACCTGGATGATCAGTGTCAAGCGGGACCACCCTGATACATAAGTGCATATCATTTTAGTGGTAACTGGGCACCAGTCACCTCTGGTCCTTTGGTAGGATTCGCTAAGTATCTGTTGTAGCTGTTGGTTCGATTTTCCATATTGGTGGTTTATATTTTAGGGTTTTTTTTAAAATATGCTTTGGAATGGATGTTTCAGTCTCTTTTAATTGTGTTGATGAATTAAAGAGGCAGAAAAGAGAGAGGCTGACATTTGGCTGCCTCTCTGTGTCCTAATTGGGCAATCTGCTCAGGAAGAGGACTTGTAGACTTTAGGGTAAATGTAAGAACATACTCTTGGCTATCATATCTCACACTAAATTATACTCTTTCCCCCTCTGAACCTTCAGGAACATGAAGTCGCCTAAGAAAACTTTCAGAAGGAAGAGTTAGTGGACGAAGACATTTGGCTGCAGAAATCTTTTCCCCTACTCAGATTTACTGGGTCATTGGTCCAGGCTCGGCTCTTGTTAGACACTTGCAAGCTAGACGAGATGTCCATTGCACTCAAACAAGTTTTTAATAAGGACAAGACCTTCCGCCCCAAACGGAAATTTGAACCTGGAACACAAAGGTTTGAACTTCACAAACGAGCCCAGGCCTCACTCAACTCCGGGGTAGACCTGAAAGCTGCGGTGCAGTTACCCAACGGAGAAGATCTCAACGACTGGGTAGCCGTTCACGTGGTTGACTTTTTCAACAGAATCAACCTGATCTATGGAACAATCTGCGAATTCTGCACCGAAAGGACCTGCCCTGTGATGTCAGGTGGGCCAAAGTATGAATATCGGTGGCAAGATGACCTGAAGTACAAGAAACCTACAGCATTGCCAGCGCCTCAGTATATGAATCTTTTGATGGATTGGATTGAAGTGCAAATCAACAATGAGGACATATTTCCCACTAGTGTAGGTAAGTTGACAGTTGTGTCTAAGAACTGCATCAGTTATAGACAGGAATTATGGTTTTTCTGCCCTCTTTTCTGTGAGTAGGACTGGGTGTTGGTGAAGTATATCTCAGTCTCATCCTAAGAGGAAATTTGAGTAGCATGGCAAAGCCCTCTGTGAGGCAGATTTATGAGTAAAATAATCCCCTGCCTATTGGTGGGGGTTAGGGACCTGCAAAAGTGGAAAATCCGCTATATGCGGATGCTGTGGATGGCCTATCTGGGGCCTCCCACACTTACCTGAGGCCTGCTGCTGTCCTGAATGGTCCTCTGACGGGCTTCTCAGGCCTGTTGGAGGCACTAGAAGTGGTTTCCCGGTGATCCGGAAGTCACTTCCAGTTTTACAGAAGCCACCTCCAGTTTTACGGAAGCCACTTCTGGGGCCTCCGACAGGCCTGAGAAGCCTGTCGGAGGCCCATTAGGGGCAGTGCCAGGACTGGGGTAAGTGCAGGAGGCCCCAAACGGGCCCCCACAGCTTGCTCCAGGAGCCCTTGGTTTCATATACTGTAGCCCTGTGATATACTGGTAATATAGGAATAAAGGGACAGGTCTTGTCCTGGATCAGCAACTGGCTAAGTGACAGGAAACAGAGGGTAGACAATTCTCCAAGTGGCAAGAGGTAAAGGGTGGGGTCCCCCAAGATTCAGTAGTGGGACCCCCTGCTTTTCAACCTTATCATAAATGATCTAAAAGTAGGAGTAAATAGCAAGGTAGCCAAATTTGCCGACAACACTAAATTATACAGGATAGTAAAAACGGAGAGAGATTGTGAGGATCTCCAGAGGGATCTCTTGGCACTGGGGGAGTGGGCAAACCAGTAGCAAATGAGTTTGAATGTTAGTAAGTGCAGAGTGATCAGCATGTTGGGGCAAAAAACCCAAAAACAATTATGTTTAGAAACTGATGGGGTCTGAACTCTCTGCAACAAACCAGGAAAGGGACCAAGGTGTCAACCCAGTGTGCCGTAGCAGTGAAAAAAGCAAACTCAATGCTAGAGATCAATAGGAGGGGTATAGAAAATGTCAGCAAGGATCATTTTGCCTCTTTATAAATCTATGGTGAGGCCCCATCTGGAGTACTGTGTACAGTTCTGGTCACCATACCTCCAGAAGGATACTATAGAAATAGAAAAAGTGCAGAGGAGGGCAGCCAGAATGGTTAGGGGACTGGAATACTTTCCTTACCATCTGAGGCTGCAACGGCTGGGCCTCTTCACTCTTGAACAGCATCATCTAAGAGGTGACCTGATTGAAGTTTATAAAATCATACACGGTGTGGACAAAGTAGATAAGGAAAAACTGTTTTCTCTATCACACAACACTAGAACTAGGGGGCACTCCATGAAACTTTTGGGTGCTAGATCTCAAACAAATAAGAGAAAGTACTTTTTCATCCAGAGGATCACTGGTCTGTGGAACTCCCTGTCAGAAGAAGTGGTGACAGCTGTCAGCCTTGACAGCTTTAAAAAGGATTGGACAAGTTCATGGAGAACAAGGGTATCCATGGCCATCGTTATGGATGCCTAAGGACAACCTCCGGGTTGGAGAGATAAGCAGGATATCTCTCAGTGCCATTTGCAGGGGATCGTAAGCAGGTAAAGACATTTGCTTGGGAATACCTGAAGCAAATGGTGAGCCGTTGTGTGAGACAGAATGCTGGACTGGATGGGTTGTGGCCTGTTCCAGCAAGGCTGTACTTACGTTCTTATGACCACAGTATATGAAATGCAAAATGGTGGGGGATGACTCTAACACCTTTGGAAATAAACAGGGTTGGTCTTTTTGAGAGAGAGGCTTTCATGGCAACCCCCCTCTGCTTTTATGCGTCAATAAAACTAGAACTGATTGGGATACCTTTGCACAGCTGTTTTTTTACTGTTTGCTTTTTTTTGGGGGGGGGGAGGGAGAGTATTCCTTCTCTTACCTTAAGCCTTTTAGTAAAAGCAGACTTGCTTTTTCCAACCAGATGTTCCTGTATTCTAATGTTTTAAAAGAAGGAAAATTGGAGTAGGGGGCTTTGATTTAAAGCAAACAAATTGGGTTTCCGTCTGTAAAGGCTATGATTTCCCCCCTAGAAAATCTGCTCTGCTTCCCATTCTCACGTAGAACGTAGCCATGTTACTGCCCTGTTCTTGGACCTTAATTGCCACCCCAAATGAACACAAAACACGAGTTCCATGTTGTGATTAAAACAGAGAAGAAATATGTGCTGATCTCGGGCTAAGCCCGTTAAATGCAATAAGACTTTTCCCCCCAAATATAGCAGAACTATAGTGACTAACAAATGTTATGCAACTGGGAGTATGCCTTCATATGAGGATCCTTATATAATCAACACCCTCAAACAATGAAATCATCACACTTTCATTATCTGTGTCTATATCCCTCTTCACTGGGTACCCATATAAACGATCTCTATATAAACTTTTGGTGAAATATCTCATTCCATGTATGTGAAGAACTGAGTTTTGATCCATGAAAGCTCACACAGAAATAAATGTTATCCCTTAAGGTGACATAATACTTGGGATTTTTGTTGTACAGGCACTAGCCAAGGCTGGGTTTCATTTTACCTCTTCCATGCCACGAGTGATGTGCTGTAAATGGAGTGGCTGGCTAATGGGTTATGTAATTCCATCTGTTTGCTGGAGATGGAATTTAGGTATAAAAATGGTGTATAAATGATCCTGTGATTTGAGGGACTGCTCTGTGGTCTTCCTTTTCAGAGGGTGGGAGTTGGCATGTCAACACACACACACACACACACACACACACACACACAGCATTTACAGAGTTTGTACCATCAGTAAACAACTGTCTGCATTATATTTGTGGCTAAATCCCAGATGTATCTTTGTGAGAGGTTTTAATTCCCTGATGCATCTTCCAGAATGAGTTGCTTTTCAAGTATGTGCCCTCGCCTGCCCTTTCTGTACCAGAACAAACCTTGAGCTTAAGATCAAAGAGATCAATACCTGAATCCTTGCCAGCTTCCTCTTATTTGGCTTCTGTTCCTTCTGTGTAGGCAGCATTAATCAGGGAGAAGGCATAATATATAGCACCTGCCCCATGTAAGCTATCATCCTGACATTTTGGCTCCACTATTGTTGTGTATATACTGTAATAAGGATGATCTGGATGGTGTACTCTTCACTACAGCCAGGTAGACAGGTAGCCTGTCCACCAGCTGGTAAGTGGCAGGTGATGGCCAACAAGGATGGTGATGAACCATCAAGGAAATGTTGGCCACCCCACCCCACCTCAGACCGTAGATAAATGTATTGTTGTATATCTTGTAATAGCTGTGCAGCTTGTTTATACTGCTTTATTCCCTGTGCCTTGTTTTGATTCCTTTAGAGATACATATTTATAGTAGTTTTTGTGTACTGGATTTATGTGGCAGTTTCCATTAGCAAATGAATTTACAGAAGAAATTCTGCAGTGGAATTTTTCAGTGCTTTTTCACAGAATTGCTGCATTATTTGGGTTAACCTTATTAAATCCACCCTCTTTGGTTTTTTCATGCATCCATGCAGAGTATTGTATTTAGAAAAGTTCAAGAAATGCATTTAAGTTAGGCTTTTGTTTAAGAACTAGTTTTACATAGGATGGAAAGTAGTGTCTGGAGTACCATAGAGCTTTTGTGGAAATAATAACATCTTCCTCTTCTTTAGTATCTCTTCATTCCTGACAATGTTATGATTGATACACATTGTGAGGAAATGTGGAGGAAAGGGTTGAAAAATTATTTTACAGTGGTACCTTGTATAAAGGAATTAATTTGTTCCAAATGAAATTATGCTAAACAAATTTTCAATTATACATATTTCCCATAGGAATGCATTGAAAATGGAATAATCCCATTTTTATGTTGTACGGATTCGCCCCATAGGC
Organism: Phrynocephalus versicolor; assembly: GCA_023846285.1. Taxonomy (NCBI): domain Eukaryota; kingdom Metazoa; phylum Chordata; class Lepidosauria; order Squamata; family Agamidae; genus Phrynocephalus; species Phrynocephalus versicolor. The sequence goes on from JAHTLZ010000237.1 coordinate 19,798,772, forward strand.
AATTATGTTAAGCAAATTTTCCCTATCTCTGGAACTTTTTATGTTGTACAGATTTTATGTTATATAAACTGTTTGTTATACAAGGCTCCACTGTATTTTATTTATTTATTTGAATATTTTTTACTCCACCATTCTTTTTGGAAAAGGACCCAAGATGGCTTACAATAATGAGGGACAGTATATCGCCCAGAACATTTAAGACACATTCAAGTTAAGAAAAGGGAATTAGAAGAGGCATCTTACAACATTAAAAGATAACATTAAAGCTACAAAGAGCACACAAAAAGAAAAAAAATCCATTATGAGGGGTGGAAAATAAACATGGAAAACACTGGTGTTCTTATGAAATCAGTAGATGCAATCATGTATGGCAGGGCTGTCCAACGTGAACAGGCTGAGGTATACTTTTTTCTGGCCCAAAGTGCCTGAGGGCTACTACATGAAAACTAAGGTCAAAAATAGTTTCAAATTAAATTCAAAGGAGGCGATTCCCTTACTGCAGGCATGACCAAACTTCGGCCCTCCAGATGTTTTGGACCACAACTCCCACAGCCCTTTGCCATTAATAATCTAAGCTTAGAATTCTGGGAGTTGTGGTCCAAAACATCAGGAGAGCCAAAGTTTGGACATGCCTGCCTTACTGCCTCAGAAACCATGGTGGGTCTTGCTTCTGTACCCCAAGCGAACCATTCACCTTGGCGCCCAGGTCGTCCTCCTCCCACATGATAGCCGAATTCAACAGGTGGCCTTGCACACTCTCATTAGCCTAGTTCCTTCCTTCCTTCCTTCCTTCCTTCCTTCCTTCCTTCCTTCCTTCCTTCCCCTTCTTTCTTTTTTCTTTCTTTTCCCTCACTCCATTTCTTTCTTTTTTCCTCCTCCCTTCCTCCTCCCTCCCTCCCTTCCTTTCATTCATTCATTCTTTCTTTTTTCCTTCCCTCCCTCCCTCCTTCCTTCCCTCCTCCCTCCTTTCCCTTCTTTCTTTCTTTCTCTCCCTCCTTTTCTTCCTTCCTTCCTTCCTTCCTTTGTTGTTCTCCCTCCTTCCTTTTCTTTTTCCACTCTCCCCTTCCTCCCTCCTTTTCTTTCTTTTTCTTTCTTTTTCTCCCTTCCTCCTTTCTTTCTTTCTTCTTACCACCTCCTCTCCTTCCTTCCTTCCTTCCTTCCTTCCTTCTTTCCTTTCTCACTCCCTCCATTCGCTCCCTCCTTTTCTTTTTCTTTCTTCCTCGCTCCCTCTTCCTCTTTTTGGTGGACCAAAAAAAAATATCCCCGAACATGCCACTGCAGGCAGCATATCGGGAAGCTGCTGGGGACCTGGCAGGCAATTTCTGACCGTGCCGTGGGCTACTGGTCACCTGTGGTCGACGGCTTGTGCAGGCTTGATTTAATCCATATAAAAGTCACATAGTAGGTAGTTCCTCATTCAGAGAAAGCTTGCCTGAAGAGGAAGGTCTTTGCCTGCTTCTGGAAAGACAGCAGAGATGGGGCAGTCCTGGCCCCCAGCGGGCGGGAGTTCTAAAGTCTGGGAGCAGCAAGAGAGAAGGCCCTTACATGTGTATGAGACACGCCTGTGAAGGTGGCAAAAAAGAAAGAAAGGCCTCTCCTGATGACCTCAGCACCCGAGCCGGTTCATACTGTGAGATTTGATCTTTGAGGTAGCTTGGACCCAGGCTATTTTGTGCTTTGTAAATTAAAGCATTTATATGCTGCCTTTTTTCCTAAAAAGGAGCCAGGGTGCTATATTTTAAATCCAGCTGCAATCCCACCCCATGCTCTGCTTCCATTCTTACTAAAAGGAGATGCTTCAGACCTAGTCCAGCTCCACTTCAGGCTCAGTTACTATTAATTATTTCCCTGTCAACATGTGCAGGAAACTTGTGGAGATCCCATAGCTTGTACCCATTTCCTACCCTGTCGTTTAAATTTGAGGAAATAGGACATTACATTCTGCTGTTAACGGGGGTACTGGTTTGCATTTGTCTGGGCTGAATGGAGAGTTGATGTAATTGAAAATCTGGGTGGTCTGAGACTTTGAATATTCATGTGATTCTTGGATGTACATTCAAGGTTTCTCAACAGGGATTAGTTTCCCCTTTGCACAACTTTTAAGCACGCTCTTATACATACAGCTGGAAGAAAACCTTTAAAACTAAAGACGTGGTTCCCTCTTTGCATTTTATTTTGTTTGGATATCATATCAAAGAATCGGAGCTGTGGTTCATAAGGACACCCAGAAATAACAGAAAGCACCTGTGGGACAAGCTGTTCAAGTTCGCTCCTACACCATTTATTATTTTAGTTTGGCTGATGATTTGTCATACGATTATTCTGCAGATACCTGTGGTGTGCCATGAGACTGCAGCCCTTCTCCACCAGTGCTTATGTTTTGTGTTTCCAAATGAGTACTCCACGTTGGCGTAGTTGAAACATAAAGAATAAAATTAAATCTAATAACTAATTTAGCAATCTGCCATGGTTACCGGAGCTCCGTTGTTACTCGATACGTTCGTGCATGTGCGCACATGCTCAGTTTTCTTTTGATGGTGGATATATTCAGGTGTAACAGCTGATACATGTGCTACAGTTTTGAGCTCATGAATTCTTTGGCCCCATTTAAATGAACAGTTGAACCTCTATACGCGTTCAAAAAATAGCACGGGCGGAGTCCCTAGCATCATTTTAACTCCCATCTCTGATGTACTGTTATTACTGGCATATTCTTAAGCCTTGGCATTGTCGTTCTAGCTGTAGCAAGTCTTGTGCTGAACTTGTTTAGAATTCCTGAAAGAATTCAAATAGTTTTTGACTGCACAGTATAAGAAATGGCATCAGAAAATGTTGTCTGAAAAGTGAGAAAAAAAAATAAGAAAGGTGCAAGCATTACTGGATCGTGCTGCAGTCTGCGCTTTTCTGTCTTACAAACTCAGGCGTATATCGTACTTTAAAAAAAATCATACCCAATTACAATTAACTACAGTGGACTCTCGTATAACAAACAGCTTGTATAACACAAAATCTGTACAACATAAAAATTCCGGAGATAGGGGAAATTTGCTTAACATAATTGCCTGTGGGGAGAATCCGTACAACATAAACATGGGATTACTCCGTTTTCAATGCACTCCCATGGGAATTTGTATAAAGGAAATTTTGCTTAACATAATTTCATTTGGAACGAATTAATTCCTTTATACAAGGTACCACTGTACATGATTTCTTTTGTTTTAAATTTTAAAATATTGTCATCTCCGGCTTTAAATTGCTCTGGGATGTTCTAAACACGTCTCACAAATCCCACTGAAATTAAGGCCTCAGGGAGGATTATTGTCATTGCTGATACATTAATTTTATGTACTTTTTTTGTTCTGGCAGAGAAATGTCTGGCACTTATAGACGGAAGCATGAAAATTGACCCTTATTAGGAAAGGTTCACCTGCAATCTATAACAGGAAATGCAAGGCTGGGATTTGTGTGTTTAGATTGGATTATAGGAAAGAGGACTTGCTGTGGCTGCTTTCAGTCAACATATATGAGAGCTATACAGCCATTCTGAATTAGTTAAAGTCTACGAGATTAATCCCAGGGCTTGTCTGTACAAATTCTTGAGCGTGTACTGAGCGTAGTGGGGTGAGTTGGTGGGTGGGCGGGCGAGAATGTGTGAATTGTCTCCAAATTACACAATCAGGTGAGATATTAAGTGTAGGTCAGATTACCAAACTGGCAAAAGAACAAAAGAAATACGTCGCTTTTCTTAGCTTGCAATATCGGTATACTGTTTTAGGATTATTTATCCAGTGGTGGGCTGTTTTTCTTGGTCATGACTGGGTTGCACATTAACTTGCTGCTATTTATTAATAGTATTGATGTATGTATACAGTACAGTACAGTATATGCATTTAGCTGCAGAGATAGCTTAGAGAGTTAGCTACCAGCCTGCAGAATCAGAGGTTTGGAAGTTCAGTTCCTTGCTGTGCTTTCCAGAAGCCTTGGGCAAGCAGCACAGTCCCAGCATGGCCCAAGAAAGAAGGGAATGGGAAACCACTTCTGACTGTTTTCCACTTAGGCAACCCAGAAAAGGATCTCCATAAGCTGGGACTGACTTGACAATATTGTTGTTATTTTATTGCACTTGGCTCTTCTTGATATGTTATCATCCATTTCCAAATGCTTCTGTGCTAACTTAGTGCCCTCATATTTTATTTCTCTTTCTCATGAGTGTCCTATAAGCCTCTGGTAGGTTCTGTTGGGCTTGCTGGTTTTTTTGTTATAGGTATCCTACCAGCATGTGGTAGACTTGAGTGGGAAAAATGAGATCCAGCTGTGCTCTTCTTATAAAGACCGCATTTTTTAAATTGTTGGCACCCGTCGTCCTATCCACTAAAAGCCACAATCCACTGGGGACTTCCCCCTTCTCAAATTTGCCAGGGGCTTCAGCCTTCCCTGCCACTGCTGTGTACAGTTGAAATGTGATGGTGGCATATTTTCACTGGTTGAGAAACAGCATGTTTACATTAATGCTGTGGTTCTCAACCTGTGGGTTCCCAGATGTTCCTGGACTGCAACTCCCTGAAATCCTGGGCATCTCAGCTAGTGGTGAAGACTTCTGGGAGTTGGAGTCCAGGAACATCGGGGGACCAACAGGTTGAGAACCACAGCATTAATGTAAGGCGTATGCCCCCCCACATGCTTTGTTTTAAAGAGAATAAACAACTGCAGTACTACTACTGCTACCCCAGCAATGCAACTGTCCAGTGGCTGTTAAACAGCCCCCCCCCCCCAAAAAAAAGACGAGAGGGGGACACATATTGGTGTATACTGTCTTATCCGTTCTACTGTGAGCAGTAATGTCTAAAGAAATGATAGACCTTCAGTGTAAACATTTTTTTAATGAAAACTGGGAACTCTGGCTTGTTTCTTCCGAGGCGAGCTCGAGTTCTAAGCCGTGGTTGATTTTTAGACCTGTGACCGTGTCTTTTTTCTATGGAGGAATTTCTTAGGTTTTAAATCCCAGCAAAAGAACTAAGAGCAGAAGGTCCATGCTTTGTTTCTGTGCTGTTCCTCATGGAAAGAAAGAAATAGAAACAGTTGAGCTTCAGGTACCAGTATGCTGGTTTGTTCACTGTGGGCCTAAATTCTTTAGAACACAGCCGCCATCTTGAAGTAAATTGGAGCGGGGTTTCATTTACTTAACTTCAGGAATATGGGGAAAGCCTTCTTGTTGTGAGCCAGAAGTAGATTTTTTGAATTATATATCCCTTGAAATATCAAATAAACTTGAAATCAAGTACCATCTTTTTTGCACAGCTGTTGATAAATGTTATTTCTTTTTCTTAAGCATTTCTTATAGCTCTTTGATGTATCTTGTCGATGGATGGTGTCCATTACACAAAGGTTTTTATTCTGGTGCCATTATTAGTTTGCCAACCAAAACAGAATCCCTTGTGCGTTCTAATATCGGACACTGCTAGCTTGTATTATATTATGCTCAAGCAGTTTGGTGTCAGCAAGAAGCCTGTTTTCAAGCATTAGAGAACACTTATTATTTCCTCTAGAAATAATAATAATAATAATAATAATAATAATAATAATAATAATAATAATAATAATAATAATAATAATAATAATAATAATAATAATAAACAACTTTATTTCTATGCCGCCTTTCTCCCCCAAGGGACGCAAAGCAACTTAAAACAATAATTCAATAGAATCAAAAATTAAAATCAAGACAGATAAATTAAAACAGCTCACAACATGAAATACTGTATATAAAAAATAACAAAGAGCAACATTTAAAAAGCAATAATAAAACACTATAAAAACAATACTAAAAAACAACATCAGCAGCAGATGTTGAATAGCATGTGGGACAGAATAGAACCCTGTGGCACCCCACACTTCAAGGGCCAGGGTGCCAAGCTGGCATCCCCCAGCACCACCATCTTGGACCAGTCCTCCCAAGTAGGAGCAGAACCACTGCAAGATAGTGCCTCCAACCCCCAGCTCGGCCAATTGGCCCAGAAAGACACCATGGTCGATGGTGTCGAAAGCCACTGAGAGTTCCAGCAGGACCAACAGGGACGCACTCCCCCTATCTAGTCCCCAACATATATCATCCACCAAGGCAACCAAGGCAGTTTCCGTCCCATAAACCAGCTTGAATCCACTTCAGCCCAAACCCTCGAGTTGAGACACCACCCCCTGCTCAATCACCCTGCCCAAAAATGGGATGTTAGAGACTAGCCGGTAATTGGGATCCAGTGGGATCCAGGGAGGGCTTTTTCAGGAGGGGTCAAATAACTGCCTGCTTCAATGCAGGCAGGAGAACCCCCTCCATCAAGGAGGAATTAACAACCCTCCCTGTCCACTCAGCCAGTCCCTCCCACAAGATCACCGAGGTCAGCTGAGGCAGAGAGACTGTTGGGTTCCAGGGCGAGTGGTAGACCAACAGAATCCCTGTCCTGTCCAGTCCACTCAACACCTCATGCAGACACTCGAACCTGGTGAACTGTTGAACTGAGTTCCTGGTAAGGGAGATGGACTCACAAAAGACCAATGTGACTCCCCCTCCCCACCTCTGTGATTGAGGCTGCTGCAAAACCTGGAAACCTGGTGGACAGACCTGGGAGAGACCAACCCCTCCCACCTCATCCAACCAGGTTTCCATAATACATGCCAGGTCAACTTTCTTTAAATCCTGGATGATCTGAGTTTTGTTATTAACTGACCTGTCGTTCAGCAGCAGCAGCTTCAGATCCAGAGAATCACAGCTGCCAAGAGCACCAGGTATCTGGACATTAGGGGCCGGATCAGGAGGAGAGACAATCTGTCGTTGATGGACCCTCCTGCTCCTGTAATGGCATGTCCTACCCCTACCACCATATTTTATTTGGACCGTCACCCACTGAATAGCGGCACCTCTTCTTCCCTCCTCAAGACTCCCCCCTGGCACAAGGCACATGATAAGGCAAGCCTTCAAGCTGAACTAGCTGCTGTACAAGGAGATGGAGTCCTCCTAATCCCTCTGAAACTGAACCAAAGCAGGCTGGAAGTCTCTTCAGAAGCAGCCACAGCTCTCAGCCAGGCACAAACCTCAGATGGTAAGAGGCAGGGAGAGGGTCCTCTTAGAAGAGTCCAGCAGATGTAATGTAGCCCCCTCTGCAAAGGAAATGGTATCAAAGTTTTCAAACAAACTCTCTTGAAGTAAGGAACTGGATCTACTTATCTGGATTAAGCAGAAACTAATCCAGAGAATGTTTGCAGTGGTTACTTATGTCCAGATAATTAATCATTAATGCAGAACCAGCAGCCTCACCTGACCCTAAAGAACTTAATGAATCAAACTTTTCTTCACAACACAAAAACAGAGCTTTTTCAACTACCGTATTACAACTCTTCTACTTTTCGGCAGACCTCCAACTTCCTCATACCAAATGTTTCTCTATGTGTGTTATAGTATTCATTCATCAGAAAAATAACTGAATTGGCTTTATAAGCGAAGAACCAGCCTGGCGTTCCCCAGATGTTTCAGATGACAGTTATCATAATTCTTGGCTGTTGACCACACTGGCTTAGAGTGATGGGAGTGGTAGTTCCAAACAACTGGACAACACCAGTTAGCCTCTTCTTGCTATTGTGTGAAATATTAATCAAGTCTGATTAATAAAAATTTGAAGTTACCGCAAAGGTAGTAATGCAAGCCCTACGAAAAGACCTAGGCATTCTCTTTCTCTGTAATCAGGGCTATTTCTTTGACAGGCTTTGTCATATAGACAGGTGGCACTCCTGTTTGCATCCTTTTATGTATTTACTGAATGTTTTTAAAGGTCAACAGAACAGCTGAAGCAAAATCATCTCTACTTGGGGAGTAGGTTAGCAGTGATGGCGAGGTCAGCTTTTGAATGACTGTGACGCCAGTTGAAATGTATGGCTTCTGCTTTTGTGTTTGTTTAGCAGCATTTGCTTGTGCCATTCCGAGGGCAATTGCTTGGGAACATTCCCCAGGTGTTTTCGTTCCTTACACCAGCATCTCCTCAACCTGATGCATCCCAGATGTTTTGGACTTCAGCTCCCAACAGCCCCAGCCAACATGTCAGGAATGCTGGGGTTTGTAGTTCAAAACATCTGGAAGGCACCTCATTGGAGAAGGCTGAATTATCTATTGTCACCGTTGCTTCCAAGAGTTTACAGCACCTCTTGTTGCTTCTATAAGGTATGCCTTTGAGGCATTATAGAGAGCAAGACCTCAGTATAATACTAGTGAAACTGCCTTACTCAAATGTCTACAAAGAAGTGCCTGTAGACTACAAAACAGATTGTGTTTGCCGTACTGGTATTTTGTCCAAAGGTGCCTTTGCATTAAAGGAACTCTTAATTTTATTATATACAACCATCATTGCATTGTTAGTTTGTTCTGTCATTTCTAAAAGGCACCATTGAGAAGAGTCCCTCTTTTGTTAAATTCTGTGGATTATTAAATGCAAAAACTGAAATAACCAGCAGCTGAGGACCAGCCTTTCCAATGTTAACTCTGCGAAGAAGAGCAGAAGACGAGTTTATGAGAGAAGCAAAAGTGCCATATGTGAGATGGAGAGGGCCAAGAACCTGCTCCCTGTTGCTGAACCAGTTTGCCTTTTGCTTCTTTTGTGCCTTGGGAATCAGTTTTACCAGGGCCTATGTAAATTTAATGGCACTCGTCTCAACTGACATTTCTGTGCCTGCTAGAACAAGGTAGCATAGACTAAGAGGTACCGGAGGCCAAAAGGCACAAAGAAGAATCCATTTTAGCAGCCTCTTAGCTTTTGTTGCATTGCTTTGTTCCACCTGCCGTCATCTGGCAACCGTCAGGTTCAGCTTTTTGTGTGTTAAACTGCACTCCAAGACTTGGGTGAACATAATATGATGAGTGGAAGGCCTGAGAGGCAACTGATTTATGTTTGAAGTACAGCACTTCTAATAAGAGGCCTAGATTAAGGTGCTGGCACTGGATAGATGCAGAACATAATCCTTTGATATTTATTGCTTGTCTGTTATAGTCCAATGGAGTCAGCAGTTTTTATTCATTTTATGCCTATCGAACAAAGGAAACTGGGGTTAGCATAAAGAGTTCTCTAATCTCCATGTAAAGAACTAGAATAAACAGTATATCTTCAGCATTTGTCCTATATCATGTAGGTGTAGGTGTGCCTACCCCCCCAATAAATACAGTGGACCCTCGTATAAGAAAGGGTTTGTATAACATAAAATTTGTACAACATAAAAATTCCAGAGATAGGGGAAATTTGCTTAACAGAATCGCCTATGGGGCAAATCCGTACAACATAAAAATGGTTGTGATTAGGGATTACTCTGTTTCAATGCATTCCTATGGGAAATTTGTATAAAGGAAATTTTGCTTAACAGAATTTCATTTGGAATGAATTAATTCCTTTATACAAGGTACCATGTATGTAGGAAATATGGGAAAGAAATTGTTAAAGCAAGCAATGTGTAAGTTGCATGCTTTTGCTATAGCATCCCAGGAGGGTTTTTAAAAAATCATAACTGCGGAGAAATTGCAGAGAAAGGACAGGGAAATCAAGGTCAGTGTAAAAGTATATTGTCTTGTAAAGGATTTCTTTCCTAGCAAACTAACATATGAGTTTGGGCATGCCAACAAATGATAAGGAAATGAAAACACAGAAGAAACCCTAGACCAGAATATTCCTCTAGGACCGAAATGCAAGTATAGAAAACCAAATTTGTTCAGCCTCAGTTTATGCTCCTCGTGGTTTGCTGGGAGTCGCAGGTATTCAAGGGAACAAGTCAGGATATGAACAAAGGATTTGGCTCTTTACAAGTTTGCTTACTTAGCAAAAAGCAGAAGAGAATTTTCTTAGAAAAATTACAGGGCGTGTTTCGTGCTGAAGCAGATTGGTCTACTGAAGCAAATAGGTCCTGGGTGGTATTCCTAGAGGCTTTCTCCCTGTGTGATAAGAAACTAGAGGATTAGGCAAATTGCTGGTATACCAGCTGATAGTGAAGAAAATAAACAAATAGGAGAAATATAAATATAGGGGAAAGAGGCAACGATCCACTCACCATATACTAGTGAGTGGAAACAGCAAGGAGCCTTGGAATCCCAGAAACCATCAGGCAACAATTAGCAGCACAACACCAACAGCACTTCAGAACAGTCACAGGTTTTACTATAAATCCAGTTCATGCAGTTATGCAAAACAATCCATTGAAAATCGCATCACAAGTAGCTAGTTACTTAGGGTCTTGGAGATAGTTTGGTCTCAGGCCATTTAGGGCCTTTAAAAGTTAAAACCAACACTTGAATTGTGCCCAGAAACAGATTGGCAGCCAATGGAGCTTCTGTAGCAAGCTGCTGTTATGTGATCCTTGTAAAAAGCCAAAAGAACTGGAGCATCCAAAGGAACCAACGAGTCAGAAGAGACAAAGTCTCATTTTGCTGAACAAAAAGGTGCTTTATTGAAACAAAAGCCCAACGCGTTTCGGCTTGGGAAGCCTTCTTCAGGGGTATGTTAAACTGCATTAAAACAAAGGGACAACCAATGAATATCTACTATTCTTATACATCAATTGTTATAAAATAATTAGTTTATATTCTGATAAAAGGCTTATAGACACTAAATATATATGGTAATTAGGTTGGTTAGATATTTATACTTTTTATAAGCCCAGTGGGGCTGTTGCTAAGATATTCACAGTTTAAAATATAAACATAAATATAAAATATAGTATAAAAATATAACAAATATAAAATAATAAAGTTTCACAGTTTAGAATATAAGTAAGGGATTATACTCTAAGTATATTTTTTCTTTATACAGGCCCAATAGGCAGGTTACTGAGATGCTTGTAATTTAGATTTTCAATAAAATATTGTAAGTACAAACAGTAAACAGATACTTGAAAACAGATGAACTAGGACAGCAGTATGTATGTGTGAATATTTTTTTCACACATACATACCTCTAGGTGCAGCCTATGGTCCAGTGTGTCTTATGAGGCGAAAAATATGGTACAGTGGACCCTTGTATAACAAACTGTTTGTATAACATAAAATCTGTACTACATAAAAAATTCCAGAGATAGAGGAAATTTGCTTAATAGAATTGCCTATGGGGCGAATCCATACAACATAAAAATGATCGCGATTAGGGATTACAGTACTCTGTTTTCAATGCATTCCTATGGGAAATGTGTATAAAGGAAAATTTGTTTAACATAATTTTATTTGGAATTAATTAATTCTTTTATACAAGGTACCACTGTAATTGATTTTCAGTGCATTCCTGTGGCAAACCACTGTTAGGCTTACAACTTGATCGCCTTCTGAAGATGCCTTCGGAACGAATTAATGTCGTGAGTCAAGGTACCACTGCATGCATGTATGCATGCATGTATGCATGTAATAGGGGTGTGGTGGCTCAGTGGGCTTGAGCACTGAAATGTCGGCTACAAAGTCAGCAGCTTGGTTCGAAACCAGGGTGCCACGCAGTGGAGTGAGTTCCTGCTGTTAACCCCAGCTCCTGCCAGCCTAGCAGTTTGAAAGCATGTAAATGAATTGGATAAATAGGTACTACCATAAAAAACAGGAAGGTAAATAGTATTACATGCACAGAAATGCGCTCAGACATGCTGGTCACATGGCCGTGGACTGGCTCTTTGGCTTGAAAATGGGGATGAGCACTGCTCGTAGAGTTGGGCACGACTAGCACGTATGTGCGGTGGTAACCTTTAACTTTACGTGTGATTAATTGATTGATTGATTGAATGAATGAATGATTTTTATACCACAACCATCTAGCCCAAGGGCTACTCTGGGCAGTTTGCAACATAGAAAAATACAATTATACAGATTATATTACACATTTTAAATCAATGAACAAAACTCAACACAACATGAACAGTTTAACAAACCAATAACCGAATAAACTGATTATGCTCTAAACTAATTAAAGCATAAAATATAGAGAGGTTATATATATATATATATATATA
>JAHTLZ010000237.1:19811779-19849120 GCA_023846285.1 Phrynocephalus versicolor
AATAATAATAATAATAATAATAATAATAATAATAATAATAATAATAAATAGCAGATACAGTGAATCAAAAAAAGTTGTTCATAATTTTGATTTACTATGTCTGGTATTTTTAAACAGCAACAACAACAAAACACCTTTGGACTGAAAAGCTGCATTTAGTTCTTATCTGTCAGTGCTTAGACCTTCATGTAAACCCTAACCATGGTCAACTTTGCTTTAAATATTGGTCAGTATGGGAGAAAGTGCCTTGCTTTGGAAGTCTGAGGAGAGGAGTGTGCAATTAACTTAGAGATACGTAAGAGGTCTTACAGGTGCTGTCTGTGAAGGGCCATTCATAATTTAGGACACAGCTATTCATTTGTAACTGAAAGGGAAAAAAATAAGCCAATGGAACATATTTGATTCATATGATTTAAATCACAATTTAATCTTTAAATCAGTTTTTTGACGATTTAAATAAAAATGTCAATTATTTAAATTTAAATTGTGATTTAAGCCCATTTGATTTTGATCCACTCTGATTCATATCTAAATCTTTGGACTCAAATCTCTCTTCATGCTAGTTATCAAGGGAGTCTTCATTAAACAAAGGACCTAAAAATTTGGGGGAAAGAGAGGAAATCATTATTTACTGCTTTAGCTCAGCCATTCTCAACAGGATCCTGGCATATTTAATGGGAACCACAGAATGAACACACTTCGAGTAATTTTCATGTGCATCCAAATATGTATACATGCTAAGAAATGTACAGTACTTGACTTTCATATACTGTATGGTGAGTGGTTCACAAAACTGCTTGGGGAAATTTAAAAAATGTCTGCCCCACATCTCTAGAATAGGCCCTAAATTCTTAATGAAGAGCAGCTTCCTCGGCTGTGTATTACATACAGCCTATTTTGTTTATTTATTTATGTTAAACATTTTAACCCCCTTTCTCCTTGGACAATGTATAAATTTGGAGACAATGAGTATACGATAGTTAACACGTTAAAGACAATATCTGGAATTAAGAGCAATGAGTCAGAAGAGTCATCTTGCATCATTAAATGTTAATATTAAAGCAAAGAACAATGAGTAAACAGATACATAGAGAGAAAATGCCACTCTAAGAGATGGAAAACAAAACCAATGGAAATCACAGGTAGCAGTACAAATCCCGTTCAAGCAGTTATGCATAACAATCCATTGAAAATCACATACTAAGTAGCTAGTTAGTGAGGTTCTTGGAGATAGCTTGGTCTCAGGCCATTTAGGGCTTTATAGGTTAAAAATAGGGGTGTGGTGGTTCAGCGGGCTAGAGCGCTGAAACTTGTTGGCTACAAAGTTGGCAGATCAGTTGTTCGTGAGCTCCCATTGTTAATCCCAGCTCCTGCCAACCTAGCAGTTTGAAAGCACGTAAATGCCAGTAGATAAATAGATCCCAATGTAAAAAGCGGGAAGGTAAACAATGTTCTGTGTGCAGAAATGCATGGCCACAGACTTGCACAACACTGGCCATTTGGCTTAAATGGAGATGAGCACTGCCCCTAGAGTCGGACATGACTCACATGCATGTGCGGGGGGAACCTTTACCTTTACCTTTACCTTTACTTTTATCTTTACCTTTACCTTTACAGAATGAACAAGTGTCTATTCTGCTTTTCTAGTCTTCTTTTCTTATTATATCCTGTTTTGCTAGTAGGATCCAGAACCCAAGAAGAGCTCCTAAATGGGTCATGGCCAGAAAAGATTGGGAATGCCTGCTAGAGATTGAAATTGTACCAAGTAGTGCTGCACATAGGATGAAGTACATTATGTATTTTGTAATTCAGACAAAGACGTCTAAGCTCACCTTCTGCCCTTAGGCACAGTCGGTTTATGCCACCTATGTGCCAAAATTAAAGTAAGATTGAACCGCCAGCCTAGTTGGCTTCTTGAGAGAGAGATGAGGATCTTGTTCTTTGCTTCAGGCAAGAAGCTGTCTTGGGCGGACTTGGCTGACACTCCCCATTTATCTTCAGTTCTCCTCCTCCCCAGGTGAGAATTCAGACATACAACTCTCACCTGCAGTCTGAACCAATGTCCAAGAGCAGTTGTGTCACCACCTCTCCTGTGTGTACATGCCAAAGTAGAGGAGTCAAGTGAAAAGCCCTGTCGGTTTTGTATTTATTTATACCACTCCAGTATTCCTGCCAAGAAAACTCCACGACGTGGAGTCACGAAGGGTCGGTCACGACTGTAACGACACAGCACACACACACATTTATATTTATTTTTATGCTTCTATACCACCTGATTTCCCAAGGGAACTCAGGGCAGTGAACAATAGAAACAGTTCTAAACAAAGGTAAAGCAATCCAAAACAATTTTAAAAATCGAAAAACAAGAATACGAGGGCAAGGTGGCAAAAACACAGGCGGACAAACAAACAGCAAAACAATTAACCTCCTTGATTGCCAAAGGTGGCCTTAAACAGCCAAGTTTTCAATAGCTTCTTGAAGGCCAAGAGGGGCTCCACCATCCTAATTTCACCCAGAAGATGATTCCAGAGTGTAGGGCTTGCCGAGGAGAAGGCACGGTTCTGGGTTGCGGCCTTTTGCGCCTCCCGAGGAGTGGCAACCCGAAGAGAGAGGGACTGTGATGTTCTGGTGGACTGAGCTGATGTTGAGTTTAGGATGATACGCTCTGTTAGATATTCTGGTCCCAAGCCATGGAGGGTTTTGTAAATCAAAACCATTACCTTGAACCTTATTTGGGAGGCAACAGGTAGCCAATGCAAGCAAGCCAGAATGGGAGTGATGTGGTCATATCTGCCCACACCAACCACCAATCTGGCCGCTGCATTCTGCACCCGCTGCAGTCGCCGAACAAGGATCAAGGGAAGCCCCGTGTAAAGAGCATTACAATAGTCTGTCCTCGAGATGACCAGCACTTGCACAACCGCCCTCAGGGAGTTTTCCTTGAGGTCAGGCAAATATGGGCAATTAGCCTAAGCTGGTAGAATGCTGCCTTGGATACGGCTGTCACCTGGGACTCCAGGGACAATGCCAGATCCAGAATAATGCCTAGACCCCACACTCTATCAACCAGCTGAAGGAGAGTCCCATCCAAGCTGGGTAGAGGGCCACTATACCCGTTCCTCCCGCCACCCCCCAGGAACAGTACCTCGGTCTTCTTGGGGTTGTGTCTGAGCCTGTTAGCCCTGGTCCATTCCAGAGCCGCATCCAGGAAGCGATCAAGGGTCTGCACAGCCTCCATTGCAGAGGTGGAAAAGGAGAGAGAGAGAGATGTGTGTTCTTTTTGTTCTGTTGGGTTCTTTTTGCAAGTTGCCACATGTCTACTATTGTTCAAGAAGGGGAAAGGGAACCACTGTTTTTCCCTGCATCCAGCCATACAAGGAGGAACTGCACTGTTTAGAAGTTTGACAACCAACCATCAGATAGGACTGACCCCAAATTTGCTATTAATTTTGTGATAAGATTGCTTACCAGTGGTGGCGAACCTTTGACACTCCAGATGTTTTGGACCACAACTCCCACAGTCCTTTGTCACTGCTAATGCAGGCTTGGAATTCTGGGAGTTGTGGTCCAAAAAGATCTAGAGTGCCAAAGGTTCGCCACCACTGGCTTAGGCACTGACCTGACTGCTCGTTTTTTTGGAAACAGCTGCTGCTGCTCCGTTTTGTGACTGTGGGAAAAAGCTTGAGTAAAACAAGTGATGGTCTATATATCAGGCATGTCCAAACTTCAGCCCTCCAGATGTTTTGGACCACAACTCCCGCAGTCCTTTGCCACTGGCAATCTTAGAATTAGAAGCTTAGAATTCTCAGAGTTGTGGTCCAAAACATCAGGAGGGCCGAAGTTTGGACATGCCTGGTCTATATGTAAAACAGAAGGGGCCAGGGGGAGAGGTAGCGGCCTTCAGCAGAAATAAACAGTTTGCTTTTTATCTTTTTTGCTCTCTGATTTTGCCCTCTGCTTTTTATCTTTTTTGCCCTATGATTTTGAAGTCTCCTTGTTAAATACACACACCGCTTCTTTCTGTTTGTTTTATTGTGGCATAGATGTGTCTCGTTGATTTGAAGGGGGGAGTTATTTCAGTTTCCTAGTGAGAATTAAGTTGACACATGAGAATTCGAACAAAAGCTGATGGAAAGCTGGAATTTAGAACAGATGCCTTAAGGTGCTTTACAGTTAGTTCGTGTTTTTTCTTAACTTGATGATTTTAGTCTAACATCACCAAGAGTGTTGGTTTATTGATGAGAACATTGGGGGTTAGAATAAATATTTATGGGGGAAACGTAGCCGAAGAAATATTAGGATTTGCACAGCCTGCCACTTGATATGAACTAAAAAGCAAGTGTTCTGTGAGATTCAGTCAATTTACGGCTTTGATTTTTTGTTTGTTTGCTTTTTGTTTGATGTGGCACAGTTAATTTGTGAGTTTGAGCTAACTTTATTGGTGGGGGATGGTTATGTGTTGCTTTGAAATTTCTAGTTTCACATCTGATTTCAAAGCTGTTTCCCTGCCATGGTGACTGTGTACCCACCAATTTGTGAAAGATTTTGCAATTAGGTTTGGTTTTATAGGGACTAATTCCATGGCTTTCTTTTTATACTTCAAACAAGTGTTATACAGTCAAGTAAGGAACAGTCAGTTCAGTTGTCCATGACTGTGGTAAATGCTTACTTGGCTGTTGAGTTTTTGTGCCCTGGGAATAGTGGAAAGAGGTAAAGGTTTAAAATCCTAGATGAGGTTGCAATCACACTGGCAGTAAAAACCACATTTAAGCATCATTTATTTTATTTTAGGTTTTATTGTTCACACGATGCAAGGATGAAATCAGTTTATATGGGCTGCAAAGCTAGTTTTTCCCACTGGCTGGCTGGGGCTTTTTAAAATATCATGCTTCTAAAATTGATTCAGTTCAATGCAGTTTTATTGATGTGAATGGCATTGTCGTTTTAATTTGTGTCTATGTGGGTTTGGGGTGGCAGGGCCACCACCATTTTACTCTCTAAATTGTTAAATATTCTTTCTTAAAGTGTTTATCACTACATCACTTCATCAGTACCTTCAGCATTGCAACCACCTACCCCATCCCCTACATTCCACCAATGAAGGAGCCAGTGGAGCAGCAAAAGACCAGTGGGTGTGGACCAGATATTCCTGGACACAGAAGATGCTCCATGCACCGGGATCATCACCCCACAAAGAACCTGAAAGATTCTCCCCTCCCTGAATTCTCATTTTTCGTCATTAATCAGTATTTTCCCCATAGGTTCTAGCAACCATTATGACACAGGTGGCACCTACTAGACACTTAGATTATCAGCGTCCATTACAACTTTCTTCCCCGTAGCCATAAGAATTGAAAGCATGTGGGGGAAGGAAAAGTAATTAAGTGCATTGCATTGTAACGAGCTTCCCCAAAGGGGTTCTCAACCAAAGGGGTTGTAAACTATTTTCTGGGAGGTCACCATGGTTATTTTTAGTCCCAATTATTTTTATATTTATCATATTAAATATGATATACACAACACTGTTTTATCTTAATCCTCTTGGCTCACAGATAGCTATTTGTAATCCTAACTGAAATTAGAGGCAACCTAGAATTCTTAGTTATTTTTGGCCCCTTTGGGGTGGATTTTCCATTTAAGCATGCTCATCAGTCCTGCTCCCTCTGAAAGAGCTGCTTTTGCTCATTTTTTCTTCATCCCCTTTGGGAGATTGACATCAGCCTTTTGGACCAGAGTGTTAGTTTAAAGAGGCCTAAATGAGGCAAGCACAAGGTGCACAGCAGGAACTCTGGTGCCCAAGATGGCAGCAGGATTGAAACGTTGTTGTTGCCATGGCAGTGGCACCTTTTGGTCTGCCTGAACCTCTGGCTCTTCCGGGTGTGCTGATGGCAGCACAGTGAAGGGCAAGGAGACCTGGCCAGAGGAAGGCAAGAGGAGCAAATGGTGAAAGAAGAGAACCCAACAGCTTCCTCACAATGAATGGGTTCCCAAGGGAACCTCCGGACCTTTTGTGGGGGGACTCGAAATTTTTAATTTCCAAATACATTGCCACCGCTAATGATATCATCAGCCTTCCAAAGCATAAGCTGCTGATTGCACAACCCAGGCAAGCATAACCAGTAAAAATTTATCCACAGCGCGATGAAAAACACTCATCACTTTTCAAGCCAAGGGAGATAGAACTGAACATCTTAGTGTATTTTTGTTCAGCTATTTCCCTTTAGAATTTGACTCCAAAGTTCTATCACAGAAGGCATTTTCAAGGAACTGTTCTCCCAATCATTTTTGAATATTATCTTGTATAAAGCCCATTTATTCTTTTCCACAGAGATTGGCCTATTTGTCTATGTAAAAGGGTGTGAGGGGAAAGGTAGCATATATGTCACTCAAGATGATGAGCAGTTGTACACACACCCTGATCCAGTGGGTTGTATTAGTGTGTCCCTTAATTGTGTTCCTGTGCTATGCTACTGAAAGAATTCTTTTCAAGCATTTCTGGTATCCATGGAATGAAAGAGGCTGTGACACACTGTGGGTGTAGTGGGAAACAAAGAAATCAAGGAACCTTTCTCACTTGTGGTATTTTCTTTATTGTATTCATGAGTTTCTGTATACAAAGAATGTGCTCACAGTGGCCAACGGTAAATAAAATATTAAAACATAAAAAACAGTTCCATAGATCAAATGTCACAGTAGAATGAGGAATGACTTTCACTTAACTATTATTTTGCAAACCCAACGCAAAATATGTAATTGGTATATCTTTTAGTTTGTGAGCGAGTCTAGTCAATCTTCTGGATGCTCGGTTAAGTTAT
Organism: Phrynocephalus versicolor; assembly: GCA_023846285.1. Classification (NCBI taxonomy): domain Eukaryota; kingdom Metazoa; phylum Chordata; class Lepidosauria; order Squamata; family Agamidae; genus Phrynocephalus; species Phrynocephalus versicolor. The sequence continues at coordinate 19,818,595 of JAHTLZ010000237.1, forward strand.
AGGTGTAATGGTTTGCTCTAAACCTTATTTTGTAATCCGAACTAACCAAGATTGGCCTAAATATTATTTACAGCGAAGTCTAGTTGCTGAACTTGATGTTTGAGTTAGTTTTGGCCACGGCAGATGTTTTTCCCCTGTGCAGCACCTGCTCTGTTGTGGGCTACTTGCCTCCTGCCAGCCTGGCAAAAATTCAGCTGGAAAAGCATTGCAAGGGCACTGAAAAAATGTCTATAAGCCATCCCATCTGGTCCCTATACTTCAGGACAGTTGATTGCCTTGTAGCAGCAGAGACACAATTCTGAGCTCATGTCTTGAGACATATTTTTTTCTTTCCTTTGTTTTTTTAAAAAAATGCCTTTTGTTTTATTTTTTAACAAATTATTAAAGGCAGGAATAGGCACACACAGTCTTTAAACATGCTTTCACCTCTTTGACACACACAAAATTACATGGTTCTGTTGCAGTGTTAAGATGCAGACTAGAGAACATCCTTTGTGCATTACCCCCAATAAGCATGTTGATAATAACAATTTTTATGTCCATTAGGTGAGTTTTATGTGACTAAGCTTGTCAGAACAACAATAATTACCAAGGTGGATTTAACATGTTTATATGGGGTGGCTGCAGGCAATGGTGGCATGATGAGATTATACTGTCTAGAAACTCACCTAATCGTCCATGTGGGGCATCACGGATAAAGAGGGAATATAGTCTTTATGATACTCTCTTGAATAATCTGTAGCTCACTGGAAATATTATGCTAGGGCTGTAGTTAACAAGATGGATTCAAAAATGAATGTTTTCCTTTTTAAACTCTCAAATATCAACTTTGAGGTAGCTCTAAGATGACTCTGCCATGATTCTCTGGCTAATGGAATAAATGAGTGATACTTCCTACGATTACTATGCCTTCAGTGTTAGTGATGATGTGTTTGTCTATAGTACACCCCCATCATTCTCTCTTTTTGCTGTACAACTTTGTACCTCTTCTAAACATGTTTAGGTCCATACTTGTCCCTCAGCTCTCAGTGTTAGTATGACTTTTTATTGGAGGTGTTGGGGGAAATGTGAGAAGCCACACTGCAAAGTCACAGTGTAGGTTGCAACCAGGCAACGCTATTGTTGGGTTCCAGGAACAGGCACCACACCAGAATTAGTGGGCAAAATGTGGCCACAGCTTTATTGGTTATAGTTGTGTAGCACTGAGCAGTAGATTTAGGAGTCAGACAACCTGTCTTCTGTCTGGTAGACAAATCCATCCCCCTTCCTGAATAATCCCACAATGTCGTTTGTGGGACACTCACCATCAGGGTGCTCTACTGAGTAGGCTGCAACCGTCTTTTGTGACGGGTGACACAATTCCTACCTGAAAAAGTCTCTGAATAACCTTCATCCCAAGATATTGTGAGAAGTGGGGTTACAAGCATTCAGGCTCCACCATCCCAGAAAACTAGATCTGGCCCAATCCCTGTCCTGTAGAAGAGCTGGGAGGGAGCCCACATCCCAGCTGAATCTCTACAAAACCACTTCATTAGCAACCAAGATAGTGGGCTGTTGTGAACATCTGTAACCGCAGAACCTGCTCCAAAGAGACATCTCAAATTTCTCAGGACTGTGATTATTGTTTCAATAATTTGATGACGGCATTCTGACATTTGGATCTTGTCCCTACTGGAGTCTTCACCCTACACAGCACAGATTCCCGCTATCCTCAGCCACTTAGAGATTTGAGGTAAATCCCCAGAAGATTAATCTCAGAGTGGTTTTCAATCTTTCCTTGACTCCGAGCCATCTATCTCCATCATTAAGACCTTTCCACCATCTCTGCTTTCCTACTTAACTAGGGTGTCAATTGCTGCGTGCTGTCTCCCAATGATTTCTTATAGTTTGTGTAAATTGGAAACGCATCTGAAAGGAATTTTCAGATAGTCTATCGATTTGATAAGAAACATTTCCACAGCACACAATCTTTGCTATGAATGTTCTGTGATAGTTTGCAAATGTTCCATTGTATCGGCATCCAATGTCTTGGAATCCTCAATTTTGTCTGCTAAAGATGTCTTTTAAAAAACACACACACTCTGATCATACTCACATCCTGCCACGCTGAAATGTTACGAGGCCTTCTTCTCATTTTAATTTACCTGGGACAAAGATTTTGTTGTCGTTGTTGTGGACTATCTTTCTGGAGTGCCATCCAGCCTGGCATTCCTCATAGCCTCCGGCCATACAGTAAACATAGGTTCTTCATACAGGATTTAGTTGCAGGTAGGAACAGAATTACCTGTTGCATAGAATAAAAATCAGAACATGATTTTTATCCTTTTATGTCGCTTGGTTGTCTATCCTGTTGTGGGATGTGACTCTTGCAGTCAGGTCAAAATGGCTTCCAGTGTTTTTTTTTGGGGGGGGGGGGTAGGAGCAGAGCCAGTTGTGTTGACAGGATGGGCATTTCATTTTGGAAGGAGTAGGTTATGAAATGAACCATGCGAGCCCAGGCGGTGCTCGGAACCGTCTGATACTCGCGGAGCCAATTGCTTTCTCTGGGCTCGTGCGGGGTTAAACTGCAATGAGGAAGCACGCTGTGACCATCTTTCCTCCTTTGTGGGTGCTGGCCAATCAGACAGGGAGGCAGGATGATCCCTGTCCCTGCACAGCTCGGATTAGCCAGCACCCACAGAGGAGGAAAGATGATGTTGCAGCATGCTCCCTCATTGCAGCTCAGCTCCATGCTGGCAGACAAAAAGGTAAAGCAATTGGCTCCATGTGTATCAGACAGTTCCGAGCACCACCTGGGATCATGTGGTTCATTTCGAAACCAACTGGTTCCGAAATGAAATGTCCATCCCTAGTTGACTGTGATTGATATCCCTGTGTCCCCTACGCTTGTCATTTTTCATGAGGAAGATTCGATCCTGTCATACTACAGTGGTCCCCCGCCCATTTGCGGTTCATATACTGCGGTCCCGCTATATTGTGGGACCGCAGTATATGAAAAAAGGCCCTCTGGGGTAAGGGGGGAAAGGCCTGTTTCAGGCCTGCCTTACTTACCCCAGGACTGGTGCTGTCCCAGACGGGCCTGCGAGGGCCTTCCCGGGCCTTCTGGAGGCCCCAAAAGGGCCTCCCTGTAAACAGGAAGTGACCTCTGGGTCACCAAAAATCATTTCTAGGGCCTCCGAGGGCCTTTCTTCCGGTTTGCAGGGAGGGCCTTTTGGGGTCTCCAGAAGGCTCAGGAATGCCCTCGCAGGCTCGTTTGGGGCAGCGCCAGGCTGGGGATAAGTATAAGAGCCCCCAGCTAGGCGCCCCAGGCCCAACCTGACCTGCATCTGCATATCGTGGATTTTCAGTTATCGCAGGTCAGGTCCCTAACCCCCGCGATAGGCAGGGGGCCACTGTAGATATTTAACCTTATCCCCCCACTCCCAATATAGTCTCAGAAAGTTTTTGTTCTGTATGGACAGATCAGCTTTCTCTATAAGTCTGTCAATGATAAACCCAGCTCTCAACAGAATGCGTAAGGAATGGGCAGTTTGCCAGAGGCACATCTCAGCGGCCCAGCTTTAAAACATCTGTAGAGTAGATCGACAGGTCAGTGATGTTGGCCAAGTGCCACAGACTTTTCACAGTTCAGAAACTGACTGGGTTTTCATGATAATCCAAAATCCCACTGAGGAAGGAAGTAAAAGCCACACAAACGAGGCCTATCCTTCCCTCATCTGTGCCAAGAGAAAGTCTTTCAATTTGAACAATCTCCCAAGGTGTGAAGGGAGAGAGAGGGCGTTCGTGAGGACAGGTATCTGGCTGCAGAGCCAGAGGTTTTGCAGTTCAGTTCCCCACTTTAGACATGGTGATCCATAGGGCTCCTTCCAGCAATGCAGGTCTAAGATCATTATCATCATCCTATCTCTGTGTAGAGCTTGTGATGTTTGGTGCAGAATAGCAAAAAGCTAGTAAGAGGAGCAACCACAGAGAAGACTTGAAAGATTGTGGTTGTGCTACTTCAAAGAAACACTATGGCAGTTCATATTTATTATAAAGTGGAGCCTCGCATAACAAACGGTTTGTATAACATAAAATCTGTACAACATAAGGGAAATTTGCTTAACAGAATCGCCTATGGAGCAAATCCGTACAACATAAAAATGGTCCCAATTAGAGATTACTCTGTTTTCAATGCATTCCTATGCAAAATTTGTATAAGGGAAAATTTGCTTAACATAATTTCATTTGGAACGAATTAATTCCTTTATAGAAGGTATCATTGTATTTATCTTGCATTCTTTCTGGCTATAAATCTTTTTCCTGAAATCTTGACCTGCTCACAACGTGTGATAATAACAGTGCTATTGTTTTTGTTGTTGTCAAGCGCTGTCAAGTTTCCTCGGTTTCATGGCAACCTTTAAAAGCTTAACCTAAATTAACTTAAGTTTATGTAAAACATTTAAGCAGTGGTTTTAGCATCCCCAGTGGACTTGCATGCCTAAGTGGAGATTCGAACCCAGGCTTCCTGAATTCGTATCTGGCACTCTATCCATTATACCTCGTATTACTAAGATATCTTTCTCTGTGTCCTTACATTGTTTGATCACAATACTGCTGTCTTAATCAGCAGTTGGATTTGCTGCGGTGTCTAGATCAGAAATGAGTACAGTGAAGGTTATGAGCCACCTGTGGCCCCATGCAACACTATATGTCCCCTGCATTAAAAAAAATTAATATATCTCAAATGCATTTTTTAAAATTGTCATCAAATGGCCATTAGTCCAAGGTGGATGGGCTCAAAGCCAGAAATAAGAACATAAGAAGAGCCGTGCTGGAACAGGCCAAAGGCCCATCTAGTCCAGCTTCCTGTATCTCACAGTGGCCCCACCAAATGCGTCTGGGAGCACAAGAGACTAGATATGTGTCTCTCGATACCACTCCCCTGCATCTGGCCCTTGAAGTACCCCAGTTTTAAGCCTGGAGATTACACATCCCCATCATGGTTTGTAACCTGTGATGGACTTTTCTTCTAGGAATCTGTCCAATCTCCTCTTGAAGGCATCCAGCCCAGATGCCCTCACCACATCCTGTGGCACCCTGAGTTCCACAGACTAACAACATGCTGGGTAAAGAAGTATTTTCTTTTGTTTGTGGCTACAGGCAACGACTGGAACTGTGGTTCTTTCAGGGCTGGGGCCAACCCCTGAACAATTGGAAGTTGCACCTGCCTCATTCACCTGTTCCTAAGATCCCCTGTTCTTATAATGCATGTCTAAGATGAGGATTTTGCAGAAAGAAAAACTTAACACAGCAGTTCTGAAATCACACATTTAGAAATCAATTATGTATTCAGTAAGCTTGTTCCCCATTGAGGCTGCAGTCCTCTAATTGGTGTATAGAATTCACTAGGGCTTAGAACATAGAAAGCTGTCTCACACCAACTGAAATCATCAGCCTATCTAGCTTAATCCTGTTGACATTAACTGGCGGCAGCTTCTCGTGTTTTCAGATGCAAATAATTTTTTTTGTCACCAATTGGATATACAACCCTCAATCTTATCTCCAAACAGACATGTGTAATATTTTTCCTGTACATAGTTGTTTCTGAGTAAATGTGCAGGATCACCTACTTTGATTTGTCAGCTCTTTAAAGGTGAAAAGGGTACCTTTCTGTTTTCAGGAATATACAGACTAGCCTGAAGGAAAGGGACATCAGGTTGGTTTTAAGAGGATGTAATGGCTTTTGTTCTGAAAAAAATGCAAACAGTTTGAAAAGCAAAGGATATAAAAGCTTCCAGTTTGTAATTTTCTGGCAGTAAAAGACTTTAGCAATTACATCTGGAAATGACAGGGCATAGTTTCTTTTTCCATTGAAGGCTTCCTTTCCCCTGAGGCATAACGCCCCTGATAATATGTAGCAGCAAGAAATTTTCTTTGTTTCTGCTGGACTTCTTTGGCTTAAAAAATTGTACAAGCAAGGGATAAGTTGATGTCATCTTGCCTTTATGCAAAATGGGCCATGTTTTAGGTATCTTGATCATACACATTGATCATTGCAATTTTGATTGCAGTGCAGCTGACTGTGCTGCCAAAAGCACGGCAGTGAGTGTTACTCTTGGTCTAACTGATTATTCTAAATCTCACATTGGTTTAATACAGCATTTAAAACTGCCAAAAACAGTTTTAGTCATTGTCTATGGGACTGATGCACATGAAATGGTTAGAGAGGCTTGATGCTATATTGCCTTATTTTGTTATTTATTTACTAGCACCTCTCCATGTACATCTGGAGCGGTAATGCCAGCCAAATAACAGACTTTTTTCAATGGGGGTAGTTTTCAAGACGTGAGTAATACAGTAATCCTGCATATGGCAGGGACACGGGGACAGCTGTATGATGAAAATGCAAGTACAGTGGATGATTTGACCATGTAATACTCAAGTTATTAAAGCTTCCAATAGTCAGCAAAGGTTTTCCCTTTGCTTAATTGTATTTTTCCTTTTCCTTAGTTCTGAACAATGCTTGGTGAAATTGCTAGTGAGAGGCCCTCTACACATACTTGGGCATGGAGAGAGCTTATGCACATCATTCCACTTATATGGTCTTACATGTTAACTCTTGGCGTACTGTAAATCTGATTCTTGAGATCCTATCTCTCTCACCAATTTTATTATTTTCTCTCCTACCCTCTCTTTTTTAGAGGTTAAGGAATAATCTTAGGGTAAAGAAATCTCTCTCTCTCTCTCTCTCTGTGTGTGTGTGTGTGTGTGTGTGTGTGTGTGTGTGTGTTCCTGTAGTTTTGTGTGTATTTACACTGAATTGTTTGTTACTCATTGTACTTGGGTGGGATCACAGTGCTGACAATGCCATTGTATAAGAATTTCTAGCTTGCCATTGTGTTGAGAGACATTTTGTTATACTCTGTTCTTTAAAATATAGTGGCATTTTAATCCTTATAATATAAATGTGCATCATTTGTTTTTATTGCTAAGCATGTGGTTAGTAGTCCAGGCTGGAAATTTCTTTTCACACAGCCGAATCTGGTTATATTAATTTTGGAATGACTAAGAAAGAACAGGTGCTGTCTAGTAAGATTACTACCTTAAAGCAGTGAAGATGATAAAAATGTTTTTGGCATTAGCTTGTTACTCTCAGGTGCTAGTGAGTGGGTTTTGCTAATGTCTCATTGCTCTTAGGTGAATAATTAACTTTCCCTTGCTAAAGCTGTGTCTGTTGCCTTCTAGCAAGACTGGCTTCCATTTGCCACAGAATCTACTGCTGTGTCATCCCCCCCACACACACACCGTGGTTATTTGTAGTTGTCATGCATAGTGAATGCATGAACTCCTGAAAGTTGAGTGAGTGTTTGGCAATTCACTGCCATTATCAACAGGGTGGATGTGATTTAAATTTTAAAAAATTGATTATTATATATTTTTTTAAAAAAAATCAGTTTTTAAAATTTAATAAATTGTTTTTTAAAATCATTTATTTTTATCCACCCCGATAATGAAGTTGGAAAATGTGGGATATAAGTGGTTCCTTCAAGACTTCTGTTCAGATGTAAAGTTGCCTAATGCTCTTCAGAGCTTCACTATAAGGTTTAAAATCAACAAGTGTACTTGTCCCCTATAGAGGAAAATAGTCCGAAGAGGGTCACTTCTGCTATGCATGGAAACCATGGTCACTCCAGGAATCCTAAAGAATGGAGATCCCTAACCATGTGGAGAGGCCTCACATATTAAGAAGTTTGGTTGGTTGGTTGCTCGTTCATTCATTCATTTCTATACTACTGACTTAATGTAGAATACTGTTGTTGTCTTGTTCATGGAGGATTACCTTTGAGGATAATCCCAAAAACCATGTGGAGCGTGACCGTATAAGGCAACAGAGTTAGTGCCCTGTCCTTGCCTGTTGATTTTGGTGAATGCTTGAATGAGGCTTGTGCAGCAAACAAATGTCAAGGTAATAGTTAAAACGGCAATATTTAGCATTTTAAAATCCTTAAAGTCTCGTAGGAACTGACCCATAGACTCTCCAACTGAAGATCCGTTTGCTTCCACAGAATTGTACGAATCTAGCCTTTATAACTATGAAGAGAAAATCAGCTATGAGATACTCAACTGAATAGAAAGGAGTGATTATTGTGTCATGCAGAGAACTTGCTTGAAAAAACAGGCAGAAGAATCCAGTGCTCCTTTCTGGATAAAATAAATGAAAATATCTTTCATCTATAAATTGAATTGAAGCAGATGGTTTAATAGCTTCAGAAGCCAGTTGCACCCTCTTAAGTTTGGGATTAAGCTGCCTAGATGCCCTAAGGCTAAGCACATCCGATCTCACCCGATTTCAGAAGCTAAGCAGGGCCGGCCCTGGTTAGTACTTGGATGGGAGACCACCAGGGAATGCCAGGTGCTGTAGGCGCCTGGAGTAGGAACTGGCAAACCACTCCAGTATTCCTGCCAAGAAAACTCCATGTTCATGGGGTCACGAAGAGTCGGTCACAACTGTAACAACACAACACACACACACACACACACACAAGTTTGGGATTGAGCATAGGGCCGCAGGTGAATATCAATCTAGTCTCAAATTTATCCCACTTTGTGGACTCTGCCCACTTTGGCTTTGACTCTTGGTGCCACCCTTTGCTAGAATATATAGACCAGGGATGGGCTGTTCATTTATTAAAAACTACACATCACACAATTCTCTGTTCTGAGAATCCTGACAGACACTTCTGTGTGTGTTCTGTGCTATGCAGAACTCACCCCCTAATAGGGGTCAGTTTAAGGATAAATGAGATATTTTAAGGAGTTTAAGATATTTTAAATCCCCATGGCCAAATGGGGGTTTAATCCCTATTATCCTTAGTCCTAGTCTGTCAGAGTGTTCGTTGGTGATAGACACTTATAGACACACCTGGAAGTAGCTCACCTAGGAAAAAGACTTGGAAGCCTTTATGGCAGTGGTGGTGAACCTTCAGCACTCTAGATGTTTTGGACCACAACTCCCACAGTCCCTTGCCATTGGCAGTCTAGGCCCGGAATTCTGGGAGTTGTAATCCAAAACATCTGGCATGCCAGAGGTTCACTACTACTGCTTTACAGCTTTCAGGTTGGCCTAGCTCTGACTCGGTCCTTGCTGCAAATAGAAGCTCACAGCCTACACCAGGAGACTGCTTGGTTCTTTCCATTTCTTAAGCACCCCCCATACCTCACAGACAATTTAGAAATATACACACATGCATTCTGTTTGTTCTCACAGTTTTTTCTGCACATCTGCATTTGGGTGATGAGAAATGATTTCTCATTTCAGCAGACAGCTGGGAACACAAATGTATTGTACATGTTGGGAATAATAGGGGCTAAAGCCATTTGATAGTAATTTAATAGAGGGAGCTTTGCAAGGGAGGGTATATTTGTTTTGTTAAACTGTCATCTCTTGGCAAGCCAAGCATACAAGAGGTCTTGTGCCTTTTGTATTCAACAGAACCAGCCATTAACTACAGCAGCTCTTTTCATATCTCTTTGTTGAGCAAAAGCGTCTCTTGCATTGTGAGACTATTATGTCTTGGTAGGTGGTTATTTGAAGCGGCAAGCATTGCACCATCTGCCAAGAAAAAACCTTTGCTCTAATTAATTGTTATGGTCTGGGGCCAGAACAAAAGACTACAGTATGATGGAAAACTACTTTAGGTCGTTTCCTAAATAACTCTCTCTCTTTCTCTGTGTCTCTCTCTCGCTCGCTCTCTTTTTCACACACACACACACACACACACACACACACACACACACTAAACTGTTTAGTTTGCATGATGTGTATCCCATCTAAACTGAGATTCAGTGAAAGGAATGTCATCTTACACAAGTTACCTATCTGTCCAGCCTGAAATTGGACTTACCGGCTATTGTACTGCAACTCACCAGGTTCTGTTCTGCTAAAATATATTAGATCAGTCCAAGCACATTGTAAACAAACTGGAAGTTTCTTGAACAAGTGCCTTGGGATCCTTGAAGTTAAAATAACAAAAACAAAAGCAATCTCAAGCTTGTTCTTTCTAATAATATTTTTGTTGCATCAAGTTGATTTCAGTTTATGGCAAGCAAGTTGTTTTGGCATAAAGTGCTCAAAAGCAGCTTACTGGAACCACCTTCTGATGGTGCTCTGTGGCTGTTTCTTGCCCTGTGGCTGCACAGGTGCAGGGTTTCATAATCCCACTAGCCACACAAAATCCTGGCTGGTCCCTCTGCTAGGAGGCACAGTAATAATAATAATACCTTTATTGTCAGTGTAAATGTGCACAATGAAATTGGCTGAGTCTCCCCCTCCCACCCCCACCCCACTATCAATCACTCAGTCTTATTGCACCCTTTGTACTTGACACAGAATGCACCAACCCACGAGTCAGTGATTCTATACTTGTCATGGAATTATTTCCCATTCAGCAGTCTGACAACCCATGGATAAAAACTGTTCTTTAGTCTGTTGGTGCGACAGGCTGTACTACAATATCTTCTGCCTGATGGTAACAGAGTAAAGAGGTGCTGACCGGGGTGTGAATCATCCTTAAGAATTTTTTCAGCTCTCCTGAGGCAACGATCCCTAGCGATGTTGTCCAGTGCACTTAGGGGACAGCCCGTGATATTTTGAGCTGCACAATAGAGATTTGAACTCCTGGTGCCTACAACCATAGACTTCAATCCACTGAGCTCTGCTTAATTATCAACATGAACATAGTTTCCTTATATTTTAGGTTGTACTGGGACACAGCTCTTTTTCTATGGGTGTTTTTCTTTTTTCTCCTACTTTAGTTTATTTATCTGTTAAAATATACCCGTTTCCCCTTGTGTTGTTCTCTTTCCTCCCTCTCCTTTCAAACCACACTACTGATCGAATACATCAAACAATAAATAATAATTGCATGCCATCAAGTCATTTCTGACTTATGGTGACCCTTTTCAGATAGAGAAGACACAGAAGTGGTTTACCATTCCCTTCTTCTTGGGCGCCCTGGGACTGGACAGCTTGTCCAAGGCCGTACAGGCTGGCTGTACTTGCAAGAGGCACAGATATCTAACCTACTGAGCTGTCCAGCCAGTGAAATGAGACAGTTGCCAATCTGATGTTCATAACTTTGTTCCTGATGTTGTCAGGATCAGGGCCACATGACTCTGGAAATGTGGAGTCTCTTTGCAGAATCAGGCCCCGCTCAGGTTAAGGCAATCAAGGAGTGCAACTGGTGGGCCTGCTACTGGCATAAAGCTAGCAGCCAGCTCTCCCTGTTCCTTGCCTCAGCAATGTGAGACCTTTGGACTCCTGAAGCTTCGTCCTGGTTACCTTGAACTTTCCTGGAACTCTGTTGCACTGTAAGTTTTCCTGTTTGACATCCCACTTCCTGACAGACTGTTTTTGTGTGGATTTTGAACCTGGACTGGCTGACTGCCATCTCTGTGAATGTTGGACCCGGACAGGTTGATCATGCTCTCCATCTCAACCCCATCTAGCTTTTTGGGAACACCCTGGTCTTGGCTGCCTTGCTGATATCCTAGCTGCTGTCCATGCCCCACCTGTTACAGTTGTCAACACTGATCCAAACACAGTGGTTCTCAACCTGTAGGTCTGCAGATGTTCCTGGACTGCAACTCCCAGAAGCCTTCATCACTAGCTGAGCTGGCCAGGATTTCTGGGAGTTGTAGTCCAGGAACATCTGGGGACCCTCAGGTTGAGAACCACTGTCCTAACAGATAACATGTCGTGTTAACAAAACTCCCCCAGAAAAACTGCAAAGCGGGAAAGATTGATGCATTACTTGACCAGGATGTGTGCTTTAAGACTATTGCAGATATGTTTGTTGTTGTTTATGCCCCTTGGAAAGCTGGTATTAGTCACGGTTGACTATATACAGTATACTTTCTTCAGTGGTGATGAAGTTACTGTATTAATTAGTTTAAAAACTGTGACTATACAAAGCATATGAGACTGTCTTCTTCATCTGGAAAAAAATGTTGGATGTCCAAGAGTAATAACTCGTACAAGAAATTTAGAAAAATCTTAGAGTGTCTTTAGAGTTAATCTTGATTTATGGTAGTTTAATATGCTTAGTATTTTCTTATATCACAGAATTAAGTATTTTATATTCTTTTGATTAGTAACACTTAGAACCATAATATTAAATGATGTAAGAGGCCAAGTGAAAGCATATGTTCTTACGACGTAATGTCTGGTGATGGTGCTCATTGTGATTCTTTTGGGGAGAGAGTTATACTTCAATGAAGGTAGTTATTCGGGAACAGTGTTGTAATGATCTCTCAATAATGTGTGTTTCAGATAATTTATGTAAGCAGCTGGGGAGTGGAATAGTGGAACCTGACAAATTTATAGTTGTTAGAAATACTGTACATGCTGATCATCTATGTATGGTCAGATTCTTGTTGGCTTCATTTCCTCTCCCTGAACAGTGTAATCTTTATATAAAGTTTCTGAAGCAGAAGTGCAATAAAGGCAGTTTTTAAAAATGGGGAAAGCTCAAGCAAAACATTATAATTTTTAAACCGGACGTGTAATAGCACTGTGTTTGGCACGGTTATAGAAAACAGCCTAATATGTGTACATCCTCATCTTTGAAAGAGTGCTGTTTGTCCTTCAAATGGAGGTGTACTGCTGATTCTGGTCCTGAGCTGCTACCCATCCTATGTTGGGCTATCCTTCTGTTTAATGGCTGTTTAGTTTCTCCAATGTAGAGGTCTGCACACTCCTCACTGCATTGGACTGCATATACCATATTGCTCCTTAGTCCAGTAGCCATGACTCAGCTTTCAGATATCTGATGTATACATTGCAATAAATTATCAGACTGCTTGTTACTACAGTTGTCCCCTTCTACATAACAGTACTTATACTGCAGTCCCTGTATATTGCGGGACCACATTATATGAAGGCAAGGGTTCCTGCCGCAAGCTGTGTGGGCCTGTTTGGGGCCTCCTGCATTTACCTCAGGCCTGGTGCTGCCCCGAGCGGGCCTCCACTGGGCTTCCTGGGCCTGTTGGAGACTCAGGAATGGGAAATCCATTGGAGGTCCACTCAGGGCAGTACCAGGCCTGGGGTAAGTGCAGGAGGCCCCAAACAGCCCCCCCTCCGTCCCAACCCAACCCGGCATCCCCATAATTATTTATTTATATTTATTTATTAAATTTATATACCGCTCCATCTAATCTAATGCAGATTTCCCTTTATCACGTGTCGGGTCGGGTCCGTAACTCCCAAGATAAACAGGGGATTATTGTATCATTCTATCTGGCTTTACTTCAAATTAGACTTTCATAGGATCCAGGGAGGAGTAAGTTATAGCGTTCCAGTTGTGAAACTGAGATTGAGGCAGATATATTAATGACTGTCACTGGTAAATTTGTAAACAAAATATTTTATCCTAGCCCATGAGTGTTTCAGTAGTGGCCCACTAATCCACGGAGAGCATGAAATACAACTGTGACAAGAATTGATTCATAAGGATACAAATGAGGGGTAGTCTTGTGTTTTGTGTAGTTCTCTTGGGCGCCTTCTTTATTTATTTTTTCTTATATTTCTTATATTTTTTTCCTGCCGCTAATTCTTGGTTGTTGAGGAGGTTGTTGTGCTTTGTTCATTCTTATATACACCACATTGAGTTGCCTTTTGGAAGCAGGTGGTATATAACTCTTTAAATAAATAGTTTTGGATTTTTTGCACTACAAATCCCATAATTCTTCTTTCTGGGAGTTCTACCTGCAGGAACTGGACCCTACAGATACCTAAATGGTGCAGACCTGAAGGAAAAGGCTAGCTGGAGGGTTCCATGCATTGGATAGGCCTTACTTCATGTTTGAAAATGAAGCTGCCCCAATGATTGCTGGGAAACTCCCGTTCCCTCAAATGGGAAGTTAGGTTGGTCCAAGACACTAAGGGCCTTTTCACACGACCCCTAAGATCCGCAGGCCACTTAACTTCGGACCAGAGATCTTGGGGGTTCGTTGCTCTTCCTGCGTCCCCACCCCTCCGCACTTCCTTGCTCCTGTCTGCGTGAGGAGAGGGAGAAAAAAAGGGACAAAAGAATGCAGGCTCACCTCCGTCTGCCGGTCCAAGCCGCCCCGAGCCCCGTAGTCATCCTGATTCCTTCTCTTAAAGGGGTGGGAGGCAAAAAACAACAACAAACAGAAGCGAGGAGAGCCCGGCACTCTAGGTTACATCCAGATCTGGGATTTTTCACCCTCCGAGAGCAGGTACCTGAAAAGTGCGCTGGGACGCACTTAGGTAGGCGTGGTCGCACTTAATTTTCTGTAAACTCCGGAGCTGGTGGGGAAACAATTTTAAGCTCCGGAGCTGGGAGCCATTTGCGGCGGAGTTTAGGGGTCGTGTACAAATACCCTAAGCTGAGCCAGCTGGGCCTTCTCTCCAGGTGAGCACAACTGAAATGCCTGGAAGGTCTGGGTCTGCAGGAGGGACTCCCAGAAAGGAGAATTATTGAAATGTCTAGTCCAAAAAGCTCTGAAATGCACATTGCCAGGTAGAATTCTGCTTATACTGTGTGTGTAGAATGAATAATGTAGGACTAATCTGTTTTCCTTTTTTTCTTGACTTGGCCAATGCGGGAGGGGCAACACCTGGAAACTTGTGGTTCTCATGCAAGTAGCCCAGGTTCTCTAACCATTTGCAGCTGTTGAGTTATTTTGAGGAGAACAAAGTTCTGCATCACTGGCCTTGTTTGCCTTGGCTCTGAGGACATCGGCTTTCTTTAGCAACACACTGAGATAACTTGAAACATGTGTCTTGGAAGCCATGGCTCTTCTTGCTAGTCGAGGTTCCTGAGAAACAGCCAAGCAAGGAAGTTAACTTTGGATCTTTGAGAAATTCACAACTTATGTTTGGGGCTTTATTTACTCTAGCACATTCATCGTGCTCTTCCAGCTGAGTTTTGTGACCCCCTTTCTGGTTTCCATTTTTCAGTTTCCCATCTGTATTTTATTTTTTGAATTTTTCTGTGAAGACATGACTTGTAAAAGAATTTTTTTCCACGTGGCAGGGCAAAATGCTAACCAAACCTCTGATGAGGGTGGGGAAATCTCTAGCCAGAAATATCATTCTGACCTATCAGGCAGCCCTGTTTCCTTTCAGTGAAACAGGGTGCTGAAGAAAAAGGAGCGGTTTTGCAACTTCTGAATCTTGAAAATCCTTAAAAGATAGTCACGCGTGGTTTATTACTCAAGCCAACTCCACTTCTGATTGTGAAGCTACCTTGTGTTTGGCCCACTAAAGGAAAAAAGCCACACCAAGATATCCATTCACGCATCTTGGCAACCACATGAAGGCCATGTTAAATTGCTTCATATAATCGTTGTCACCACACAAATCTATTTATATGCCGTGATCCACTGTACTGTTTTCCTGCACTGTTTTTGTCTCTTCAAATATCTGCAAACTTCTTCTCTCGCTCTGCGTGACCTAAAACAACTCCCAAAATGTGTAAAACAGAGTTTAACATTCTTAAGCACATTTAAGCTACTTTCTGCCCACTCTCCGGATTGATGTCCCTCCTAAAAGATTTCTGAAATCATCCGAATGGACCTTTTCCTGATACAGTGTCTTCCTAATTGCCTTTTAGATTACAAATTCCATAATGTATGGCCCTTGGCCACGCTACTTAGAGGTCATAGTTGTTGTAGGCCCAAAATAAACAGAGGGCACCAGGTTGGGATATGCTGCCTTAAGGAATATCAAGAATTGTGGGTATACGGGAGTTTGTGTGAGAACAGCCACCTTAGGGCTGAGAAATAAATTAGGTCAGCTTCAGGTTCGTTCCAGACCTGTTGGTTCCACTGCGCAGAAGGAATTTTGGAGGAGTCTCAAGTGTGTGCCTGAAATGTTTTCGCAGATCCCTTGTGTGGTAAGTTGCCACTTTTTGGGGGTGGGGGAGACACCATCTGGAGCCACGGGATTAGGTTAGCAGAATCTCTCTGCCGCGCTCCTTTGTTCACCGGCTGAATCCTGGCTGCGTCGGTAGCTGTGCTTGAACCACAGCCAGGTCCTTCATCCAGGAGTAAATTCTTTTCTCTTATTTCAGCAGGTTGCCGCAAGTATAAACATTCCAGCATCTTCCTTTCCCTCTCCCCCTTCCTTGAATAAGTACGGCTCTGTGAAATAATGTAATGCCTTTGTCTTTCTTCTTTTGCCGACAGTGTCTGTTCATGATTCTGTGAAGACAGTGATTCCGGCTTTTGGAATTTCTGTTGAGCTTTTATGGATCAAACCCACTTCCTCACAGAAATATGCTCTCTCTGATGCACATCTTTAAGGTGCTACAGCTCCTTTTTTCTTGTTAATTCTTGGGTTGTTGGTTTTTTGCCCCCTTTCTACCTCTTTAATTTTATCTGTATGTGTCGACTTTGTGCTATCCTGGATCTTTGGTCGTAGGAAGGAACAGAAGGGTCATAAAACTTCTTTTAAAAATATAATTTTCCCAGGCATAGCTAGACACAAAATCGATATAGGTGCTCTGTGAATTGACTGTACTTCCTCGTTGGTTTACTTTTAGTAATGAAAACTGCAGGAGGATAAAAATAGGTCAATGCATCTAAAGAGTAATTTCATTGTGTTTAATGTTATCCTGCATCTTTGCAGTTTGGACAGTGTAATTGCAGAGAGTAATGTATGAACCTTTGTGTTGAGACAAACGTTGGAACTGATCATTGCTGCCGTGTGTTGGCTCATTTTTAAGGAATTAGATCATACCAGAAGTGCTGTGTGCTGATATTTGTTAAAATTTAAACCTGCCTCTCTCTCGTCACCATCAGTGTATTGCAGGTTTAATGGAAATAGAGTTGCTCATTTCCAAGATCTCAGTAGCAGCCAGCAGATTTTGGGGGCAGGAAATCAAAATAGGTATTTATTTTTATAGCACTGGATTTAATATGATTTATCTGATATTATATATACTTCTGCATTAGTGCAAGCACTACTCCGGGCAGTTTGCAGTTTACAACTTTACAAGACCCCACGTCTAAGCAATAATCATGCCACATATTAACCTCCTTGGCCACAATGTTAGTTGTTGACTCCTGAGCCTTGGCCTTTTCTTAAGACCCAGAATGGCCAGAAATTGTGGATTTACCTAGTATTGAGGGATGGCATGCAGAGATACTGCCATGGGATCTGCTTCTAATCCTGCATATAGAGTGGCAGTATTTACTACAAGTCAAAGAGGTTTGGGGATTTTTAAAAAGTCAATTACAGTATAGCTCTTTTTGTTTATGTAGAACAGTGAAGAGGTGGTGCCTCTAACCCAGACCTAGTCTGGCTTAGAGTGGTTTCTGGAGGAGATCTGTTCTATTTCTCAAAGTCGTCCTACCAAGAGATTTTAAAAAATAGAAAAAATGTTCTCAAACTTTAAACATGAGTTTAGGCATTTCCTCTCCCAGAGAGCACATGCCATTTAACACGTCTGCATTTACTTACTTACTTACTTACTTACTTACTTACTTACTTACTTACTTACTTACTAACCGTACTGACTTTCCCAACGGGTACTCTGGGTGGTGAACAAGACAATTGAAATGGGACCTGTACGTGGACATGGTTTATCAATTGCTTCTTCTGGGGTTGCTCTGGGACTGTGCAGCTTGCCCAAAGCTGCACAGGCTATCTGTATTCACAGGAGAAGCAAGAGAGCATCGAACTCATTTTTCCAAATCACTGAGTTATGCAGCAAGCAAAATAGGAAATTAATACATACACGAATAATGTAAAACTGATGTGGGTTACTCTATATGTGAGGGGCAATAGGATACGGGCTTATTTTGAAAACAACAAATTTGCACTCGTGCAAGTGGTTTTTTTTTTTTCCTTCCACAGAAGCTTGCAAATAGCTTTGATTGAAAGTACTGCATACGGTTAAGCAGGTCTGTACAAGATACAGTTGGGATGATTGTATGGTTCCTGGCCTAAAGGCTTTTCTAGACTGGAGAGGAAAACCAAGCACGCTGTGGGAAGGACCAGTCGAGCTGAATGTGACATGAGGGGCTACAAAATTGCCTATTGGGTTTAAAGAATGAACATGAGATGATTAATAAACATGAAAAGGAAATTGGGGGACACCTGTGGTTGCAAGTATTTTTTTTTTCTTATTCCAAAAGCTATTGTGTTGAATTTCAATTGGCCAGGAAGAATAGGATTAGCATTGTTAACAGCTTCAGTCTCGGTGCTTGCTGGTCAAAGCAGGAGACATGCGGTTGTGTAGTTTCTGCAATAAGAAAAAGAGACTTTGGAAATGACAGGTATAGGGCAAAAGGTGGAATATACTGTAAATGTGATTTTAAAGGCCTCTGTATTTCTTTGGGAAGGTGAAATGTTCCTTCTACAGAAGGAGAGTGGGAAATGATTTCATTTACCTGTTAACAACATTAAATTTAATAAGTTGAATGTTTTCGTATTTCATCACTTTTCCCTGATGAGCTCATCTTGCCATCCCACTGGGATGAATTAGTTTTTAAATCTAATATTTCAAGTTTGGGTCCCATCCTCTGGAGCGTAAAGATTTCCCCCACTTACTCTCTCTGCTTAGAAAGTGTGTAGTGCCTACGCTGTTATCTCCACTCACTGATTGACTATAATGACGTGCACACTTCACGAAGTGTTTCTTTTGCTTCCGGTTGGGAAAGCAAAGCAGGTGCTAAGGGCAAGTCCCCCTTATCTCTGAGCAAAAGCCAGAGATAAAGGCAGGATTCTTGGGCGTGAAGATGCCAGTCTAGTTGCAGTTAGAATACCTCTTTCAGAAGGAGCTTGTATGGGCACGGATTGAACCCTTTCCTCAATTCAGAGTGGGGGGGGGGACAGACTTCTCTGCCTACTCACTGAATGGCACAAATTGAAATGGAGGCTGGGAGGAGGGGGTAGAGAATGATTATATTTCAAGGAAAAGGTAAGAGGTTCCACTAGCCAAGTTCATTAGCTTCTCTTGGGTCTCAGTTTCATCACCTTGCCTCCCTTGCCTGCTTTGGTGAAATAATTTGGGAGGAGAGGTTGGCTGAGGATCCTTCGCTCAACTTCATGCCTGAGTGACGACCGGAACTCAGGACATCTCCCTGATGCAGCTGTGTTGGTTACCCAGTGAAAAGGGGTTGAACTCATCCTGTTTGTAAAAAAATAAAGATCTTTGAAGAATCTGCTGTGAAGTCATACTCAGGAGGTTGTGCTTCCTTGAGTTAATTTGCTCCTGCTGACCACAAAGGTGTCAGCAGCAAGAGAGCTGTGCCTTGCTTGTTGCTTGTTCAGATAGCTCTGTTTCAGTCATCCTGGTTTGCAAGAAGTGTGGTTAGAGCAGACCATAAGCTGTGGGAACAAGGCTAATTATAACTTCCTCCTTTCTCTCTACCAGTTCCTTGGTCTTATTATTTTTTCCTTTGACCATCTGGCTGCCCTGTTGCTGCTGCAGCAAGCCTTGAAATAAAATAAATAGAATGAAAAGAGAAGAAGGGGGGGGGGGGAGCAAACCTAGAAATTATTCATACAGTAGCCAGTTTTCCAGCTGCCTTGCTGCTGTCATATGTGGAATAGCTTCAGATATCTAAAAGACAACATCTCCCTTTGTGACCCTCCTTGGGCATTAAGATGATCAAGGACACCTTTCTCTTGATCCAATCACCTTTATATATGTGCTTGGTGGGGACACAGGAGAGGGCTTCTCTCTCGCTGCTCCCACATGCTGGAGTGTCTTCCCATAGAAGGCTGGCCTGGCCCCATCTTTGATGTCCATCCACAAGCAAGCAAAGACCCTTCTCTGCAGGCAAACATTCGTTCAGTGACTGGTGGCTCAAGAGGGTTTTTTATGCTTTTAAATCTGTCCTTTTAAGGGGAAATGGTGAAAAATGCATGGATGGATGGATGGATGGATGGATGGATGCATGGATGGATGGATGGATGGATGGATGGATGGATGCATGGATGGATGGATGGATGGATGGATGGACAGCTACAAACCCCTCCACATCGGCTCAAGCAATCAGCCCACCTGAATTGATATGAGTGCATTTGATTTTTAAAAAGTCAAAGTACAAGTAGTGGGAGTACCAGTGGTGAAAGAAAAAATCTATAGGGGCAAGAGATGAAAGCTTCAGGCTGATTAACATTGATGTCATGTAATCAGTGGAAACCCATGTGCATCATTTTCTCCATTATTTGTCAATATAGTTTCTCCATAGAATTTAAAATTGTAGTGGATTTTAGTCAGATGAATCAATGACACTGGTTGATAGCCTATGGACTGCATGTGGCTTCAGATGCTCTTTTCCACATCACCACACAATATTGTGCAATAAAAACTAATTCACCAAAATTCAGCAGTGGACAAAAAAAGCCACTAAACAAGAAGGTTATTGCTTTCAGTGGGTTTGCATAGTTTGCTGCCTACTTTTGTTGTCTAACCAGGAGAACAGCATTAAAAACAAACACTTCTTGCTTGATTTAGCAGCATTTTCCATTGAAATTTGGTGGCATAATTTGCTCTGTAACCCCCAGTGTCTTCCACTGGAAGGGTAGCAAACTGGACCCCATTACAGTTTTCTGCCTGAAATGTTAGATCAGTAATCATACTTGTTGTAAGGCAGCTTCATATATTGAACACATCCTATGGGAATCTTAGTAGCATTCTCTTTTTCCTTACCAGAAGAGGCTCTCTATGTGCCTAGCTATTAGTGGTACTTTCAATCACATATGTCCTTGAATGACAATATAAATCAAATCTTTATAGCTCAATTACAGCCCTGCGGGAGTCTTTAACTACTCTTACCTCTGCTATGCACTTCAAATGTCAGAAATGTGATTACATTTGAGTATACTTGAGGCCCATCATCAATAAACCATAGGGTGACATTTCATATCAGTAAACTCTTAAAGATCCTGGTCAGTCCGTGGGTCAGAGTTGAAGCTCCCTGAAATATTGAAAATAACATTGCAGGGTCCTGGGCCTCCAAACATACCAGAAGCCACTTATTTTTAAATGCAGAAAATAGATAAAAATAGCCACTTCCCATTTTGGAGTCCCACTCTTGTAATGACTTTTTTTTTTAAACTTTGGGGTCGATTCCCCCTATTTTATGGCAAAATTTCTGCTTCTGCAAGGTGCTAGTAACCGAAAATGGCCTTTTGATCAATGACAATAAAAGGAAATAAACACTTTAACCCCCGCCCCAAGTTGCCAAAGGGTGCACTTTGCCTAACCCTTTATCAGTGGTAAGACTTACATTTTGGAGGCCTTGAAGCTCAAACTGCTATGAAAGGCCCTGTAGGGAAATAACCTACACGGACACGTATGGTTGGGTTCAATATAGTGTCAGGCCGCCATGCTCTTCTCTTTTGAGCAGGCTGCAAGGCACACCTTTATTAGCTGTAAGAGGTGGAGTTACAGATATCGTGTGGTATCCTATGTGTCAGCCTGTCATTGGCTTGATGGACTCCTGGGGAGGGCTTTCTGTGACGTGGACATGTCATCTAGTGAGGGAAGGAAATGATAGATACCCAGCAACTTGCTATCCCATCCCATGACGTGAGGGTAAGATAAATGGTTTGTTTGTTCCTCATGGCCATGTTTTTGCCCTGATGGAAGGACAAGATAGTCAGCCATCTGCTTCCTGCACGTTAATCTTAGGGACTCTATTTCCCTTCTCCCAGGGCTTTCCCGTGCGGGAGAGAGTGTCAATATCGCCCCCCAGAATGCTTTGCAGGAAGCTTGCTGGATCATTAATATCTGTGCATATTAATATTCCCATTATATTCCTACAAGGCCCATTGCAGTCAACCATGAGGTCTGGGTAACCACTGTGATCTTCTTCAGTTGTGATGTTCCCCAAATGGTCGCCATTGTTGTTGTTTTTGTTGTTTACTAAAGTTGGTTCTAGAACCCATCTGGAATTAGGGCTCTTGAAGATTAAGTTGCCTTAGTGTCATAGCAAATCTGCTCTCACCCTCATTAAGCCCTGTAAGGATGAATGTTTTTTTTTTAAAGTGTAGTAGAGCCCAGGACACCAAAAGAGAAGGGGCTGCCTTGCATCCACCAATGCCTACTTGAGAGCATGCTTAACATTTTGAGCATTCATGGCAGAGAGGAAATTAAGGCTCTTCTTTCTCTGTTCACAGGTGTACCATTCCCAAAGAATTTTCTCCAAATCTGCAAGAAGATCCTGTGCAGGCTGTTTAGAGTGTTTGTTCATGTCTACATTCATCACTTTGACCGCATCATCATCATGGGGGCTGAAGCCCATGTCAACACCTGTTACAAGCACTTTTATTATTTTGTGACGGAGCTCAACCTCATAGACCGCAAGGAACTAGAGCCTTTGGTAAGTGCCTGTACACCCCTGGGCATGGGATGGGTTCCTTGTTTTCGACTGTGTCCACTGTATATAGAAAACCATGTGCATCAGCAAATGAGATGTAAGGGAACATACTCTTCAACCTCATGTTTTCCCCTCTGAATCAGTACATGCAAGAAGCTAAGTATGGGTGATGAGAAAAATCTAATTTCCCTTGCCTGGTTGAAGAGCCACAACTATGTAATGCTAATATTGTCTTTTTGCTTGTTTTATGGATAGCTCTTTGTGATTTCTTAAATACCCACCAAGTTATCTGATGTATAAAATCACAGCAAAGTCTGACCTCTGATACTGCACCTTTATCATCACTGCAGGAAATTCGCTCAAATTATTTCTGTAATTAGTCATCCAAGGCTTAATCTGCTAAACAGATTGCCTACTTAATGGTGGGAGTAAGATTCAAAATAGCTGCCTAGATGCCCTAAGCACATCCGATCTCGCCTGATTTCAGAAGCTAAGCAGGGTCGGCCCCCAGGGAATACCAGGTGCTGTAAGCGTCTGGAGTAGGAACTAGCAAACCACTCCAGTATTCCTGCAAAGAAAACTCCATGGACATGGGGTCACGAACAGTCGGTCACGGCTGTAATGACACAACACACAAGATTCAAAACAGTAACAAAGGTAATTTGGTATTAAGGGTGGATGAATCTGGTAATTTCTCGTACTTTCTCATCTCTCCAGTTTAGGTTCCTTCTGTCCTACTCCTGCATCATTTTATGATTTTTTTTAAAGTATCCCTGAAAATCTTTATGCATGTTTATGTATTGTATATCTTTTTCAAACATATACAGCTTTAATTGAGTTTTGGGGAAAACAATTTTTCTTAATACAGTGGACCCTTGTATAACAAACAGCTTGTATAACATAAAATTTGTACAACATAAAAATTCCAGAGATAGGGGAAATTTGCTTAACAGAATCACCTATGGGGAGAATCCGTACAACATAAAAATGGGATTACTCCATTTTCAATGCATTCCTATGGGAATTTGTATAAAGGAAAATTTGCTTAACATAATTTCATTTGGAACAAATTAATTCCTTTATACAAGGTATCACTGTACACATTTTTTGTAAAAAAAAAACAAAAAACGATGCTGGTTTTGTGGGTGGGGTGAGTTTTTGTGATCACTTATATTCTATGTACATTTTCCCTTCCTGTAAGTGTTTTGAGTTCAGGGAAGTGCATTAAGCAACCCTGAAGAGTGTGAATGCAGAATAACTGTTTTGATTTATACGTTGATTTGGAACCTGTAACTCTGGTAATTCTTCTTTGACACAAACCAACCTTATTCTGCATCATAGAGTGACAGAGAATCTTATGCAAAGATGGCGTCTGGTGACAGAGGCACTGCTAAAAGTTAGTTGGGCATTTCATTTTTTTCCCCAGAAGGCCCAGTAGTAGAATATATGTTTATCAACCATGGGATGGATCTGCAATTTGATTCCTAGCACTTCCACATAAGAGACCTTTTTGAGCATGGTGGCTGAGTGGACTAAGGCTTCAAAAACTGTTGGCTACAAAGTCAGCAGCTTGGCGGTTCGAATCCCGGGTGCCACGCAGCGGAGTGAGCTCCTGCTGTTAACCCTAGCTCCTGCAAACCTAGCAGTTCAAAAGCATGTAAATGCAAGTAGATCAATAGGTACTGCTGTTAAAAGCGGGAAGGTAAAAACAGTGTTTCCTTGCAGCCATGCCGGCCACATGGCCATGCACTTGCACAACACTGTCTCTTCCGGCTTGAATACGGAGATGAGCACCACCCTTAGAGTAGGACATGACTAGCACGCTTGTTTACCTTGCAGGAGACTTCAGTCTGGTCCTATACAGGATGTCTTTTCTTAGGCTTTGGACTCAAGCTACCAGAAGCCCCTGCAAGCATGTATAAAGATAAGTGATTATGGGAGCTGTAGCCTAAAAAAATCTAGGGAGCCATAGATTTTTCATTCTGCTGTAGAAAAATGCCCGATACACAACAAATACTAAGCTTAATGGGCATTAAACCTGTTGGTTGCTTTGTAAGTTCTTCTGTATAATAGGCATAGCTTTATACTGTATACTGATTACTTGCATTACCGTGCGGCATTAATTGCACAGTAATGTAAGTAGTAATTGTGCCTAGGAACTCTTGCTCAAAATTATTTCTGTGACACATATGGAATGGGTAATCAAGCCGTTCGAGCAACGAAGCTGCAGAGCCAGGGGTTGGGAATTGGATTCCACACCGTTCCACTTTGACAGAGGTCAGGCTCAGTGATCCATCAGGTGCCTTCTAGCTCTACATTTCTAAGAGTCTAAGATGATAACACCATTTTTGTTGGTGAGAGTGCTTTCATCCCTGGCACTTGGTAGCAAACTGATGAAGTGTCATGAATGTAATGTTAATAGTTTTGAATGTACAGTGGATACTCGTATAACAAACAGTTTGTATAACATAAAATCTGTACAACATAAAAAATTCCGGAGATAGGGGGAAATCACTTAACAGAATGGCCTATGGGGTGAATCCGTATAACATAAAATGGTTGCGATTAGGTATTACTCCATTTTCAATGCATTCCTATGGGAAATTTGTGTAAAGGAAATTTTGCTTAACATAATTTCATTTGGAATGGATTAATTCCTTTATACAAGGTACCACTGTATTTTTGTTAAAGCAGGTCATGCGATGGTCATGTTCCTCTTAACATCTATGCCTAGGGTCAGATTATAATTGCCCAAGGATTGGTAGTCAATACTGAACTGATCACGTAATAATATTGGGACTGATCGTATGGTAAGCCGGAAGTAGCCCTGTTTGTAACCATCCACTCACAGCCCAGAATTATTTATATAGGAATACCCATACACATTGTACTGTTGAAGAGTAGTGTGAGTGGTTTCCTTTGGGCTTTCATCCAGATGCCACCTAAATTGCTTTTTCCATGTTCTGGATTACTTGGGCTCATGTTAACTGCTTTAACAGAGTCACATTTTTTCAGGTGAGAGAAGGGAAGAGGAGAATGTCCTAGGAATGTTACCAAAGCCAGGTTTTGCTGCTGTTCTTACCAAGCTCCTTGATTAACAAGTGATTATCTTCTTAGAGCTGGCTAAGAATATAATCTGAGCAACGCTCAGCCCCGTGTCCTAGATGCACAGGAATCGGGGTTGGGTTTCACAAAACCCGAGAAGGTAAACTGTGTTCTGCCTGTACCCACTGTGGGCTTTGGGTACATGTGCATCTGAAGAGCCAGGCCAACCTGAACAAGTCATTTCAGTTTTTACTGGGCAGAATGAAAACAGCTGAAGATCCTCTAGACCAGGGCTGTTCAACTTTGAACAGGCGGAGGTCTACTTTTTCCGGCCCAAAGTGCCTGAGGGCTACTACACTAAAACCTCTACTTACAAATTTTATCTGTTCTGAACACATGCTCATAAGTAAAAACTTTTGTAAGTAGAGCAGCGGTTTCCCATAGGAATGCATTGAAAACCAATGCATTCCAGAGAGAACAGATTTCAATGTGCCATGGCCCTTGAACTGCCCCGCTCAGCTGAGACAGTGGGATGGCAGTCCCAGAACTTTGCTGGGGCAGTGGTGGTCCTTGGGATGGGGGAGGGAGGGGCGGAGAACTTATGCCCTCACATTTTTATTGATGGTCGGTGGGCTACTTTTGAACCCTTCGCGGGCTACTGGTAGCCCACGGTCTACCTGTTGGGCAGGCCTGCTCTAGACCTCGGTGTCATACCCTTATCAGTTGGATCCTCCACTGAGGGAGAGTTCAGGTTTTATCATCATGGGTATGGGGAAGTGCCAGTCGTAGATTCAGCATCCTCGGGGAAGCAAGAGACAGCACTTGCAGAGGGAAGAGAATCAGAAGAAGGAAGCTGAACCCACTCTCAGTCTGGAAAAGCAACGCACAAAAGGCAAGAGCCCTGTTCTCGAAACCGAGATGGAGCGCCTGGCTCCAAGGAACGCCACCTCCTGAGTAAGGGCTTCTTCAGAAGTAAGAGATCTCTCTGAAAGTGAGCCTTTCTGCTCACAAGGTGACCTAGAACGAGAAGACTGCAACTTGAGCTTGGGCAGAGTTCCCGATAACAGCAGTTTTGGCAGCAGGGGATAGTAAGTGGCTGGTTCCATTCTGGGAACAAACCATTGCAACCTATATATGCCCTTGCACCTACCAGCTCTTGTGGCTTTGTCTTCTTTTGTTGTCAAGTCACACCGAGCTTGACCTGGACTGTCCATCACAGTGCCCTCTTTTTCTCCCTTTCTGGACTCTTGCTATCTCTGCTTGCACTGTTGACTTGGGCTTGGATCTATCTTGTTTACACTGAGGCTGTTTGGGAAAACCGGCCTGGCTACGTGCCCTGGCCATGGTGCTGTCGTGCTCCTTGAAGTCTTACCGCTGTTTGCATTCTTCTGTGACATGCCTTGGCAGTTAAGACTGGGATGCAAGAAGCCCGTTTCTCCCCACCCCAAGGTAAAGCCATCTCAGGAAAGATTCCTTGTACCACCCAAGTGTAGCCCAGTGCTGCAAAACTACAAAGCCTTAGGGGTTCCAGTACAGTGGGCCTGGTGGTGCAGTTGATTGGTATCTCTTAAATACCCGTGTGAGAGTACAAGGAAAAGCTTGATCTAAAAACCTTACCTCCTAATACTTCCTGCTCAATAATTAACTCTTCATCAGTTCATTCTCTGCTGTTCTCTTCTCTCATGATTTGCTTTCTTAACTAAGGATTTGAGGAGTTTCCCTTTTGTTTCTGTTCTTGCTAAGAAACTCTTCCGCCTCTTTTTGGGAAAGGATAAAGGTGAGAAAGGGAATGAAAAAAGCAGCAGGGTTGCTTTGGCACTTGAGTTTCTGCTTTGATGGATTGCTCTCTGCTGCAGGAGTGTGTGCCTGTAAGTGTTCATGCATGACTTGGATTTCGATCCTGCCTTATCCTCCAGTGAACTCAAGGTTGCATACATCTCCCGCCCTCTCTCCCCTCTTTTGTTTTCACAACAACCATAAGAAGAGCCATGCAGGATCAGGCCAAAAGCCCATCTAGTCCAGCTTCCTGTATCTCACAGTGGCCCCACCAGATGCGTCCATGTCAGGTAGCTCAGGTTTAAAGAGAAGGAATGCAATATATATAAATGTAAACTTTTGTTATTTTAAAAATGGCTGATAACTATGTTCATCAGCCAAAACTATACTTTGCCTCATTAGTATGAACACTCTCTGAGCAGGTCACAACACAATCACCATTGAAATCAACAATACAAAATTATAGCATACAATAAAGACAATAAAACCCTGACACACTAGCTTAAAAACATGCATGTAGATAGATACAAACAAATACTTTCTCACCTAAGGAAAAGAGATTTGGGATTTGGGTCTTTTTAATCTGCGTGAAGGCTAGCCTGCCCACTACGAATCTCTTTTCTTTATTAAATTTCCATTGTAGTGTCCGTAGATCTCAACAGAGTTATCATTTTATTTTGCGACAAGTATTTCTGGCTGGGGAACCAGTTGCCTTCTGGCCTACTCCCAGAATTCCTTACCATCGATCATGCTGGGTGAGGATGATGGGAGAAAGCTGTAGGCCAAAAATATCTGAAGCACTAAAAAGTGGTCATCCTTGAAGTTTATCGTTGAAAAAGGGAAATACAGTATTTTGTCTGTTTACTAAAACAGCTGGTCATTTCTGTGCTCACTAGAAAACTACACTGGGAGTTAATAAATTTTCTATTAGTCCACATTGCTTTCATGTTAACAACAATACCAAAAACAACAACCAGTATGTCTAAATATAGGATTGTAATTCTGCAGTGCTGGAGTTTGAAGCTCAGGGTGGGAGGATGAATGTTTGTTTCCCTCTATTAAACAGCTTTGTGTTTGTTGTCAAGACACTAATGCCTTTGTGGGTGTTTGTGACCTTTATATGGGCACTGCACGGTTTGAACACAAAGGGGAGGGGGTGGAATCTGCTTCTCGAAGCCCACATAGGCTTCTCACAGGGCCAGGGCATTGCCTAGAATGCTGAAACTCATTATTGTGAACAGTGATTTTTGTAGTGAGAATCCATGTGGAATGAGCTCCTGAAGTGTGTTCTGCCCCATTCGGAAATCAGTCAGTGCCCGTCATAAAGTGAAAGCAGAGAACTGAGAAGCGAGTACAGTAGACACCCTATAGGGTGAATAAGCTCTTGTTGGAAGTAGCTGGGGAGGGGGGTGGAGTGGGGATTTCTATTGCTGTGTTTGCCATCTGTCTGCCAAGCAGTGCCAGGGATCTTTACAGGGTGGGCTGGAGAACAGGAAGGTTTGCAACTCTTTCTTCCTCTGCCATTTTCCCCTTTTGAAATGCCCCCCTCTACCTACAACTGCTTTTTCCATTTGATCAAAAATACATATTGGAACCCCCCGTTTGCAGGGATTGTAAATGCAGGAGGGACTGGAAGAGTGACCCATTTCCTAGAAACGCCAATCCTTTCTGAAGATGAAGACACAGAAACCCATGTTTAGCAACCATCCGATGTTTATTGGATAAAATAAATAGGATAGGGTAGGATAAGCAGTCTTATTCATGTATACTCATCAGCCAGTACTGCTAATGTCACTTGACCGTTACTTTCTAGGATACAGAGAGAGGGTCACAGCCTTAGTCTGGAATATAAAGAGAAACAGTGGTACCTCGGATAACGAATTTAATTTGTTATCTGAAAAATTCATTATCCAAAACATGGTTTTCCATAGGAATGAATAGAAAACCAATTAATTCCAAAGCCTAGGAAAATGACACAGACACCTGTTTTTTTGCTCAAAATTCTTTATAAAGTGCTTGTTCAAGGTACAGATGTGAAGCAGCCCGGGATAACTCTTTTTTACTAATGCATGCTGGAAATTTGTTATCCGAGGCAGCCCATAGGGAAAATTCGTTTTCCGAGGCAGCCCATAGGGAAAATTCGTTATCCAAGGCAGCCCTATACCTGGAAATTGCCATTTGTTATCAGAAAAATTTGTTATCAGGGGCATTCATTATCCGAGTAGTTCAGAAAAGCTCAAAAGGGTGGATGGTCACATTTAAATTTTGTTCTTCCTTTATAGCATTTCTACAACGAATAGCTTAGAAAGGTTCCCAGGATGTCTTACAGAGATCAATAATAATTCCCCCTCTGTAGTTTACACTCAAAATGACACAAAGGCCTGTATCTAGTTGGTGACCTCGACAAGAATAAAACCATTGAACTAGTGAGATGTATGTATGTGTTGTTTAATCAATCACCAGTTGACAAAAGTGTCCAGCTGCGGCTGGGACTTGCACTTGGTGTTAGGAAAAACAGCTTTTGAAGAGACTTATTTTCAACTGATATTACTTGTTTGTTTATTACGAGGATGAGAAGAGTCCAATTCATTCAGCTGCTTGTGTAGGATCTTTGTGCAGGATCATCAGATACACCACGTCTTCATCAGTCATGCTCGTCTTTCTGTCTCAGTCCTTCTCTTGTGTCCAAATATGACGTGTTTTCTTTGAAAAGCTTGCCTGCTGGTATTCATTCTCCTTCTGCTTAGCAGTTTGGGCTGAAAGTCAAAATATTCTTACTTTGTTTTAGGACCAGTAGTCGTTCACTCAGTCTTCTTTATCCGCACAGATTTATTACTTTTCTGTCCCGTGAAATAGCCAAAGCTCTCTAGGAGATAAACAATATATAATCTCCACTTTCAGATGTACTATGGACAAAGAGTATGCGGCTGATTAATGTTACACAAATCAAATTTGACCAAAGATATTTGTGAAGGTAATTGATTCTGGGTATTGTGAATCCTGAAGGACTTTTCACACTTTACTGATACATAGGGCTGCAGCATTTG
This sequence comes from Phrynocephalus versicolor, assembly GCA_023846285.1. Taxonomy (NCBI): domain Eukaryota; kingdom Metazoa; phylum Chordata; class Lepidosauria; order Squamata; family Agamidae; genus Phrynocephalus; species Phrynocephalus versicolor. The sequence goes on from JAHTLZ010000237.1 coordinate 19,848,807, forward strand.
AAGCAAGAGTGGGTCACATTTTGCATCCCTCTCCCAGTGTTACTTTTCGATAGGCAGACGTCCGCCCCCCTGTGAGCAAGTCACACCACAGGAGCCCACACTGAAATCAAACTATAAATATATAAATTATATAAATATTTGTTTGTTTGTTTTGCTTTGCTTTGTAAGGACAGCTTCACTCCCATTTCAATTCAGGCCTACACATGAGTAATCTGTGCTATTTTGAGATGGAATATGTTTAACTCCAGGACCATGTAACATTCAAGTTTCCTTCCTTCCTTCCTTCCTTCCTTCCTTCCTTCCTTCCTTCCTTC